>JAECUM010000231.1:0-160801 GCA_016617855.1 Megalonaias nervosa | reverse complement strand
AGGACTGAGGATGCGTTCGATGGTCCTTAAGTCTTAAGACGAAATCGCATACTATTAACGTTATTGCTGTAGATCTGAAAGTAAGAATCGAATAAATTTTCATTCAGAACCCAAGATCAGATCATCATATTAGGAGATGACTATTGTGTTGTTGTTTTTGTTCATGTTCCCTGGATCCCGGACTATGAGCCCGATCAAATGGAACTTGGGCTGCTATATTTCACTTGTCACACGAAACGTATAATCCAACACCATTTATTCTATGCAGTTGGTTTGGGTTTCAGTTTTAATTTGGGCCCCACTGTACTGTATCATATCACCCCTGCCTACCCCATTCTGCATATATTTTTTACATCGTTCAGTATACCTGTTATGATTAAATTCAGGCTTGGTCTGTGGGATGTCTCGAGGGGTGGGGGATAAAATAGTTGATGATAGCAGCCAGTATATATACCGGAGTTAAGAACCTGGAAAGAACCAACAATCGATGCGAAGGCACTATTAAGCTGTCTCACCTTCTCATGTTAGCTGAGCCATGACTCAACCCCATTTGGACAGAGCCAAGATGTCATAAGGCAAGTGCTGTAGTCCACTCTGCCACCTGGGAGCAGCTAGTAACAGAGAGTAATAACATAATATGCTGTGTCTTATGATGGCATATAAAAAGAGCTTCTAGTATAACTAACATGCCATTGGTTTTTGAAGCAGTCAGAGCAGAGCCAACAAACTGTTTTAATCTGGTCTATCCAGATTCGCATATGCAGAGATCTTGTCAATGGCGTTACAGTTCATCTGTTTATTAATCCTGTGTACAGTCTCATAATCCCACCAGGATTGTATGATACCCTGATAACCACAAACCTATGTAATACTACATCAGCTTGTGTTTAGCAATACAAACATTAACTTCTCAAAACAATATAGAATACACAGTGCTTGTAATTGTAATATAAGTATTTCAAAACAGTTTTACAGCTGTTTTTTTTTCCCCAATTTTTTACACAGAAAAATACTTTTGGTTTTTGTTTTTACCATTACTTAATGCAGCACCTTCCTAATATTCGCATGTTTCCTTGCAATAAAAAAAAATATGCTGAGTGACAAGTGCCAAATAATTACTTGTCACCACCATTTGAAACAGGAAAAGCATCAACAAGCATGAAAAAAATTTATTAGCTTTGTGTTTATAAGTTTTAATTGACTTGAGACCTGGTTGTAGCTGTGCCTACATAGGGATGGTTTTCTGTGGGTTCTGTTTTTAAAAAAATCTGCACCCATGAGATGTCCAGGACCAAAAATTGGAGGTCCAGTTTGTGTGGGTCTACAGTTAATGAGAACTCTAGGTAAGACTCTAGTTCCTGGATGGATGAGTGGTCTAAGGCACTTACGTATATAGATCGCTGACATCTGACCTCTGCCCGTGTGGGTTCTAATCTTGGTTTGGCCAACATGGGTATGTGAGAAAGATTACCAGTAGCTTCCCTTTAGTCGGTGGTTCTTCCAAGGGTTCTTTTTCCACCAAATGGTGACAGGTATACTAGCCATCATATATAACCTACCATGTGCTGAAAAATTGCATTAAATCCATAACCACCCTCCCTCCCAATTATCTGTTACTATTTGTTTTCATGCAGTAGAGTAGTCCATCATTTACAGTTACTGGTCATTGTGGATGGCTTGTAGTTGTACTTTGTGGAAGGGGAGAAACCTGTCAATTGTTGGCTCAAAAGGTTAATGGTCAGATTCACTCTGAGTGAAAAAAGACAGTTTGCAGTTATTAAACTTTGCAGATGGCATGCAATTAGATTATAGAAGAAGCTTATTGATTTTGCAGTCAAATGGTCAAAGATTGAGGTAAATGAGTAAAAGAAGAAAAATGGTGTTTACATAATACTTTTTTTCTAGACCATATGTACCTTATTCTGTTTTGTTTTTTTTCTCAGCTTATGCTTATGGTATTTTGGAGGCATATTGATTTGGGGATCAAAGTTTCAAAGGTCAAGATCATTCTGACCCCCCCAAAAAATTAGTTTTGCACGATAGCTTTGTTCTAGTGCAAGTTCCTTGATAAAACTTTGTGGATGACTTGCAGTTAGAGCAATAAAGGAACTAACGTATTCTGGTGTCTAAAGTACAGATCAAGTGTCAAGTTAACTATAAGGGAAAAAAATGGTTTCTCCATATTTTAGTTCAAGATCTTATACCTTGAGCAGAGGTCAAAAGAGGTCAGAGGTGAAAATTCCTGGTAGACAATCTTGAGTCAACCATACCTTAATAGTGCCTACATTGCTGACTATAAAATGTGAGTTGGGTGCATAATGTGTCTTTTTGATGCTCTTGTTAGCACTGGTTATATACCAATTTGCAGTTTCTAATTTAAGTGAAATGGTTACAGATAATTTATACATTGAATTTGACAAGCTAATGGGCCATAAATGGTATCACACTGACATATACTGCCTTCAGTCCACACCAAATATAAAGCTTTTCTCACAGTTGAAAGAAAAAGTGAGTGTTTTTTGTTTAGTCTGTTCCACATGTTTCATACAGTTGAAGTTCACTGAATATTTATATCTCCAACAACTGAGGATGAAATAAACAAATGAGTTTGGAATAAATCTTGAAGAGTATGAGTTTGTGGCAGAAAATGGAGATTCTAAAGTCTGCAAGTTCTCAGTAGGGTGGGCTCTCATAATTCAGTACACAGTTAAACTTGTATATAAAGGACATAAAGAGACGTGCAGCTTTATGATGGTGGGTTCAGGGAGAGCATGTGATACTGCCCAATCATGTTTGCATGATGTCAGGTGTTACGACCCTGTAGTTAAATTACATATGTGTTAAATTTAAATTCTTCTAATTCTTTGTTTCATTTTTATTTTATTTTTACATCATTAAATGTAATTATTATTATTATGATGATTATGTTTGCATGGGTCTAATAGTTTGTTAGAAACATCGTATTTATTTAAAACGTAAATGTGACTCGTGTAAGCACGATTTTTGTATGACGGGTTTTGCATAGCAAGTAAACATTCAGCAGTAGGTATGTAAATGATTGGCTAATGCTTGTTCAGGTTTTCGTAATGTCCAGGTGGATTTCGAAATCACATGTGTCCTTCATGCGTGTGTACATGTAATGACGCATTAGCTTGTTTTAAATGCTCAGTTACCTGTAAGAAATATTTAGTCATTGAGATAGTCGTAGTCGTAATCGTAGTCAGTCGTAGTTCAGAGTCACATCATAACATCTTACAGAGTTTATAATGCCTTAAGAAAGGTATTTCTGTGCTGGAAAGAGTTGCGCATTTGTATTAGGAACAACATGTGTGTTGTTAGTGGTGGTAGCTGTATTTCATCTGCTTTCTAAATAATTATTTTCCCTGGAGAACAACACGACTGGCTTTGGACAAAGACGTTTGATGAAATTTTCTAAATCGGAACAGAACAATACAAATTGTGCTTTACAGTCAAAATTCTGGACATTCTGTGTTAGCCTTCATCTGACGTCACCATCCGCCATCTTGGAACGGAACTGAGATTCAGACTGTATCAATTTAGAACTGTTTATTCACAGGACTTATGTGTTTTCACAAATTTAGAACAATTTTTTGGATCTTCTTCGTAAATCGTAAGTCTTGTTTCACATATTTACCTTTTCTCCATGTTTTCTAGGAAATAAATTATTTTTGTTAACATTTACAAAGCTTGTTGTCTTCACTCTTTCTTTGTGTTACTTTGAACGAGCCGATACGTAACACAGGAAACACCTGATGCACTGCTCAAGAAGGAGACATTAATCTGTGAGTTATCAATGATGATGATCTGTACAGTAAAAGTCATACTGGTCATATGGACGTTCAGCACCGATTGTTTCAGTAATGTGTGTCATTTTTTAGAATTTGATGCTACATACCTTCAAATGGCAATTATTCACTTTATTTGGATCTTCATACATCCATATTCCTTTTGGAAAGGCCTTTATTTACATGCCCCAAGAAGTACTTATGGCAAAATTGTTGGTAAAGTACATGGAAATTTTTTAAAGGTGCAGTCCAGTATAATCTGGATTGAACGTCACTCACTGTGATGTCACAATGAAAGCTATGCATCTTGATAAACAAATTCATACTTCTAATGTGCTGATCAGATTCAATGTGCTCTGTACTCTACTCAGTTCATTACGTGGCCACTATTGTAAAAGTCCACAGCGATCAATGATTTTAACTGGAAAGTTTCTTGATAACAGTTAAGGTACAGATCATTCAATGATCAGGACTGAATAGACTTTTGTTAAGCAAAATTAGTATTAATTATATTTTAAAACAACAGTATGTATTTAATTTAATTTGAGTTACTGGTAGTATACATAGATGACTTGTTTATCTTTTTCTTTAGATATGCACAGCAATAAGGAAAACTCTCATTGATAATAAATCCTTCAAATGAAAATACCTTGACAGGGTGAAAAGTCACATTTAAAAACTCCCAAGGGTGCATTTGGTTGTGCAAAGCATATTTGTCTCAGTACCAAAGCATGGAATTTACAGTTAAACAAAAACTCTCTGATTTTTTTAGCTAAATTGTTTGAAATTGTGTATGCTACTGTAAACAATAACAGGAAACATGGTGGTTCTGTGGTTTATCTGTGTTTGACTGGCAAACAAGGGGGTGTGGTTTAGACCATGCTAGGTCACCTGCCATGGTGTGTATCCCTAAGTAAGGTACTTCAGCCAGTTGCCTCTGGAAAATTATAACCTTTCATGTTTTGGTGTGCCATTAGACACCAAACAGACAAATCCCAAAAGGGTAATTTCTTTGGCAAGCTACCAATCTAAGTCTTTAAATCTGACCATTATAATTATTTGTAGTTGAATAGCATCAATTAGTGAGGTTGATATATTGTATACTAATACAGCTGCCACCTGTTGCTGGCAGTCCCAATTCAGGATTAAGCATGAATTAAAGCTGATACCTGCAGGTTGATTTGAAATAGTAAATGTGACAGGAATGCTGGGAATGCCTGGTAGATGTGGTTGCATTGGTTTTCTTGTATACACTGTTAACTAAAGGTGATGCTATATTGGGGATTTCAGCATAACCAGGAATTTAAACAGCTGAGATGAAATGTAACCACAACTGACAGTAGCTGACACTAATCAGTGAACTTTTAACTTGACATAATAATTCTCATCATTACAGATCTTTTCTTAGGATGCTCAAGTTTGTCATGTGATTTCACTGCTGTACATGTACGTCAGTACTCCTGAGCAGTTATCTAAATTTTATACAAATATGATTTTGTATAAATATTTCAGTGATGAATTTGTAGTCAGATAGAATAAATAGTGCCAGTGATAAGTCTTTTCTGGATGACAACTGCAGGGTTCCCACCAGTCCTAGAATCCAGAAAAAGTTTTGGAATTTGAAAAAAAATGAATTTCAAGGGCCTTGAAAAGTCATGGAATTTCTCAAAACCTTGCAACGTTTTGGAAAAGCCATGGAATTTCTGACAATGGAGTTCAAAAAATTGGTAACTGTCAATTTCATTGAGCACTGAGCACTTATTAAAAAAAATTTGTTTCAAACATGACAAAGTTACAGTCAATAGATGGTTTCATATCATTGATATTATGGTCCACAAGTTTTGTGAAATGGCTCAGGAAAAGTGTTGGAATTTGTTTTTGTTAAGTCTGCAGGAACCCTGTGACTGGCAACTTCTCAAAAGCTTCCATCTTAGTGAAACAAACACTTGCAATTGCTAATTAGATGAACTGATTTGCAGTTTGACATTTATCGAAGACTCCTCTGTATGGACATAATGTTATATATACTCATGGAAAAATTGGATCCAGCTGCAAACTGCATTGACCCAAATATCAGTATTTCAATCTGCCATTGCATTGTTCTGGTAGATCTAGGTCTGTGGAGTTGTTTTTAATGAATAATCAGTAGAACAATCAGCATGGATCCAGATGTGCTGGTGCATTATGCTTGATTATCACCTTGATATACATGTATTATGTCACTTCATCTCATCAGCCAGTCAAATCACTTTTCCTAATTTTTGGAAAGCCATATTGGGTGTTTGCAGGGAAAACTCGTATGGCAAAGATCTCAGAGCCATGCAACAAGTCTGGTTCACCAATACATCGATTATTTTGCAGATGTTATACAGACATCAGTACAAAGGGTGATGCATACATTAATATGCAAGATGGACAACAGCTGTGAATAATTATCACTGATTTTCCTAGTTTATGTAAATGTGTATTGACTTGTAATGTATTATATCAGAGTATGGTATTATCATAATACATATAAATGCATGCCACCTGCAGATCGTTAAGGGGCCCCGGGTGGCTCAGTGATCTAAGGCACTCACCTTCACAGATCACTCATCTCACGTCTGTCTGCATGGATTTGAGTCTCAGCTCAGGCAACATGGGTATGTGAAAAATCGTGTCAAAAGCTTGATGTGGCTGACTGGTTCTTTCACTGGTTTCCTGTGTTCTTCCAAATACAGTATACTGGCCACCAGGTATATCATATGCTGAAAAATGGTGTTAAACCCAATATTTGGTGAAAATAAGAAGTGATCGAAGTGTGGTGAAAATATTGATTGTAATTGCAGTAGCACTATCACGGTATTTACTATGCAAAATCAATGTTGTTGTTGTTGTTGTATGGTTTATCGCCATTTTTAAGCACAAGATAGGCTATACATTGTGGCCAGTATAAATGGTGAAGGAAGAAACCAGGAAAACCCCCAGAAAGAACCACTGACCCACACGAAGCTACTGGCAAGCTTTCTCACTTACCCACATTTGCTGAGCCCAGGGCTCAAACCCATGCAGACAGAGGTGAGATGGCACCACTCAGCCACATGGGGCCCCAAATCAGCATGTAATACATCAAAGTTTCTATATACAAGACATACAACTTAGAGTTGGCAAGTTACAAATGCAGCATAAGCTGCACAGATAAGATTTAACAAAAACATATAGAATAATGGATACTAACACTTCATACAAAAGAGGTACACAATACACAAGTAAAATAAGATGTCAGACCTCAAGGTAAGCTATGTTTTTATATAATTTTGCATAAAAGATTTGACAAAATCACATAAAGAAATTTTCTTGGGTGTTAAGATTAAAATGCAGAAGCAATTTAATTTTAAACATTTAGTACAGAGCTATCTCAGTGTGATGCTCCTGCCATAGGCAATCTACATTTAATAATGGTGCATTTGAACACTATAAATTACGTGTATGCTTTTGTTGATGTAAAAGATAAGATAAGAAGATAAGAATTCTTTATTTCAGACTACATAGTCCATACATCTAAATTAAAATACGGATATAAAGTAAAACATTGTAAACATAAAAGAACATATATATCATATTTACAAGTATACAGACACATCTACAACAATGGACTGTGCCCTGCATTGTTAAGAATGAAATTAAGTGGCACATTTAAAGAGTAATTTGTTCCATCTACTAATAATATGAGAATTTAAATGAATGTCATAGTTCCAAAGTGATTTCAATATACAGTTCTCACTATTAGATAGTCTTGTTATCATTGAGAATACATACTTTCTCATTACTTCCTCAAAACTGAATACATTATAATTTACAAACATGTTGGAGGCACTGTTCCATCTAGGAAGACCTAACAGAAAACGAAGACTATTATTATAACCAATTACTAGTTTTCTTTTCATACATTCACTAAAGTTTGTCCACAGTGGAGCACAATACATAGTGCAGCAATAAGATTTGAATAATCTAATTTTGATACTCAATGAACAATTCTTAAATTTGCGTAGAAGCATGTTTGTTCGAGTACACAAATATCGATAATGTCTCATCATATCTTCATTATCTGACTGATTGGATTTCAAAATATGACCCAAATACATATAACTGTCGACATACGTAAGAGCATTGCCGTTAAGATGTACAGGGGGAGGTGATGGTAATTTAAAAGAAGTTGGCTGAAAGACCATGCATACTGATTTTTGTGTATTATAGATGATATCATTCTCTAATGCGTATTGTTCACATATCTTCAATAATTTCCTTAAACCTGTGATAGAAGGACTTATCAGTGACATATCATCAGCAAAGTGCCAAATGTGTTCCTTAAACCTGTGATAGAAGGACTTATAAGTGACATATCATCAGTAAAGTGCCAAATGTGTTGTGTATCATTGAAATGATAGTATTTGATAACTGTGAGTAGACTTAGCTAAGTAGAGGCATACAGTTGAATGCACTTTGTATTAGTCTTGGTCATTAAGCTACTTGGTGCATTCCAAAAAGCATGATTATGTTTTTAAGATTAAGACACACTCAGTGATTGCAAAGGACTGACAATTTAATTTTAGGGTATGGTGGAAGCAGACCTGAAATTTGTTTTTTTTAAATTTAAAAAATCTACAGCTCTCAAATGGCTTGAAAAAATATTCTTGCTCTGGTTTATAGCAGCAAATAAAAGTTCCTACTTTATGCAATGTATTAGAAAAGATATCTTGAGGTAAAATAAAAAATTTTCGTGACTCAAAATAATCTGGAAGCTAACCCCTCCCCAAATTTAATATTTGTTCCCTAGGTTTGTGATTTGCTTGGTTCACATAAAGCCCACCGATTTTAAAAATGAAATTAGTTCCAAACCAGGTACAAATAGTAAAAATCCCCATTAATTAAAATAATATCTTGATTTCTGAAGCCATGTTGATTAAACCCAGGATATACTATAAAGCCTTTATCAGAGTTATTTTCAATGGAGGCCTCGCTGCGATTCAAGATTTAGGGGGCAAAATCTTAAAGATCAGCACCTAAGACAGAAAGCAAGTAGGTCGTTGTGATCCTACAGTTGAAGGATTATAAATGATACAGACATATATATTATTCATTGACAGTTAAGTCAAACGGGTCACACAATTCAACCGAAAATGAAAGAACTATTAAGTGGAAGATAAAGGGATGAGGTGTGTGATAATGGGATGAGGTGTGTATCTCATTTTGTCATGAGTAAAAATAAGTGTCACAAATTTATTATTTGTGTGAGAAAAACGTTTGGTTGCATTTCTTTTTAGGAGAATGGCAATTCCCTGAAATCAGTAATAGAGAAGTTCCTCAGTTCTGTAATATCAGCACAATCAGCCAAATAAGACTATTTCCATTTGAATCAGTCTGTGTTGGTAATACTTGTAATGATTTGTGGTCAGGCAGTTAAGAGGTTAATCTCATTGTAATAAAAGGTTGTACAGGATGCATTGTTGACTCTCAATACAACTAATTTAAACAGATTGCAGGGTATTATAATAATATAGTGGAATCAATACTCTAAGGAAATAATATAGAAATATACTGCACCACAGTTGTTCTCAATGTTGTATACATTGTTTAGCCTAAGTTGTCTGTTTCTGTATCAACTATCCAGTCCCTTGAAAAACACCAGTTGACCAATGGTAGATAGTAGATATCATTGAGAAATGTTTAGAACTGATGCTCAAGGCAACTGGTTTACAAAAACTTTCGACCAAACAATAAAAAACGAAAAGAATCCTCATGAAACTTCATGAAGATATTTCATTTTTTCCTTGTTTAGTGAACAGATTTGTTGTTTGTTTCTGTTTTTGAAATAGACAAATCACAAAAACAGGTTACTAGTGAAAAGGGATGTTGTATGGAAGTAAAACTCCTCTCTTTCTGCGCTACTTTTACAGGATGAAATATGTAATAGACTGGTTTACCTTTGCTAGCAATCTTCCTGTAGACCACCACAGTGGAATGAATTCTAATGTACTCTTGATTTGGCTACAGACACATGCTGTTTCAGTCAGATTTTTAAGCTTTCCATGTGATTTATTTGTGGAAATCTCATAAACTGAAACTCAGATTCATACATAAATAATAATTGTCATTAAATTGACACAAAAATTGATCAGAGGCATGAAAATACATGTACTGTTTTGAAACTGTTCAACATTGCATGTTGAACAGAAAAAAAGAAAATAAAAAAATAATGCTGTACTCAAAACACAAAAGCATTTATGTAGGGGAAAAATGCTGGTGTGTGTGTGAATATCAACAGAAGAAAGATGTAGTCACCCTTCATCCAAACCATAACAATCATGATCATTTGATTGGAATGATAGACGCTTGGACCTGGCTAGCCCCCATCATGTTCAGATCCAGTGTTTATATTAAAAATAACTTGTAGCCTTGTTGCTTTAAGCAGGGCAGCAGGAAGAGCAAACTTTTTTGCACAGCTGATTTAGTTGTTTGTCCATTGAGTTTGAAGATGACCATGACATCACTAACTGGTTTGGTTTCAGTGAGTACATGATGGACTGATCAGTCCAGTTTGTGTTCTGAATTGTCTGTGGCACACTCGACAGAGATGCTGCTGGAGGTGGCATGATCATTAGAGAATGTTCTGCAGTTTTGAGATTTATGCTGCTCACGCTTCAGCAATTCCTCTGCCGTTCTCCTCTGTTCAAAGTCTGCAGCTCCAAAATGGATGAGACTGTGCTACATGGAATGGTCCTGTGTGAGATTGTGCTAAGTGGAATGGTCTTTTATGAGATTGTGCTAGGTGGATTGGTCCTGTGTGAGATTGTGCTAAGACTCAGGGTAAGTTTTTCTCCTTTGAGTAATTTCCCTGATCACATTAACATTACAAACATAAGCCCTACTACCTCCCAAATCCAGCCTTCCCAACGACAAAAATGTCTTTTCTGTCTATAATATGTAGACAAAGGGCAATAACTCTTGCCCATTACCATGCCACCTACAGGCACTTGTTTTAGCTTTCACTGTGTGAATTGATAATATCATTCACTTCGCCCCCCAAAACCAAGTGGATGTTTGTGCTCTTTTCATTCCATCCACTGAGGATTTGTTATTTTAGGATGTATTAAGGATTATTCAACAGATGCTATACATTATAATTTGAATTCTGATGATAATCATGTGGATGTTTTTACCTACACTTTATTAGTTTCTTTGTTCTCTGACCACATGGCTCTACTTGACTACATTGTATTAGAACATAGTGAAGTAAGCATAAAAAATAGTACATGCTGCATAAGTAAACTTTAGGATAAAGATGCAGAATAATACATGTCACTTTGTACAAAGGAGATACACATTACAGAAGTAAAACAAAACCTCAGAGCTCAAGATAAACTACATGCATATGTATCTGTGCATTTTACACAAAAGAATCGACTAAAATCAATATGGAAATTTGTTCTGTTTTAAGATTACGACCCAAGATCAATTTAGTGTTAGGCATTTTGTCCAAAGTTATTTAAGTGTGTTGCTCCTGTCATTATACCTGTCTGTTGTTAATAATGTTTTATTTAAACACCATAATCTGTGTATGCTTTTAATAATGTGATATGCCAGATGTGTTATGTATGCGGTACTTGATAAAGGAATACACATTGTAGAGGCAGATAATCAAATGCACTTTGTATTAGTCTTGGTCATTAAGCCACTTGATGCATTCAAAAAGGCATGATTACGTCTTGAAGATTAGGTCTCACTCAGGGATTATAAAGAACTGGTCATTTAATTTTTGGGGTACGGTAGAAGGGTACCTGGAAATTTTTATTATTGAAAAATAAATTGACAGCTCTTGAGTAGTTTTTAAAAAATATTCTTGCTCTGGTTTAAAGCAGCAAATAAAGCTATTATTTTATCTTAAAAAAAAAAAGTTGAAAAAAGCTTTTTGTTTTAAAATAAATATTTTGACTTTAAATTAAAATCAGAACTTTCCTCCAACTCCTGAAATAAATTGTTGTTCCCAATGATGGTATTTTGCTATGTTTACATGAAATCTGCCAGATTTTGAAAAAATTAAATAGTTCCAAACTAGGTAAAAGTAGTAAAATACCCAATTAATTAAATTCTTTTCTTGATTTCTGAAGACATGGTAATTAAACCCAGGATAAACTATAAAGCTTTTATGAGAGTTATTTTCAATGGAGGGGCACCAAGTGGTCTAAAGCCATCACCATTATGGATCACTGCCATCTTACCTCCGTCTGTGTGGGTTCAAGTCTCGAGTTCGGCCAATGTGGGTATGTGAGATAGCTTGCCAGTAGCTTCTCATGGGTCGGTGGTTCTTTCCAGGGTTCCTCCACCATTAATACTGCCGCCATGTATAGCCTATCTTGTGCTGAAAAGTGGCGTTAAACCACACAACAACAACAACAACAATTTTCAATGGAGGCCTAGCTGCAATTCTAGATTTAAGGGGACAGCAGCACATAAGACAGAAGGCAAAAAGAACAGGTTGCTGTGATTGTATAACTGAAAGATTATGAACAATACAAACAAGATATATAATTCATTGATGCTCAAATAAAATACGTCACACAATTCTACTGAAAATGAAAGAACTATGAGGTAGAAGATAATGGGATGAGGTGTACATCTCAGTGTCAAAGGAGTAAAAATAGATATCACAAATTCATTATTTGCATGGGAAAAACTTTTAGTTCTGTTTCCTTTCAAGAGAATGGCAGTTCCCTGAAGACAATAATAAAGAAATTCCTCAGTTCTGTAATTTCAGCATGATCAACTAAGTGAGACTTTATTTCCATTTAAATCAATCTGTTTTGTTACTATTTGTAATAATCTGTGGTGAGGCAGTTCAGTGTTTTATTTCATTACAATAAAAGGTTGTACAGGATGCATTGTTGACTCTCAATACAGTTAATTTAACATGACTCTCAGGTATTATAGTGCTGGTGAGCCAGTACTCTAAGGAAATTAATATAGAAATATATTGCATCACAGTTGTTCAAAATGTTGTATGCATTGTTTAGCAAAAGTTGTCTGTTTTCTGCATCTACCATCCCAAAACTTGAAAAACACCAGTTGACAAATGGTAGATAGTAGACATTATTGAGAAATGTTTAAAATTGATGCTTAAAGCAACTGGTTTATTAAAACTTTGGGCCATAATAAAGAATGAAAAGAAAATAATCCTCATGAAATTTTATAAGATCTTTCTTTCTTTCCTAGTTTGATTTGTTGCGTGACTTTTTTTTGTAGTAGACTAACCTCAAAAATAGTTTACTTGTGAATAGAGGTGACATATGGAGGTACAACTCCTCTCTTTCTACTTTTACAGGCTGAAATATGAAATAGACTGGTTTACCTTGGCCAGTTATATGCCTGTAGAGCACCACAGAGTAATAATTCTAGAGTACTTTTGGTTTGGCTACAGAGTAATAATTCTAGAGTACTTTTGGTTTGGTTACATATGCATGGGAGACAATAAGTTTTTGAAGTTTCACGTGTGAATTTTGTGTTGGAACTCCATTAAAGTGAAACATAATTAATAATTGCAAGTAAATTGACACAAAAGTCAATCATATGAATAAAAATACGTGTACTATATTGAAACTGTTTTTACATTGCAGTTTGAACAGAAGAAAAAAAAAACGAAAAATTGATATTTGTGTAGTAGCGACTAGCAGATGTAATTGCGCTAAAGGGAATTAGTCACAATTGAGAGGGTTTATCTGTTTTACATTTAACGTAAAGCTTATATAGATATCATAGCACCAAAAATAACTATATTTAGCCCTACAAAATTATACTCAGAATGCAAAGGGACTTCTATGGAAAAAATGCTGGGGTGTGTGAATATCAACACAAGACGGGTGTGGTAACCGGTCACCCTTCATCCAAACCACATGCAGGCTTTTGACTAAGTTGACTTTGCTTTTGTCCGAGTATATGAGTGAAATGACAGACACTCAGACAACGATTTCATCTGATGTTGACACCTATTATAGTGTATTATAAGAATATCGTAAACCTTAAGGGCAGCAGTAAGAGCAAACTTCCACAGCTGTTTTGGTTGTTTGTAGTTGGAGTTCGAAGATGGCTGTGACATTACTAACTGGTTTAGTTTCTGTGTGTATATGAGTAACTGATAAGGTCAAGGTGTGCTCTGTACTGTTTGTGGCACACTTACAAGAGATGATGCTTGGGGTTATGAGCTTAATCAGTAGAAGTTCTTATGCAGTTCTGAGGTTTATACTGCTCGTGCTTTAGCACTGTCTGCAATTCTGTTCAGTTCAAAGTTTGTAGCTCCAATTTTATGGATAAAACTGTGCTAGTTGGAATGGTCCTGTGTGAGATTGTGCTAGTTGGAATGGTCCTGTGTGAGATTATGCTAGTTGGAATGGTCCTATGTGAGATTGTGCTAGATGGAATGGTCCTGTGTGAGATTGTGCTAGGTGGAATGGTCCTGTGTGAGATCGTGCTAGGTGGAATGGTCCAGTGTGAGATTGTGCTAGGTGGAATGGTCCTGTGTGAGATTGTGCAAGATCATCGAAAGGTTCAGGGTCAGTACTGAGGGTCAAGGAGGACTTGAGGGAACCTTTGAAGCATTTCATTTGACCTACTTGAGGTCACTTTTTCTCCATAAGATCCCTGTAGATCTTTGGTAGTCACTCATCTGAAATCCTGGTTATGTGGCACCTTAACACTGTTACATGGACAGACACTGAACTTGTGCATTGTACCGAGTTACTAAAAAACAGGAACAGCAGGTAATGCAGGAGGGGGATTAACAATGCAGATGAAATAGTGATTTTTCAAAATGAAATTTGAAATGTCTCTGAAAATATCAATGTGAAAACCTAAGAATGCAACTGAAATTGTTCATCACTACTCTTTTGCTCTGTGCAAAGAAATTTTCTGTCATTTTGAAGACATGATGCTACTGTTTCCCATTAGCAAATTTATATCTGATTGCACACAGACACACATACATGCATTCTTGCATGCACACACATACATACACATACTGTACATAATGCATACATACATACATACATACATACATACATACATACATACAAGGGTTCTCAATAGATTTCCAAAATGAGGAATCAGTTGACTGAGACAGAAAAGGAAATATACCTCTTTGCACCAATTTTTTCTGAATGATCCATTAATTAAAATGTTTGAGGTTTTAAACATTTTTCCAAATGAAGCAAATTTATCGCCAATAAAACACAATCCCACGCTGAAAACTGGCTTTGCAAGAAGCCATATATTCACGTTTTGTCTAACTGATTATAATTGAAAGCTCAATCAAAGAAATGGTGATATTATATCAGAAATTAATCCAGTGAAGTCATAAATGGTTCCGAATTTTTAAACATCCTGCCAAATGAAGCAAATTACCAATAAAACAGTTAAAGTTGTGAAGTTTGTCCACTTTGACAATCCATTCATGTCATAATTGTTTCCTCTTCCTCTGTCAAAAACTTCAAATGTAATCTCAAAACAATCCAATCTAACTCATTTGCACCTAAGCCTGACCTGGCATAAGTGAACATGTAGCTCTGCCTAGTTCATATATATCTTCCTTTGGTGCGATATTATTGGCCTTCACGAAGTTAACTGTTGTCAAACAGATGTCAATCAGTGCCTCCTACAGTAAATTTGTTATGGACAGCGTACTGTTAGTAAGAAACTAAGCTGGAACCAAAGCAAGTGTACTTAAGATTGATGCTCCAGCCCAAATCTACGTGCATCAAAAAGTCTCACAAGTTGAAATTTCCAAGTGTCAAAAATGGGTCATATTTAAATTCCACGTGTTAAAACCTGAGGAAACACATCTATTGAAAACCTTGCATACATTCATGTATACACACATACATGCATACATAAATACATACATACATACAAACATACATACATACATAGGAGTTTAGGTGTTGTATCCATGGAAATATCTGATATACTTCGTTCAGCCGTGATTTATTTCACGTAGCAATAGATAAGTTGTTGTTGTTGTTGGGCTTAACGCCATTTTTCAGCACACGATAGACTATACATGGCGGCCAGCATTAATGGTGGAGGAAGAAACCAGGAAATCCGCGGAAAGAACCACCGACCCACGAGAAGCTACTGGCAAGCTTTCTCACATATGCAAAAGATAAGAGTTGTGGGCTTCAAAGTCTAATGATCTTAAGAGTTATACAAAATTTACATATTTTTGGATAGCTATTGAGATCAACAAACTTTTGCTTCTTTTAGCATACTGTAAATAATCAATTATAAGTCGTGTCCAACTGCAAATGATAAAGAACTGGATCTGCTGTCACTTAATGTGCTTGCAGATCAGGGTTTGTTTTGTTTGTTCTACTGAATACTCCAAATAAACTTCACAGACTCGTATCTGCTGGCACATTATGTAATGGCAGATATTGGTCTGTGCAGTTTGCAATTGGACTAGTCTTGTAAGCAAGTACAGTATATAGGCAGGTAAAGAAGACATGCATTATGTGGAATGGGTTTTTTGGACCAGGGAGGGGAGAGTACATTGATTATTAAACATTGGACAAAAATCACCCACATAATTTATTATCAATGGATTTGTTACTGCAGTATGAAGCATGGAATTATAATTGATAAATATCACGCCAAATCTTGCCTTCCTTTTTCATTTGTTAACTTCCTCATTATGGAGTTAGACCTGTGCTCTGTCATTGAAGTCTTTCCTGCATACACTATGCATGAGGAGGGTAAACAAGTGGACTGAACATAGATTGCATACCAGTTTTAAATGTTAACATGGTGGAGGAAATTTATACAAGTGAATTCTTTTCAAAGTACAACACCTTAAATCAGAATGAAATATAAATCATAGAATGGAAGGTAGCAAGAACATGTACATTAATACTGGGTGTCTTCCGGAACTGAAAAATATTTGAAACTGGTTAGGTGGGAATTTTCCAAATATGTGAAGGTTTTACTCATGAAATAAAGGTTGGGTTTGCAAATCTGATGCATGATACTCATGCATTTTGTTGACATCTCACTATGCTTTTTATATATATTACTTTTAGCAAGTCCTACAAGATACCCTGATAATCCTGTTAAATGTTTAAATAAGTGGCAGGTTCATTTAAAACTGTATACATGTAGAATTGAAATCTTTTAAAATAAATAGAATTAAACCAACAAAAAAAAATATGGAATTATTGAAACAAAATTAATGTTTTGTGATATGTAATGAAATTGTTTGAAAAACTGAATGAAGCAAAAGACAGTTAAATTTGTCTTGAAGGGTCCATGTATTAACTTCACCTGGTTCAGTATAATGTGGGCATTTTTTGTATTTTTTAAAAAAATTTTGGTTTAATTTTTACTCAGACCACCCCGGTGGCCTAGTGGTTAGAGCGCCCACCTCAGATGCAGGAGGTTGCGGGTTTGAACCCTGGCCGAGTCATACCAAAGACTTATAAAAATGGTACTAAAGGCTACCTCGCTAGGCACTCAGCACTAAGAGGTTAGTGTTAGGACTGGAGTCAAAATAATGTAACTGGGTGGGACATCATGCTACATGTGTGCGGCATGATGCCCCAGTACAAGACATCACTATAAACTCTCACACTGCAGACATCATAGCAATGTGACTGAGAAATTGTTAAAGTTATGTTAAAAATCCAAATCACACACACACATAATTTTTATTCAGATGTTATTTATACGCAGAAATCTTCATAGAATGTACATACAAGTCAAGTCATAACAATATTTATTTTTAAAAAATTGATCAATAATCTTAAGCTTATGTCCAGCTCTCTTATCAGTAATAATAGTCCTTTGTTAGATTATCTGCTGATGCAAGTTATGACTGAAAGTTGGCAGAGGAATGCAAACATTGTTAAGGCCAAACAAAAACTGTTGTGTTTCCGGTCGGCCTACCATCCCTGTTTCTCTTTGCTGACCTTAGCACTTTTTTCCCCCATGGTTAAAAAAGAAAATTGCAAATCGTAAAATATACATAATGTTTAAAAATAAAACAACCTGCCCACCCTAATTTTAAAACCAGCAAAATAGGAAACATATTTTTTTGCTTGGACTAATTGTACATTATTAGTTGTACATGCAGTAACATAACACTGTCACACAATAATTAACAGGTATAAGCAGCAGCAACATGATGCTGGATTATAAAGGACACAGTATTAAAATTCATATGCTGGTTTTGTTTGGGGGCAGGGGTATGAAGGGTAAGGGACTTTTACTGGCTTAGGTGGTGTATAAGTAGTACACAGATACTTACCAGAATTGTATCGTGTAAATGTAAGAAAATAAATGTTGACTAGACAGTTGCATCTTATCTGTTGCCATGAACTTTTGAACCATCTTAAATATTTTCTTGTCGACCCCAACCAATCAAGTGTCCAGAAAGACAGATTCAGCTCGATGACAGCTGATAAGATCTGTCACAATGTTTGGTTGGCTCTTTTGTTAGTATCATTCGCCACTTGAACATTCGCTTCTTTTCTGCACTGATGTGTTTTCATATAGGACATTAGTATATCATGATAATGTTGATGTGTGTGTGTGTGTGTGTGTGTGTGTGTGTGTGTGTGTGTGTGTGTGTGTGTGTGTGTGTGTGTGTGTGTGTGTGTGTGTGTGTGTGTGTGATTTGGATTTTTAACATGACTTTGACAATTTTTTAGTTATATTGATATGATGACTGCAGTATGGCAGTTTATAGTGATGTGTAGCACTTGCCACAGACATGTAGCATCATGTCACACCCAGTCACATTATCATGACACAAGGCTAATCAGTCTTACACTAACCTCTTAATGCTTAGCGCCTAGCAGGGCAGCTGCTACTACCATTTTTATAAGTCTTTGATATGACTCAGCCAAGGTTCGAATCCGTGACCTGCATTCAAGGCAGTGCTCTTATCACTTAGGCCACAAGAGTGGTAATGTTGATGGGAAAAAGAGTCATGTACTACAACTGGCAATACTTCTGGCTGTTATTTTAGACAATAAATACAATAATGTTAATTATTGGAGAAATTATCCATATGGCCAGACGTGGCCTGGAGATCATACAAAACTCTGAGATTGAATTTCCACTATCAGCCAATCAGAAAAGAGCTTTCAAAAGTATTTTGATTTGTGATTGGTCAAAAATAGAATCCTAAGTTCAAACTCATGCTAAAGTTGTATGATTTCCAGGACTAGAATCTTATCGGTGGCGAATCATGCTTCTGATGTTTCTCATTTCCTGAGACCCACTTTAAAGTCCCTATGCCACTGTTTATCATTTTATGTATATTTAATTTGCCTGTTTGTTAAATTTTTTCCGGCATTAAGATTTTATTTCATAGCTGACTTGTCTAAAATCAAGTTCATTTTCTACTTGACCTGAATCATTGATGTTTGTATTTAAAACAACATGTTTATCTCAATCTCCAGAACATTTTGTAAGCAACATGTTTATTTCAGTCTCCAGAGCAATGAAAATTCTCCATGAAATACCGGGTCTACCTGATGTTTACCACATTCTGTATTGTAATTTTAGTAACAGATTGTTCTAGAATGTATTACAAGTCTATGGTCTTAAACTAAATAATAGAATTACAGACACAAATCCTAGTGTTTCAGGTTCTGAATAAACTTTAATGGTATTCCAAAAATAAATCCAACGCAGGAAGTATTGATGTGCTTGTGATGGCCTCTGGCGTAGTGATATGCCGACAGTCTTTTGTTGAATCACAGAGGGCTTTATAATATTGTTTGTCTAAAAATTATTCATTGATGCTGTAAGATCTTGAAGCAGAATCAGTCCTACTGCTGTGTTTAGCATTTGATTTGGGCTACAATTATTTATTCAAATTATTATTCTCTGGAATTACAATGTGCTCAATAATATTTTTGGACAGAGACAGTTGGAATTATGGTCAATTCAAACAAGGATATCATGGATGATATTGTGATTCATCAAGACTGTTGGCACATCATCACACTTCAGGCCATTGGTATTTGAAACTACAGGCACATCAACACCTTCAGCATTGGATTTTATTTGGAATACCACTGAAATTTAATTAGAACTTATTCATTATGACTGGTGATTAAACCCTTTGGGCTATTTTGAGATTCAATTCGAAATACTGTAAGTTCTTTTAACATTTTCACTTTGTGTTCTAGGGAAATAAATTATTTGTTGAATTTTACAAAACAATTCATAAGAATTTTTTTCTTGAAATTTATTTTAGTAAAGACTAAAAATAATGAGATTATTTTTCTAAAACAAAATAATTGGAATTCTTAAATGTTTAAAATAGACATAAGTTAATTGAATTAAGTATTTTTTAATGAAAATTAAAGGCAGTGAGACCAAAATCGAAAGTTATGTGACTGCTCATGGGAACGCAACTTCCAAGTATATCAGGGGGTAACTGCATTACATATCTAGGATGATGACTGCCATATTTGGAGATTCATTGTTGAGATCATTTAATATGTTGATGAAGGTTAGATTGGGATTATCATTAAGATTTTCAGAGATTAGATGAATAATGTAGACGTGTATTATTTTGGTGATATATTCTTTATTCAATTTTTTTTTATTGTACATAAGAAACAGTTTTGTACTTTATACAAACAAGAGGAAAAAGAACCTTCAGAAATAGCGGCAGAATTATTAACTTGTAAATGAATACTGAAACATTGCCCTGCAAGTGTTTTTTTTGGGATGCAAAGATATAATATAACCTAGTTTGCCTACCTAGATGTAGAGCACTTCTGGTCAGAACTGTGCATGTACTTGCCACATGCAGTACACAGTCATGACAATAAAGGTATTCATTTATTTTCTACAAAATACTCAAGAAAAATATTGAACATTTTCATTGGTTCACAGATTACCTGGACACATAGAAAAGTAATGATTTTTTTGTGCGGATATTTACATTAATGATGGTAGTTTATTTCTGTAAATTTCAGGAGAAACAACTGTGTGCAAACAAGCCACAAACAAAAATAGAAGAAACCTATTAATATGCACATATACATATATCACTTTGAACTTGGTAAAGCATGGTATGCTTGTGTTGTACAGTATGATGCAATGCACTATGAAGCAATATTTATGATTCCAGCAATTAATTAGTAAAATAAAAACAAAGACCCACATTTGTTTCTCCTTTCTTTCTGTGTGTCCCACATGACAAACAAGAGGTTGCAAGATCAAACAATGTGATTAAAATCAGATTTCCACTGTTGTACATGAAGATCTGACAGCAACCGCTTAGGGGTCATGTTCTGGTAACCCGTGCTATTATCATAATTGCTAATTTTATCAGCCAATCAGATGAAGTTTTATATCTTCACATTTGGAGACAGAGCACTGTGGATGAAGAGCATGAATGTGTACCAAACGATTTGTTTCACTTTCAGATTTTTGAAAGCTGCATTTCCATTGACTAATTCAAAGGTCACCAGAACATGACCCTTATGTGGTCAGATCTTCATGTAGGACAACAAAGATCTGATTTTGATCAGATTGCAAGATTGAAACTTGCAGTGGCATCCCACTTTTTTTTTAATTCATACTTTTATCATCAGACTTTCTTAAAACTTGCTTATCCCAGTTTTTTATTTTTTTTATTTTTTTACGTTAATTTTTATTCCTGTCCTAGGATGGGCAATTAACCTAGTGAGTAAAAAATAAACATGTTTATTGTACTACATTCTTATATATGTGATCTTTTTGTCCATAAAATATTAAGTGCAGGCCTCATTTACAGAGCATTATACATTTTTATTTCAGTTCTGACCACAAATGTGACCCACCCTAAGTTCAGATCATCCTGTTCCATTATCTTTAGCCATGCCAACACACCAGCCTGAGGCATGAAACAGTGTTTTTATGCTAGTACAAAAGAAAATCAAACCAACTCAACCACCTTAAGTTATCATAGAGGAACACCTTGCATCATACACTGTGTAGTGTTTAACTTAGAATATGATACCCTTGTTGATTGTTTTCACCAGGGAAAATGTGTCAGCTACATGATGTTGGCATTCTATTGAATGCAGTTTCCCAATCTATTTTCTGCAGCCTTTGATTCATACAACACAGCCCATTTTATTTGGCTATAATATCTATACCATATCTACTCTTGTACAAGTCTGCTCCAGCCTGCAAATAACACTAAGACCCATATAATGCACCAGCAGATCGGGTGCATGTTCTTTGTTCTACTGATTAAGACCTACACAAATTGTATAGATCCAGATCAGCATGGTCATTACATCATGGCAGGACAGGGTCTCTGTCCTACTGTATAGTCCTACCAGACCACATAGACCCAGATCTGCTGGTGCATTGTGATTACAGATCAGGGTCTGTATTGCTTGTTCCACTCATTAGTCCGAACAAACTATATAGACCCGGATGTGCCAGACCATTATAATTACGTAGTGCCAGATCAGGGTCAGTACTGTTTATAGTTGGTGTCATCCATGACGCAGAGAACTATGCAAAAATATGCATACTTTTAATTTCGGACACATGAAAATTCCATTGCCCAAGACCTTGGTGTGCACATTTTTAATGGCAAACATCTCTTTATTTAATCCGTTTCAACAAAGTGAGTATCAGTCATGTAGTGTGGATGCTATCTAATGGAGGTCGAGTGATTGTAAAGGTTAGAGGTGGACCTCAAAAACCTTGATAAACCCACAATTTTATTTTGACCTTGGAAACCTAAAAAAAGCCGAACAAAAATGGAAGGAAACTGAAATAAATAATAAAAACTGAAAAACTTTGAAAACATGGTGAATAGCTCTACCCTGACCCCACAAAAAAAAATGCCCTTTTTTTGGCACATGATTTTTGGTTTGGTTAGCCAAGCAGTATGGAAAGTGATTGAACTACGGTAGGTAAATTAAAGACATCCGGTCATTTTAATTATTTATTAATTTTCACTTTATTTTTATTTTCATTTTATTTAGGAATAAATTCAAAGCATACTTTATCAGATTCGTAAATAAAATGATAGGCTCACCATGGAGATAATCAGTTGTGTGTCTTAAACCTCATCAATAAAATTTCAAACCTTTAAAAAAACTGAAAATAACATAAAATTTTATAATTCATTTTTTTTTTCTAACCCAGAAAGGGATTAAGTAAAGCAGCATACACCAGATCTTAGCAGATAAAGAGATTATGACACCAGTTTACAGATTGTCTGTGCCTAATTATCATTCTGATCAACAAATAATTACACGAATATGCTCTCATACCTTACTTTGACAAGTACCTTTCTGCACACTTTCAGTCCATCATATTTAAAGCCCTTCTGTGATGTTTGAACACTTGCATTTTATCATGTACTGTATTTAGAAAAATAGTGCCGAGATTTTGGGACTTAATACTTTTGTGCAGGAAAACGAGCTCCATGTTTATCCCATGTTAATCATCATAAACTGTCAGCTGTTTTGCGGTGTCATGTCTTTAAATTTCTGAGTGGTTGTCACATGTGTAGTTTTTCGATGCCAGCCTTGAAAGTTTTTTTTGTGCCAGCACAAAGCTGTAGACAAGCCTGTTTTAGCTGAAGTGTTGCTGGTTTCACCTGTAATGTCACTTGCATGTGAGTGGTTTTACCTATGGCGTCGTGGCTTGTGAGTGAAGTTCCACCCATAATGTTAGTGGTTTGTGAGGTTTTTTTGTCAGATAATCATACCATAACAAATGCCCATGAAAATTTAAATAAAAAATTTGAAATGAAAACGATGAAGGTGATAGAGCTAGGTTTAGAACTGGAGGATTTGGATCCCAAAACCTGTGGTGAAGTTTGTTTAAGCTTATTTAAGAAAATTAAAAAAAGTTTATGTAGTATGCAGCGTTGCTTAAAGATGAAAGAGATTTCAGTAGGATAATGGTCATTTCTTTCTTCTTCCTGTGTCTTGCCAAATTTATTGATTTGCAATGAAATTAATTAAGTAATTGATATAAAAAAGAAACTAATCAGTTCCTTGATTCCTTTTAGTTATACATAAAATTAAAGATAGGCAAGGTAAAGTCATTGAGAATTGTTATAGTTAAACCATCACAATCATAATTATCACTGGTCTCAATTGCCTTAGATTTGTATTCATTTATTATAATACTATTTCACAATGAATGAGCAATACAGTAGCAATCCAGTGACTATATTTTATTAACACAACAATACATACATAATGGCCTGAATCATTGCAAGGAAAAAAAAAAGGTATTGTTATTGGCACTCCTATTCATAGGGCTGAGGCACCCTGCTTTTTTTCAAGAAAAGAGTCCTGGCCATTACGGTATATACTAGCTTATAAGTCGAGTCAAACTGCAAACTGCACAGATCCAAATCTGCCGTTGGGTAATGCGCCAGCAGATCTGGGTCTGTGCAGTTTGTTAGGAGTAATAAGTAGTATAAACACCATAGACCCTGATCTGCAGATCAGTGTCATTTTTGTTGCAGTTTTACTCGATTTATAAACGAGTATATAAACAGTACTTTCAAAATCCTATAGAGAACCCCAGTTGTATCTGACTTGTACCTGGGTTCATTTAGTACCATGCAATTTATAATATGGCACATTATCTTCCTGGATAGCCCCTGTTGATATATTGTTTCCCCACTGCTCACAGCATAGGTCAATTTCTCCACATGCAAGATGTGTTGGTAGCACAGGGTCTGTGTTCATTGTACTTTTTGTTCAAGCCAATAGCAGTGTCCATGATAACTTTCAGCACATACTGGTAATGTGACAGGGCCTGTGTTTATTGTACTTTTCATTTAAGCAAACAACACTGATCATTTTCAGCACATTATGTGACCGTAGATCTGCATGTATGCGGTTCACTTTGTTTGGTTGTATGTACATTTTACAGAATTTGAACAACAATATGTATTGTATTTTATCTCATATACATTTGTTTGTAATGGTTGATCTTCCGACATGTTTGTGCAGATTTGTTTTAACTTTACCTTTAGCTGACACAATATAGCCATGATTGTGCTGAGGTGCCATAAAGCACTGCTAGATATATACATATATTTGGGTCCAAGATTTACACAGGTATGGTGAAATACAAAATGATAGAAAGTGGGACATCTTGCAGTAGTTGTCAGTTTAGTTTTTGTGGGGTTTAATGCCATTTTTTTTAAAGCAAATAACAGGCTATACATGACAGCCAGTATATTCAGTGGAAGAAGAATTCAGGAAGAACCACTGACCATTGGGAAGCTACTTGCAAGCTTTCTCACATACCCACATTGGATGAGTCAAGACTCAAACTTGCACAAACAGATGAGATTCGAGAGTGAGCTGTAAGCGAGCACCTTACTTTAGGCCACTCAGCTGTCCGGGACCCAACAATAGTTTTCAGACTGGAAACTGATTTGAAGCAGATTGGCTAAATATTGTTTTCAAAGAATCTTTTGTTAGTATTTTTATTGCAAAATTCTAACATTTAAAAATTCAATTGCATAACCTCTGGTACAGTTTCATATACAGTGTAACAAGATAACATACATGTATGGGGAAAAGAGTTTGTTTTCACAAGTAAATCAAATGAAGGTTGTAAATTCATTTTGTGCTTATATAAACAGTTTATCTTTTTTTAACAAATGTTTGTTTCTTGTCAGATTAAATCTTTTTACAAAAATTATACAACTGAACAGCAATTTTGTCAGTAAATGCATCAAAGATTTTGTTACACTAAATATGCTACATTACACTAAATGTTACACTAAATACGCTACATTATACTAAATACACTATTTTAAACTAAATATGATACGTTTCACTAAATACACTAGGTTACACTAAATACACTATGTTCTGCTTTTGTTTTTTAGCACAAGTTTCATGTCAAGATTTGGTTTGGCTTCAATGTTTTATGAATCAGCAATACAAGTAGGTCATTTAGTGCCAAGGAATTTGGAGTAAAGCACTTTGTCCAAAGACAAACCATTTTAACCAACCCAAGGATTTGAACTTGCACCCTTTTGGTTGTGAGTCTGGCATGCTAACCACTGAGCTACCATGGCTATTTTTCAGCACACAATAGACTATGTACATGGTTGATTGTATAAATGGTGGAGGTAGACCCTGGGAAAAGATCCAGTAAGAACCACAACCCACAGGAAGCTAACGGCAAGCTTTCTCATAAACCCACATTGGCTGAGCCCAAGACTCAAACCCACGAGGACAGAGGTGAGATGTAAGTGATTGGTAAAGGAGAGTGCTTTAGACCAGTCAGCCATCCAGGGCTCCTTAGCTACAAGAATAACACCAACAACAGTTTCCAAGCATAAATATCCTTGTTCATAAGAAGCATTACACAATCATGTGATTTTCTTTAATATACCAAAGAACAGTTTACCTGCGAAAACAGTGTCAATATAAAATCATGCCTCCATATTTTTATCCTTGCTTCATGCTTAACGTATTTCTCAGCCATCTTGGCCACAAAACTCAATGCCAAAGGAAGAAAACTAAAGGAGCTATTTGAACAATTTCGGATGAAGCACACAAGCGACTACTTTTTGTGATACTTTTATAGTCAATTTTATATATCCCCTAATGAATAAAAAGACTCCATTAAATGATCTTTCATAAAAAGAGTAAAAGCATTAAGTTGTTCTTGCCTAAACACAGATTACATTACTGGCAATGATCAGTATTGATCACTGCAACAGGACAGGTTGTGTGCAATACATATTATATAAAAATATTAATGGGCGTAAATTTACCAAGATTACGTTTGAGATTGACCACTGGTGTCACAAACAGGTGTCGTTTTAAAATCTGCATTGCATATTGTTTACTATTTCTCTTGATAATGTCAGGTATCCAGAAGTATCATGTACCTTTTATTCTTCAAGAATGGGGAAAATATTATTATTTAATTTTCATTCAGTAATTGCATCCATGGGTGGTGACTACATTGTTCTAATGTTGGTTCAACCCTAACCCCCTCCTCCCCTGCTCAGAATAATGACTTTTTTGGACTTGTATGATTCATTATGTACAAAACAAATTATACCCAACAGATGGTAGGGATATAATCATCTAATAAATCTTGTTTTTCCACTAAATAATTTTGTATGATACCTGGTACAGTGTGTTGACCTGCATCTGAATGCTTGCTTGCCTGTGTCAGAATTGACTTTAGACAGACAATGGACCAAGGGAATTCCAAAGACCATAATCTGTACATCTACATCAATATGTATATTAGTGATCACCTTGAATATTTTACCAGGATACACATGCCTATGGGATCCATTGTGTATATAAACAGCTGGATAAAGAAAGCCTGATATAAACAGGCATCTTAGATCTGGGCAGGGATGGGGGGGGGGGGGGGGGGTGTTTGTGGGTTGGAAGGGGTGAGGGTAGATAAAGAAATCCTACTGGTTTTTAACATTTTCTCCATGGTCATGACTGTGCTGTCCTTAATTAATGCACATGAAATACTGATCTTGGGTTGAGCTGCAGTCTGAATATTCCATTGACATTTTTTTTTTTATTGTAGAGAGAATCCTGAGAAGTTGTTTGAAGTATTTCTGGAAGTTGGCAAGCCTACAGATGAAAAAAGTGGTATGTAAATGCACGTTCTGCTGATTGATCAATGTTTGTGATCAGATTAAAATCCCCACATGTACATGTAGGCTGTACCAGTCACTCTTTTATCTTTCGTTCATTTTCATGTTTTAATCTGGAGAGTCAGTCAGTTGAGTATAGATCTACTGTTGTGGTGTGGTGATTGCTTTAATTCATTTCCAATTGGTCGAACAATACTTTAATTCATTTCCCATTGGTTGAACATGCATTCATTATGCTGGTATATGCATGAATGTATTGTCTAGCCCATTTTATTGGAAAAACGTGGTGAATTTGTGACTTTAATCGTCAGACATTTTTTTCATGTTTTCATCAAAGCTTTTCATCTCAGCATGAGCTTGACCTGCTGATGCTGTGTTTACCATTTTATGAGATATTGACAGTTTGCTTATTTTATCTCTGAAATGAACAAATTGCAAAGATTTTTAATAAAGAAACTAAAAAAAAGATTATGCATATTGATTACCAGTTACCCTGTATGGATATAATCTATGCATGTACAAAAATCGTACCTATGAACCATTCCTGCTTTTTGATTACTGTTGACAAAAAAATTTTCTTTTCTTTTACTCTTCTGTCTGTTGATTTGTTGATACTTAAACTAAGAATGTCACTTGTTATTGTCATTTTTCTCTTTCAGCTTATGTTATGAGTAAATATAGATCACTGATACTCAGTCTGAAACTGTCAGCTCCTGTTAGGGAGAGATATTTGGTGCTTCCCTATGGGGTTTGAAAGATTTTCCCTTTGCCTGATTAAAGTGAGTCCTGTCTTCCTGATGGTAGGAAAGACCAGTGTTCTAACTTGAAAAGACCTAATGTTGATAAGATATCTAGTACTCTAAACAGAGACTCTTAGATTACTGTCACTGGACTGCCAGTCACTCGGTGAAATGTTGAGTACCGTTCATCCTTTGTCTCATACTAGTAAAAGGTACCAGTCACCAGTCAGTCACTGGGCACAGAGTGCTGGTTGTCTGTCAGCATGCAATGCCCTTCAAGGACCAGACTGGTTTTTGAACTGGACACTGGGACTTGACCATTTGATTTGGGAGAGGGAGCGGGTGAACATGTCCCTTTCTTTATGTTAACATTTAATCTATATGGGGATAGGGGATGATTCCGGTTTTGCACACCTATTGAGGGAAAGGGATTTGAACACTGTGCCTCCATTCTCAGTGTTTCTTGTTAATCCTTACAGTATTTGGGGACCGCCTTTACCTGGTAGTGAGTGATCCTTCCACCCCAAAGCATTGAGAAATGATCATCAATCCTGTTCTCCAAGGAGAGAAGATCTAATATAAGAGTTAGTCCCATTGCCACACCACACCGCCTCTTTATGATTGTGGATGGGAAGATCAGAAGGAATAGTTCTGACTTGCCTTGAGGGCTCAAACAGGTTGATGATGACCTTCAGTGCTAGTTGACACAGATAAGTTTCCTGAAGAACCAGTTTCATCAGAGCCTTCTCTTCCATTAGAATCCCCGTCTCCTTCCAACATTATAGGTAGGGCGATGAAGGAAGACAGGATCTGGATTTTTTATAAGAACCAACTATCTACGACAGTGGCCATCTCGAAAATCTTGTATCACTACTCTTCCTGAATGGATGTTCATATCAACATGTATTCTCCCTAAAAACGACTTCCTATTATGTCTAAATGAAAATTGTGGCAGTCTGATTTAAAGTATGGCCAACATAGGAGCCATCTTGAAAATGTTCTTGTTATTCATCCATAACAGAAAGTCATATCAAGAAGGGGTTTCCATAAGAAGACTTCTTGTGATGTCTTGTTGTTCTAAAATGAGTTCTTGTTGGTTCAAAATAAAATTGGTGCCATTCTGACATCACAGCAGCTAGTTTGAAAATCTCATTTGGTAAATCTTTTGGACATATGTGTTGTACATTTCAAATACATGTTTGAAATGGCAGGTTTACATGATGATTTTGATAGCAGTGGTACCTTTTTCACTAAGGAAGGTGTGAGCATTGTAGCTAAGGAATGTGTGAGTATTGTAGCTGAGGAATGTGTGAGCATTGTAGCTAAGGAAGGTGTGACCATTGCAGCTAAGGAAGGTGTGAGCATTGTAGTCAAGGAAGGTGTGAGCATTGTAACTAAGGAAGGTGAGCATTGCAATTAAGGAAGGTGTCAGCATTGTACCTAAGGAAAGTTGAGCATTGTAGCTAAGGAAAGTGTGAGTACTGTACATAATACATGTACTGTGTGTTTTTAGGGCAGTCAGTTCTCCACTGAATCTTGAATTTTATAAAAATGCAAAAAATATGAAATTTGTTGTTAAAGTAAAGAAAGAACAAGATCAAGAGAAACAGAGCTTTCTTATTTGTGTTAGAGATAGTCCCCAAACGTTTTAGAGAATTTTTTCATTTGTGGTAATAGGGCTTTAGCAAGTCTGTTTTATCTGGCTCTTAGTTGCGTCATTTTTTTTTAATGAACCTACCATATTCAGAAGGAGTTGTTGAGGACAGTAATGAGGCTGCTCTTTTGGGTATACATCATGCCTGTTGTGATACATGTATATTCTAAATAGACCTATATCTAAAAAGGAAGTTGTACAAAGTATACACTTCGACCTGTACATGTATCTGCAAAGGCTTGTAGTCCTGATGGGAAAGGGTTTGACTTTTTCAAGTGTACTATGCCACTTATCACACAGCTATTAGTAACACTGTTTAACAAAGCTTTCAATACTGGTAATGTTCATAGTTCATGGGGATGGGTCTTATACAGTCATTATGTTTAATAAAAAAAAAAATTAAATCCTTTTTAGAGGATCCTAATAGTTTTAATTAATACTTTCTGTATGATCTTTACCACTACTGTATGTACTCACTTATAAGACAAGTCCAACCGCAAAGTGCACAGACCCAGATCTGCCATTACATAATACACCAGCAGATATGGGTCTGTACAGTTTGTTAAGAGTAATCAGTAGAGCAAACAAAATAGACCTTGACCTGCAGATGCATTTTGTGATGCGGATCTTTCTTGTTTGCAGTTTGATTTGACTTATAAACAAGTATATATCGTATTGTAAACAAGCCTTTATATGAATGGACTGAGAGTAATCATTGCATAATGATGATGCTAAAGCTTGGTTTTGTAGGATATTCCACTACAGATAACATATTCACGCTACATTTTGTCAATACGAAATATATATATAACTGAGGATTGTTGCAGTTACTGGTTGTATGTAGATTTTTAAAGCATTTATGAAGATGGTGCACACCTCTTTTACTTTGCAAGGAATAATTGTTTTTGTAGTCAGAATTTATACCAAAATTCTTGGAGTTGTTCCTAACCACATCAGAGCTCAGCCCATGGGTCATAACTTGGACACCATTGAGATCCCCACCATTTTACCACTTGTACACTTTAATTGCATTCAAAAGCCAAGTCTTTTATGCAGCCAGCATTGTTTCCCATGTCTCTCATTACCCCCTGCATATTGACATAGAAATTGTTTAGCTCCACCCTAAAAGTCAGTAGGCAGTAATTTAACAGAAAGCAGGTTAATCAGATAAAGCAAAGAAGAGAAAGATGTTAGGCTGTGGTTGAAAAGGCAGGTTTGTGTTCAGTGGAAACCCTGTTTTCCTTTTAGAAAATTGTTTTAAAAATAATATTTCTTTAGTCTTATGGTAGAAAATGATATAAAAGCTAATTGTTACTGTGTAATTTTCAGTTCTTGCATATTATATCCTGGATAAATTTGTTAATTACCTGGAACTGCAAAAATCAAGAATATCTTTTAGATTTTATGTAAAATTTTGATAATCCCATGTAACTTCAAATCTTCCTCATCCAGGACAGTTATTTGATGCATCCCTGGCTACTAAATATATATTTTTGTTTTATAGCTCAGTATGAGATAATGCAAGGACAGGAAAATTAACAAATGGTAGATTTTAGTGGACCCATTTTAGCCTGCATCTCTGTCTTGATCTGACTATACTTGTAAATAAAAGCACAATATATACATCCTTTTCACACATGAATTTTTCAATACAGTATGATATTTTATATATGTTTATGTGCTCACTGATGCTTATGCATAATGCTCTGGGCTTGAAACATTGATTTTCTGATGTGGGTACGTGAGAAAGCTTGCCAGTACCTTCTCGTGGGTTGGTGGTTCTTCCGTGGATTTCCAGGGTTCTTCCTCCACCAGTTATACTGGCCACCATGTGTAGCCTGCATAACTCAGTTCTTTAGTGTCAAACCAAATTTATCCCATTGTGCTGTAAATATTGTACATAACAGAAGGTCACAAGGTACATGTAGATTTGTTTTGTAACTAACTGAGTTACCTTCTCTAAATAAAGTCATTATTATTGATAATAGAGATCCTTCATACACTTCAATTTCGGAATTAGTGAATCATTTTGTTCATGCACAAGTGAGCTGTTTCAGAATATTTGACCAGCTTTAGATACATTTCTAAGAAAACTGTATAGCAGATTGGGTCTTTACTCTATCATTCACACCTTTACCTGTATAGTCTGATCCAGCACCCAGAATGCACTTGGATGAAGATAGACATGATCACCAATAGGTATATATATATCAAGTTCCACTGGAATGACATGGGATTAGCATATACGGAAGTCAATTGTTACGAATATGTAATTTAATTACTTGTGTGTTAATTTTGAATTCTTTTTTATTTTATTTTTGTATCATTACATTTTATTGTAATGATCATTTTCACGGGATTTGATACTTTTGAAAGAGATATTATGTTTATATAAAATGTAGTATGACTCGCATAAGCACAATTTTAGCATGCCATGGTTTGTCGATTTAGTAAATACTACGCGAAAATGATTGGTTATTGCCAAGGTCATTTTCTGGCCTACGTGTAATTACATTGTTTACTGCGCTATTTGATGATGAAATAGCCACGCATTCCATCGTGCGCTCATGAAATGACGTCTTAGGTCAGTTTAAAAACGCTCAGATCCCCGTGAAATAGTCAGTCGTATCTTCAAGAAGAAGGATATATTTCTATTAGGTGCTGTAAAGAGTTGTATTTTTACATCTTTGGAGCTCATGATGTTTTATCATAGATGACAGCTTGTTCAAAAGTTCATCTATTTTTTGGAATGTAATAATTTATTCCCAGGAGAACTATACAAGTGATTCCTTTGTATACAAGTTTTAGGACAAAGACATTCAGTGGAAATTTATTCTAAATTGGAACATTACAAGTTGTGGTTCAGCGTGGAACTCTTGACATTCGTATAAAGATTTCACCTGATGTCATCATCCTCCATCTTGGAATGTCATCAAGATTCGAACCTGGATTCAGTTAAAACTATTTAGTGATAGGACTTGTATTTTTTCAGTACTAGGATAAATGTTTGGATTGTCTTCACAAACTGTAAGTCCTATTTTCTATTTTCACCTTTTCACCATGTTTTCTAGGGAAATAAATTATTTTTGTTAAAACTTACAAAGCATGGTTTCACTCTTTTCTTTTGTTACTTTTGAACGAGCCTATAACGTAACACAATCACTTTGGAAACTGCATATACGAAAGTCAATCATTTTGAGTGGAAACAGCATATATGAAAGCCAATCACTTTCAGTGAAAAGAGTATATATGAAAGCCATTCACTTTGAGTGGAAACAGCATATATAAAAGTCAGTCATTTTAAGTGGAAACAGCATATATGAAAGCCAGTCACTTTGAGTGGAAACAGTTTATAATGAAAACCATTCACTTTGAGTGGAAACATCATATATGAAAGTTAACCACATTACCTGGAAACAGCAGATATGAAAGCCACTCACTCTGAGTGAAAACAGGAAAGCCATTCACTTTGAGTGGAAACAGCATATATGAAAGAGCATAAATGAAAGCCAATCACTTAAGTGGAAACAGCACATATGAAAGTCAGTCACTTTGATTGAAAACAGCATGTATGAAAGAGCATACATGAAAGCCAATCGCTTTGAGTGGAAACAACATGTATGAAAGTCAATCACCTTGAGTGGAAACAGTGTATATGACTGTCAACCACTTTGAGTGGAAACTATATATGAAAGCCACTTACTTTGAGTAGAAATGGCATGTATGACAGTTAACCACTTTGAGTGGTAATAGCATATATTGAAAGCCAATTATTTTGAATGGAAACAGCATGTATGACAGCCAATTTGAGTGGTAACAGCATATATGAAAGTCAATCACTTCAAGTGGAAATAACTATGACAGTCCTTACAATGTGATATGAAAGCATAGTTTTTAAGTATTAATCTTTAAAAGGATCTTAGTCATTCTCATTCAGTTTTTATTGTTCTTCTATTTAGTCAGATTTGGAAAGGGCTAACAAGCTGCTGTCAGGATCCCAGAGAAAGCTATTATAAACACTGTAGGCACAAATTTGATTTAGAGATTTCTCCCACTTTGCGTGATTAACATTTAAGCTATCATTATTTTACTGTATAATGATACAAAATTTGTAATGTAGATGTTACATCTTCAAAGAAAATATTGCTATTTTAAAACGCAAGAAAGAAAACTCAAAGTTGTGTTGGTGTCATTTACAGTTAACATTAAATATATATAAATAATACTGCTAATTTGATCCTGAGTAAATAAATTTAAAAACTGTTAAAAGTTGGCATTTCAGCCAATGTGTTTAGGACATTCCCAAGTTTTATTGTGTCCACAATGAGGATATCATGATCAGCTGTCTTCATAATGCACAATTTCTCATTAGGAGAGCACTTGCTGACATTAAAGTCCCTGAGAAAGCAGAATAATGCATATTAAAAATCATGCAAAAATCCTCAGAAAATACAAAATGAAAATATTAATTCTCATATTATTTTCATTGTCTGGAATGTAACAGGTACATCAGGAATGATACTGTGCACCACAAAATCAGAACAAATTTTCTGTCAGTATCATAAGTTAAAGCCAATATTTGGCCATGTATTGAGGATGCATTTGTTGACATAATTCATGAGACAAGTTGTAAAAGAAAGCAGCAAAAGAATTTCTAGCATATTTCTCAGAATTTTGTAAAATTGTTTCTTGTTTGAATATTACATCTTGCAATTTTTTCAATAATGGCAGATACTAGAGAAAAAGCTTATCTTCTTTGCATCATGCAGTGTTTCTTTTTTAACCAGTGTGTGTGTGTGTGATTTGGATTTTTAACGTAGCCTTAACAATTTTTCAGTCATATCACTACGATGTCTGCAGTGAGACAGTTTATAGTGATGTCTAACACTGAAGCATCATGCCACAGACATGTAGCATGATGTCCCACCCAGTCACATTATCCTGACACCAGGCTAATCAGTCCTAACACTAACCTCTTAATGCTTAGCACCTAGAGAGGCAGCTGTTAGTACCATTTTTATAAGTCTTTGGTATGACACGGGGGAGGGGTTCAAACCCACATCCTCCTACGTCCGAGGTGGATGCTCTAACCTGTATATGTGACCCATTTATGATACATGAAGTTTGTGTTATTCTGAGCACACAGTTAAGTTGCAGACAAAATGAGTCTATTATCTTGCCACAGTTACATCTGTGTAAACAACTGTCAGGGTTCCCGAGGTCATGGAAATCCTTGAAACATTTGTAAATTACAGAAAGGCATATAAAGAGCTTTGAAAGTTTTGAAATTTTCATAAGTTTTTCAAAGTTTTGCAAAATTAATGCAATTTGTTTATTTAGCATTATCAGGTCGCATTTTCATTCACTGACAAAGAAGTTTTACTGACCTACCTAAATTCGAAAATGGATTGGTTAGAGTAGGTTCCCCTGAAACTTTACAGTTGCACTGCATTCTTTGATCTTAATGCATTCTAAATCATTTTAGTTGTGGCACTCAAAAGAGAAGGATCACAATAGACTGCATCTGCATCACTTTCTGCATTCACATCATGGAATGATGTACTGCTGAAATGCTTTGGACCCTGAGAACAGTGAATACACACAGTTCTTTTGATTCCAAGAAAAATATCTCCAAAATGCCATCTAACTTCACGGCCCAACTAGCTGTGAAGGTCACCTATTAATAGATACAATGCACGCATAGGGTACGTCTAACAGCTGGCTTCTTAGTCCAGCTAGCTTAGAGAGTCAATCCAAGCACTCCTGGCTTTATCTGCATTGCATGCTGCCTTGAACGACCTATTCAGCGAGGTGTCGATCATCCAGCAGTGACCAGGAGTTCAGACGCTGCAAGGATAAAATCACTATAATGCATTCATGTGGGTAGTTGATCAGAAAAGCTTCCGATGTTGTTTGTGAATAACTTAGTAATGACAGGGAATTTTTTCATGCAGTTTGCTTTTATAGCTCGACCTTAACATGACCTTGGCTGTTTGTCTGTCAGTTGCTTGAGGATGCAGAAATAGAGCAGAAGAAATTTGCTCCATCACAGTGAAGAAAGAATTTTTCTCTAAAAATGTCTATTGTGTAAATGTTGTGTACATAGGATTGATTTTGCTTTGAATAAACATTCTGAGTAATAACTTGCCTGCCCACATCCTGCCATGTGGATATTGACCTGTAACAACATTTTTTTTTCTTGAATTATTGAAATTTCTTGAACTTTTCTGCCTACACCTTGACCACAAGACCTTTGGATATTGCTCCCCACCACACACACACACACACACACACAAGACTGCTCCGGTGGCCTGGTGGTTAGAGCGTCCACCTCGGATGCGGGACGTCATGGGTTCAAACCCTGGCTGAGTCATACCAATGACTTATGAAGATGGTACTAACAGCTTGCCTCGCTTGGCGCTCAGCACTAAGAGGTTAGTGTTAGGACTGGTTGGCCTGGTTTCAGGATATGACTGGGTAGGACATGATGCTACACGTCTGTGGCATGATGTCCCAGTGCTAGACATCACTATAACTGCCACACTGAAGACATCATAATGATATGACTGAAAATTATTAAAACTACATTAAAAATCCAAATCACACACACACAAAAGACCAAAGTATGTCAGAACAGATTTCTTTCTTTACTTTCCAATTTAAAAAATTTATAGAAAAAACTAAAATCCTTTTAAAATCATCAGCTTAACAAGCATACATTTGTAGTACTACTTGCTTTGTGAGGTAAAATGACTAAAAATGTGATGTTTTTGTGTTAAATTTACATGTTAGGTGAGAATTAGGGGTCATAAATTTACATGTTAGGTGAGAATTAGGGGTCATATATTTACATGTTAGGTAAGAATTAGGGGTCATAAATTTACATGTTAGGTGAGAATTAGGGGTCATAAATTTACATGTTAGGTAAGAATTAGGGGTCATAAATTTACATGTTAGGTAAGAATTAGGGGTCATAAATTTACATATTAGGTAAGAATTAGGGGTCATACATTTACATGTTAGGTAAGAATTAGGGGTCATAAATTTATCAGTTAGGTAAGAATTAGGGCTCATACATTTATGTATTAGGTAAGAATTAGGGGTCATAAATTTATGTATTAGGTAAGAATTAGGGGTCATAAATTTGCATATTAGGTAAGAATTAGGGGTCATACATTTATGTATTAGAAAAGAATTAGGGGTCATAAATTTACGTATTAGGTAAGAATTAGGGGTCATAAATTTGCATATTTGGTAAGAATTAGGGGTCATAAATTTATGTATTAGGTAAGAATTAGGGGTCATAAATTTACCTGTTAGGTAAGAATTAGGGGTCATACATTTACCTGTTAGGTAAGAATTAGGGGTCATACATTTATGTATTAGGTAAGAATTAGGGGTCATAAATTTACGTATTAGGTAAGAATTAGGGGTCATAAATTTGCATATTAGGTAAGAATTAGGGGTCATACATTTATGTATTAGATAAGAATTAGGGGTCATAAATTTACATATTAGGTAAGAATTAGGGGTCATAAATTTGCATATTAGGTAAGAATTAGGGGTCATAAATTTATGTATTAGGTAAGAATTAGGGGTCATAAATTTACCTGTTAGGTAAGAATTAGGGGTCATACATTTACCTGTTAGGTAAGAATTAGGGGTCATGCATTTACCGGTACATGTTAGGTAAGAATTAGGGGTCATAAATTTACAGATTAGGTAAGAATTTTAGGTGTCATAAATTTACGTATTAGGTACTCTTGAAATTGATAAAAAATATCTTGGAAGAGTCATGGAATTAGATTTTTTAAAATATTGCAGGAATCCTGCACTGTTTCCATATGAGATATCTGCTCAGTAAAGATGGAAATTAGCACAGATAGTTACAAACTGGTTAACAGTATAATTTTTGTACTTTGCTTGAAAATTCATATAGAAATGGTTAGAGTGTCATACTTATTCGCAACAACTTGACAGTTTCCAGTTGCTGTTCTTGCGGATAAGAAGTTTCCAGTTTGTGTCTATTGTTACATACTCACTTGATTTCAAGTGTTAATAACTTTTGATACTGCATTCAGGATGCTTTCATAACAGTAATTCTTTCAGGAAAAAGAGAAGATAGCTATCACATGCTATCCATAAGAGTAAAATTTCCTGTGCTGGCAAGATAGCCTGGATATAACATTTGCCACAGTTCATCATTGTATTTTTAAATGTCAATAGAAAATTTTAGCTATTGATTTTGGGGATACATTCATACAAGTAATTATTGCAGGAAAATCAAAAGTTGGCTGTCCCATTTAATTGACTTAACAAGCAACTTCCTGTTGATTTCATATTAAATATCCTTTTGCAACATGTACATGTACCAGAGTTCATAGTACCTCAGTATAGTGTCATTTGCTACATCATTTGGATGAAAATGGGAAAACCTCCATGTCTTACATAGTGTTCTGGTGTTTGTGATAAAACTTGCTCAGAGATGAAACAAAATAAAATTTTAGATTGAAGTCTGAAGGGTATAACCTTGCCCCTGAGTAGATTTGATTCTTGCTGATTATGGCCAAAAAAATTGGGTTCACTTGATCCACTTTATCATGGATTGTCAACTTGGTATTCTGGCTAACTGACTATTCTACCTAATATTTTTGTTCCTTTGATGGCTGGTGTACACAAATGTCATTTAGCCATTGTCCTAATACAAACATATAACTAGGATACATACTGTATATCGGACATAAATCTGAAGTTTAACAGTGATAAAATGTCAGTGTTTGACAACACATTTCTTCTGATAGAATAAGCTGAAGGGTATTGATTTATCTGTAAGAACAGAAAGTGGACATACGCCGTATGTACTCGCTTATAGGTCAAGCCCAACTGCAAACTGTACAGACCGAGATCTACCATCATAGTGTGCTGGAAGACATGGGTCTGTGCAGTTTGTTTGGAGTAATCAGTTGAACAAATAATGTATACCCTGACCTGCAGGCACATTATGCTGTGGCAGATCAGGATCTTTGCTGTTTGCAGGTTGATTCTACTTTTTTATATATATATATAGATAGATGGATAGATAGATAAAATATATATATATAGTATGTATGCTGTATCAATGATATACCACTAGATGTATAAATTTTTCATTAAAAGGAAACGAAGCTTGCTGAGTTTCCTTTTAATGAAAAATTTATACAACGAGTGGTATTATCATTGATACAGCGTACATACTGTACATATATTTTATTTATATCACATACAAATACATATATTTGCCCTTTGAACGGAGTTCAGATTTACGACAGGCAGCTGTATATTGACCGGGTGAATGAACTCCTCAGATCCCAGAGTGTGTCTGCTACAAAATGTAGCTCTATGCCTTTTGTGGCTATTCACAATTACCTTGCATATTGACAAGTTGATTGTTTTATTTTATAGTTTCTATTTTTCTTCACATTGATTAAATGAATATAATACATACTTATGAAATAAACATGAAAGATGGTTTTAATGATAAAAGTAGAGCACTACAAAAACACAGGTGCTCGACGCGAGCTTGATGTTGAGAAAAAAAAACAATAATCTGAAGGAAAAATATCATGCAGAGTGACAAAAATACCTCAGATTACCCCCATGACCTGTTCTGACATTGTACCCTCTCTATCATACTCTATAAGAGACTTGGGTCAGTAACTTCCAAATACTTCGTTCCACCCATGACCCTCGATTTCCTTCTGCTGTTTCCGTCTTTAAAGGCATACAACCATATTCTTTGGCTTGTTTTACTCCTGAGATATTTTTCTATCCATCAAGCCATCATTGACTATTCTGCGTTGCACCAAACTGAAGTTACGGGCTCTGAAACGTGCGAATTTCGCATGCCTGGACAGTGTTACAGTCAGGTGAAAACCGGTGTGAAGAGCTATATATACCGTACTTAAATAACATCCATGCATCAGATAAATAAATATTTTCAGTCATTATCTAACGTATTTCTGGAAATTTTAATTATTGTAGTGCAATCATACTTTAATGTATACTCTCTTAATTTAGCACATTTCAAAATGGTTTCTAACATGATGTCTAACATGATGCAATCATGTTAATACCAATTTTTGCCAGGGTACGAATAGTCTACATCATGAAATGGTGACGGTGCATGGATGTTAAGTATAACCTTTTGAGCCAATCATATTTCGCCGTTGACATGTGTGCCGCATAGTGTACATGTTTTCAAACTGAGTGTCGCTTGTATGGAATGCATGTGTTGTGAAGAAGATAATGTCTAATTCTTCCATGGAACAGGATTCCTAAAGTCGAATCCAGTTAATGGTAAGTAAATACTTACTTTTGCATCTACCACTGTTCTGTAATTGAAGAAGGGATGTATCGTAGAGTCGTAAGCATGGTATATGTAGCTCTTTTCACCAGTTGTCACCTGAGCGTAATACTGTCCCGGCAGACAAAATTTGCAAAATTCGCATGTTTCGGAGCCCGTAACTTCAGTTTGGTGCAACACAGAATAGTCAATGATGGCTTGATGGATAGAAAAATATCTCAGGAGTAAAACAAGCCATAGAATATGGTCGTATACCTTTAAAGACGGAAATAGCAGAAGGAAATCAAGGGTTATGGGTGGAACAAAGTATTTGGAAGTTACTGACCTTCTCTCTTATATAGTATGATAGAGAGGGTACAATGTCAGAACGGGTCATCAGGGTAATCTGAGGTATTTTTGTCACTCTGCATGATATTTTTCCTTCAGATTATTGTTTTTTTCTCAACATCAAGCTCGCGTCGAGCACCTGTGTACAAAAACACATAGCTAGCTACGCCATTCACATGAACGCTGCCATTCACGTACCGGTACTTGGAAATTAATGTGGAATATAAACTAAGCGAAATGATGAACCAAAAAAAGGTAATTAAAATATTTTAATATATTTACAGTTGACCAAAGTCATTATTCTGCTCTAGTACCACCAATAATAAACTCTCTCTCCCTCTCTCTCTCTCTCTCTCTCTCTTTCACTGGTTGGTTTGACTTTAAATCTCTCTCACACACACACACACACACACACACACACACAGACACACACACACACACACATCCTTTGGTTGGTTTGACTTAACTTTTACCATCATTCATAAGTCCAGAGATATCATGGGATGACACAAATGAAAATCCTCTACATTCATCATTTCATAGATATTAGCCCATATCTTGCTACTATGGTCCAGAGAGAGAAAGAGAGAGAAAGAGGTGGGGGCTTTGGACATTTTCATATTTAACTAATAATAATCGATTTTTAGAAAATTATAGTATGTTTAAGAAACAACGACAAAACACAACATTAAATACATCACAGTATGTGTACCATGTAACCGAGGAATTTATAATGGCGACCTGGTTTGCAACTTTGTATTATTGACAAACACTGTAGATAAATCCCAAGGAAAGTGCACACGTATCGTTACGACGAACCATATTCTTGTAGGTTACTTGGTGTAATTTTTGTTTCAAGGTTTCAATCCAGCCCAAATTCATTTTCTCTCTCACTCCACATTTCTACATAGTTTGTCCGTTATGCATGAGAGTGGAGGGGGAACAAAAATCAGAAAGGATTGTGATGAAAATGTGTACCATATTAAATTCATTTAGAAAATGAGGATTATTAATACTTTTTATCATTATTTTCATATGTCACTAATGATTAATATGTGGAAATTTATCATTGATTTTTAATGTATGTGGTATATATATATATATATATATATATATATATATATATATATATGGGCACTTCCAATGACTAAATGAGAAAGAAAAATCCTTCACATGGATGTAACAACGGACACAAAATTTATTTTACCCAAATTATATATAATAACATAATAAAACTGCACAACAAATTATATCAACTTGGATGTTTCAAGTATAGTATTCATTTGGAGAGAGTCAGTTAATATAGTTCATAATCATTAGTGACAATGGTATCCAGCTACATTTCCAACCAATTAATAACTACAGTTTTCATATATCAATCTTCAGTGTTCAGTATCATGGTAAATAAGACTGGCCCAAACAATCAAAGTGTCAATTAAATATACTCAATGATATTACTAAAATTTTAGGACAAAAATCCTACTGGTATATGTTTATGTACATCTTTTTCTTCACCTCCAAAAGTTGCTGTTTACACAAAAACTTATAAGGAAATTGTCCCTAATTCGGTTTTTCAAAATTAAGTGACATAAGCAGCTTACAGTAACAAAGAAATATTATGGAAAACTGCGAGATCTGTCAAGATTTTTTTTATATCAAATTCTGAATCATGTTTATTCTTGTTTTTCAGAACCATTCATCCTGCAGAAGTACCCTCCAGATTATAGTGATGAGGTGGGATGGATTTTCTAATACAAAAATCAGACATTGGGATGCATAGGAGTATATGAACTACCAAATTTAGTAGAGTGAAACCTGTCAGTAAAGAATAGTAATATGTTCCCTTCTAGTCAGGTGTTCTTTAAATGAAAGAGACTTAAAATTGTGCCATGAAAGTTTCGGTATACTGTATTCAACATTAATACCACCTATACATGCCTAATTAATTAGCACATATCTCCCCACCCAACTTTCTTCCACTTTACCCCCTCCCCCCTTTATTTGGACAAGCTTGTACAAAATAGTGATCAAGAATGCACAAGTTTAGCATGCCAGCTGCACAGAATGAGCCAGAAAATAATAATTTTCTAAGAACATGCCATCGTGAATCATTGCTCACGAATGTTTAACTTTCACTACTAAATTAATCTCAAAAGTAGATCAAAGATATGTTTTTATTCAGCACAACCAACATTTTGAGAAAAAATGCACCTCCAAATTGAAGAACTTACTATATAGCCAAAGTGAGCTGATTCCTCTAAGATGCACATACCAGCTTATAAGACAAGTCAGGCTTTAAACTGCACAGACACACATCTGCCGTCACATAATGTGCCAGCAGAACAGGGCCTGTGCAGTTTGTTAGGAGTAATCATTCTAACAAATAGCATAGACCCTGATCTACAGGTGCATTATGCTATGGCAGATTATGATCTTTGTTGTTTTCAGTTTGACTTGACTTATAAGCAAGTAAAGATGGTAGAAGTAATTGGTATCATTATTATGATGAGTTCTAACCATGCAGGATTTACCCAAATAACCTATGAAGTGCACAGTTTGGAATACTGTAAGTGTGCATTTCCCTACTAGCTGATTAACAGATATTGCAACATACTAGTTAACATTATTTACTGCACATGTTCACTTTGCACATGGACTGCTTTGGTGGCCTAGTGGTTAGAGCATCCACCTCGGACGCGGGAGGTCGCAGGTTCGATCCCCGGCCGAGTCATACCAAAGACTTATAAAAATGGTACTAACAGCTGCCTCACTTGGTGCTCAGCATTAAGAGGTTAGTGTTAGGACTGGTCAGCCTGGTGTCAGGATAATGTGACTGGGTGGGACATCATGCTACTTGTCTGCGGCATGATGCCCCAGTGCTAGACATAACTGTAAACTGCCACACTGCAGACATCGTAGCAATATGACTGAAAAAATGTTAAAGCTACGTTAAAAATCCAAATCACATACACATACACTTTGCACATGAATTTTTTTGTGTTCCTGCAATACAAAAAACAGCCATTGTTTGTACCTACGCCGTGGGTATTATTTTAATGAATGTATCTTTAGCATAAATCTCCCAATCTCGCTTTAAAATGGTAATTACTCTGTATACTTGCATATAAGTAGGGTGCAACTGCAAACAACAAAGACCCTTATTGACCATGATATAATGCAGTGGCAGATAATGGTCTGTGCTGTTTGTTCTACTGATTACTCTTAACAAACTGCATAGATCCAGGTATGCCACTGTATTATGCGATGGAAGATCTGGGTCTCAGTAGTTTGCAGTTAGATTTGACTTCTGAGCAATGCTTTATGGCAACAGCCAAGTTACCCCTGGGATGGGGCTGAATTAAAGTCAGATAAATGTTAGATTTTCACCTGTAATGTCACTGCCTGCTGCATGAAAGGATCCTAATGATGGGTATGATGTAATCTCTAACTTTGTTTTGAATTTATGATGTACTTTATAAAAGAGAATTGTACTCATGCTCACCGTCATTGGTTTAGCAGGTTTAATTCATGAGAAATGAGGAAATCTCAAGTCCGGCGATGATTTGCTTCAGTCATGGGACTTGTGTTCTGTTACTGAATGTGAGCTGTGGCCCAATCAGTTTCAAATTCTCTCCAACTACCAGATACGTTTTTTATTGAAATTGGGAATTTTCCATAGGATTAGATCTTCAATAATAGCCATGGGAACTATTTGTTATTTTATTAACAATTTTTAATATTTTTATGTATTTATCTGAGTTTACAAATAATTAAAGTTAAAAATATTTTTTTTTTTTTTAATTTTCAACTAAATTTTTAAAATAAATTTTTCATAATTGTACAACAAGATGTTTTCTGTAAAAGAAAAAAATGTACAGGACAAAAATTATTGTGATTTTAATGGTTCTTTGGTTTTCTCAGAATTAGATATATGAAAAAGAACAGACAGTAGAATAATCCTGACATTTTGTTTCTTGAAACTATAGACCAGAGCTCTAGGTTTGAATTGAATAAATTTTGTATTTTACTCCCTGGATTGGCAGGGACTGGTTTTCTCAATTCAATGAGTTATTTCAAGAAAACTGTAAAAGAAAAACTCTCTTAAAGTACCATTGTAGTAGTCAAATTTATCCCCCTCTGAAAGTTTCGCCAGGGAAAGAATAGGCTATCCGATTTGTTCTCCAGAGAAAGAATCAGCTACCCAGTTCTTTCCCCAGTAAAAACAACTGACTAGCCAATTCTTTCCCCAACCAGTGGAAAGTTTCCCCGTATTACCCAAGAGTCCATTAATGAGCAGAAACTAATTGGTTGTCGAGGGTGGGGTGGGGGGAAGAAATAACTGGAGGTGGAAACTAACTTATTGTGTGGGGGAGAATAAATAATCAAGGGGGAAAGAATCAGGTAGCCAATTCTTTACCTGGGGAAACTTTCAGCAGGGGAAAAGAATTGGCTGTTGCACCTTAATCATCAAAATGTCTATTATGCCTACAAATGCTGTACGCTATTCAAGGTTTGTATGCATGCTATAAACGATCCTAGGGTTGTATGCTTATTATTTGGCTTTATTCAACTGATTGTTTTCACAACAATCCTATATTTTCATTCAGGTGTATAAGAACTTTTGTACCTTGCCTGTACAGCATTGTTGATATTGGTCAAAGGTACCATCATAAAACAAAGACAGCTTGCAGCAGTAGCAATACACAGACAACTTGGGACTACATGCTTTAGAATTATTTTAATACATTAAACAATTTTTTCAGGTTCTTTTTGCATAAAATATACAAATATACTGCATATCTAGAGCTCTGGTGTTTGTATAAAATATACAGATACACTGCATATGTAGAGCACTGGTGTTTGCATAAAATATACAAATACACTGCATATGTAGAGCACTGGTGTTTGCATAAAATATACAAATACACTGCATATGTAGAGCTCTGGTGTTTGCATAAAATATAAAAATACACTGCATATGTGGAACTCTGGTGTTTGCATAAAATATACAAATACACTGCATATCTTGAGCTCTGGTGTTTGCATAAAATATGCAGATACACTGCATATCTTGAGCTCTGGTGTTTGCATAAAATATGCAGATACACTGCATATCTTGAGCTCTGGTGTTTGCATAAAATATGCAGATACACTGCATATCTTGAGCTCTGGTGTTTGCATAAAATATACAGATACACTGCATATACAGAGCTCAGGTGTTTGCCTAAAAATATACAGATACACTTCATATCTAGAGCTCTGGTGTTCGCATAAAATATACAAATACACTGCATATGTAGAGCTCTGGTGTTTGCATAAAATATTCAAATACACTGCATATGTAGAGCTCTGGTGTTTGCATAAAATATACAAATACACTATATATGTAGAGCTCTAGTGTTTGCATAAAATATATAAATACACTGCATATGTAGAGCTCTGGTGTTTGCATAAAATATACAGATACACTGCATATACAGAGCTCGGGTGTTTGCCTAAAAAATATGCATATACACTTCATATCTAGAGCTCTGGTGTTCACATAAAATATACAAATACACTTCATATTCAGAGTTCTGCATTTGCATCAAATATACACATGAATATATGGTGTTTGCATAAAATACATACAGTACATATCTAGAGGTCTGGTGTTTGCATAAAATACACAGATACAGTGCATATCTAGAGATCTGGTAAACTTTGCACATTTAGTCGGCAACTGCTCTTTGATTCTTAATTCATGTATATGTGAATTTTACTGTGCTTTTGTGTTTTCCAGGAAGTTCTTAAAAGTGCACCCAAATTTGCATTTCCATGCAACACAGAAAGGTATACGTAAGTTTACATATCAATGGCAGATGGTGCCAGTGTATTAACCAGGAAATGCAACTAATATTCTCTGATATCTTACATGTACAATGTACAGATAATTGTTTTTTAATACTTCAAAATCACAGGACTTGATCCTGAAATTTTAAGTTCTCATTGTTTTAAAAAAAAAGTTTGAATTTCATATATCATTTTATTGGAGATATTTTGAATTTTTTGTGACCTGTTTACTTTGAGAATTTAGAAATCGACATCAGCAATTCTCATATTTACATTTTCCTTTCATGTTCCCTAATAACGCTTTTTCTAATGGTCAGCTTAACGAAAACTCATGTACAATTTTAAAATGTACATGTACTTAGTAGATTCAGAAAATGTTGGTTTTGCTGTTCCATGCGTATACTCTATCATGTATGTAAAATGCTAACAGTCAGTTATAACAGTCATTCATTATAAGGCCCATCATTATAACACAGTTTCTGTTATAAGGCCCATCATTATAACACAGTTTCTGTTATAAGGCCCATCATTATAACACAGTTTCTGTTATAAGGCCCATCATTACATGTATAACACAGTTCCTGTTATAAGGTGAGTATGGTCATGGATCTCATTTCATTAAGGTATAGAAAAATTACTTCATTATAAGGTGGTTTAATTAAGGTAATATGCTCTGTGACTTCCATGGACAACATTATCCGGAGAAGTGCTTCATTAACCTGTCTGCTTTTTCATGTCAGATTTTTTGCTGTGGTACTAACACTATTTTTTGTATGCAAAGTAAAGAATATTGTAAAGTTCAAGGTCATGCAGTCCTTTTTGCATTGGAAATGGCTAATTGTAAATTTGACATAGTCATTAATCTAGAAAGTTCATTACCTAGATCATTCATGGTTTCTTTCCTTTGGCACCATCGTTTCTGTACACTCAGATGGAAAGTACCTTAGACATAAATTGAAGTACTGTTGTTCCATAGTGTAATTCTTTTCCTTATGATTTAGCATTAAGCAACTGGGCATTATGAAACTTTTTATCAGTCTTTCTGTCCATCCATTCATCACTAATCTTGGCTATTATCTTTGCCATGTGGCAGCCATCTGGAAAAGGCATTGCTTTTTACTCCATTTCCATGCTTGCCGAGGGGGATTGGGGTTGGAGGGTCAAAGGTGAGAAGTAAAAACATTTAAATTATAATGATATTTTCAAACATTCTTGTGACCAAACTTAATACATGCATTTGTTACAGAAAGACACATATACTGTACATAGTATGACAGATTTTGCTTTTTATCCACAGGGTTAATGTCTGGGGGTGGGCACTGATGTTAGTGGGATAATATGTGAATAAAATGGTAGACATTTGTGAAGATGAAACATCTGATTTGCTTAGATTTTGAGTTTTACATGACTTAGCAAGATTGTAGGAATTCTTGTAAGTATATGTTGTCTTGTGTGTTATTCTATAAAGAACTTTGTACTAATTTCCTAATCTTGTGAGTGGTTTTCCTGTACACATAGCAACTATAAGCTGAGCATAGCAGCCCAATATATGTCTTGTATCAGCTTTTATTTGTTGCTTTTGTATTTTTCCTTTTCATCACTGTTTTAGGAAAAAAAATTACTGACAATCTGTTGTTTTTGGTTTTGTGATTGTATATGCATCTTTCAGTGTCAGTACTTAATTTGCATAATTAAAAGTTAATTATTGTAGTATCATTTGCTGTCTTAGGTTTCAGTTTTCTTCATTTTGTAAAAGAAAGTCATTTTCATTTGTACTTAATAAAATGGTTCATATGTGGCAAAATTCAACTTACAGATCCCCTTGAGTCTGGAAAATGTCATCATTCCACATACGAGCCAAACACATGACCAACTGTCCCTTGCCTAATGCATTTAGCAAGCAGTGTCAAAATTTTATATGATCAGAGCCCATCAAAGTGCAAAGATGCTAACTAATTTTAAAAACCCACAAAATCACTCTTTTGTTTGAACATGCCTTATGTAGAAACCAACTTTAACCACTACACTTATACTTAAAACCAATCAAGCCAGAATATGCAGAAGGGATAATTGTGGCTCATGGAAAAATGTGTGAAAGATCTGACGTAATTGAGAATGCTGAGCTTGTATAGGCTAACATTTTATTAGCAGATCACAGAAATGATGTTGATTTATTGAACAGCTTTGTTGATCTCTAGGAATAAAACTAAGAAAGAACTGGAGGTTCTTTATAATGTTCAGCTAATTTTTCATTGGGTCTTTAAATGTGATGTTGGGGACAGAAACAAAATCCACAAAAGTTGGTGTCCCATGAAAATTTTAATATTAGATTATTACAGTTTGTTGTTCATTCATGTATTTAATTTTTTTTTTTTTCTTTTAGTAAAATTGTTTAAACCAAATAACAAATGTCAACAATCATTATTCGAGTTTAATGTTTAGCTCTGCTGGTTGAACGTAAGATGGGGTTGTGCAATGGGTCAATGTCTAGCATCCACCTATGTCTGCCAGCTGTTTTTGTTATTTCTTCTTGTCCTAAGTTACTTGGGTGAAGGTCATGAAACTTGGCATTAGAGCTGGTTCAGTATCATCGTTGCATCTTTGAATTTCAGTATTTATTCTGGATTAGCATATTTTGATGCCGACTCAAACTTTTGACATAGGACAATAGCCATTCTTGTCATTCCTCTGACCCTTTTTGAATTAAGTAAACAATATAGCTCCTTATAACAAATTTTTGGATTTCTGCTCAGAATTTGTATTGGATTTTTATTTTTCACTCTCATGAAAATCCTGTTGCAGATCTAAAAGTGTGAAGTGGAATCGTATGCCTTTGACCCTGTTAATATGTAAACTGATTTCAACATTGATTTTAAAATCTACATCAGAAAATCACAATGTTTGGATTATACATTTTTCTCAAAACTTCTGTCAGTTATTAGTATTGTTCTTTCTTTTTAGCAGATAAATCCCTAACAGAAACATCAGTGTTATAAAAGTCAACCTCTGTTGTTGATATTTGGATCACAGGCACAAGATGCTTCACATGGTCTTTTGATCAAATAAAACTGGATATATTCTGTTATAAACTTTCTTCTGACTTGTACGATTACTTAAGAGTCTGCTTTTGGATCTTAGGATTTGATTTGTGACTATAATAAGTTTTAAATAGAAATACTTATTTGTTGGAAGTGAAAATTTTGTCAGTTTGTGGCAATCTGTTCAACAGCAATCATTATTATAGCAGTGTAGGTCATATCCAGTTTTACATGATTACGTGACCAGTCATAGCCAGTCTAAAAAAAATTGGTGACACATGTAGAGTTTAATTAATAATGCAGCTTAATTCTGCAATTTATCCGCTTATAAAATAAGAAAAACATTGAAAATTGAAAGAATATGTGAGATAATATTTGTCATTCAGGAGTAATATTGGGTTTTCTGATGTAGACTTTCATAACAACATTGAAATTTATTCAGATTTTAACTGGTTCAAATGCACAGTTTTCCTAAACACTTTCTTCAGAACCAACTAAGGCTTTGCAGAAATAAATAAGAAATAAATAAATCAAAATTAATAATCCATAGTCAAAATCCTTTAGGTTTAACAACAAATTTACAGTTTCCTTCTACCCATTATATGTACCACAGACAGTTGACAGAATTGTTGTCATTTACAAGATAGCAGTTACACTAGAACTTATCTTGAAAGACCACCCCTTCTTCCATAGTGTTCTCTCAAGACAGGTGGTCTGACATGACAGGTCATAACACTGTGATCAGTATATCTGTGCTTTGCAAACCTGGCCTTTTAAGACAGGTAGCCAGCAGTAGCAGTGGTCTTTTAATACAGGTTTTGCTGTATATACAGTAAAATCTGTCTTGTGAGACCACTGCTGTGAAAGACCACCTGTCTTGAGAGACCAGGTTCTCCTTGCATTGGTTATATAGTGTTATGACTTGTTGTGACAGACCACCTGTCTTGAGAGACCATTATTTTTTGGCAGAAGGGGTGGTCTTTCAAGACAGGTTCTACTGTACTTGAAACATTTTCCCCAAAAAATTCTTGTTTACATTTTGCAAATATTTGTTACAGCAGAGTATTTTTTAATATAAATATGCTTATCCCATGCTATAGATTGATTAATAACCTACCTTCGCTAAAGATATATCTCATATACAGCTTAAATAAAGAGACCCTCCTCCCTCTGCTCCGCCACATTAAATATAACCAAGTAACCAGTCTTAGATATATCCTTTAACAGCCAAATTTTACACTTGAGATATCTTAAATGAATTAAACACAACAAAAAAATAACCTTGCAGGTGCCATACCAACTTAGGTTTTGCAATTCTATTCAATATGCATGTATATTTCAGCGGGAAAATGACATTTGTATATCTTTGTTTAGTTTCCAGGCACCCAAGCGATGTTTATTATCATCATTTGTATCATGATACAAAAGAGTTGGTAGTACCCAGCTCTACTTGGCATACAGTTTCATCTTGAGGTCTAGCTGGTCCTAAATGACATTTGGGATACTTCGGCATCCAATATGGATTGTCCTAAATGAAAACTGTGCCAATCTGACAGCCAACATGTCACAATGGTGGCCATCTTGAGGATGTTATTTCCACTGAATGGATGGTTATTTTGATGTGGAGTTTTCACACAAAAAGAAAGATAACAACCTCATATGCAGTGTAGTGTTATGACTCTGTGATCTTAAATTAAGTAACAGAAAGAAACTTAACAACTAGGGTATTAAAATCAACAATTAATGTAGTTCTCTAAGTTAAAAGTGAAAATTTAAGTCCTAAATAATCCTAAAGTTTCTATCACAAGTCCAAAAGTATCGAGTTCCAGATGATTCCAATATTGAATGTGCTGATGTACCAGTAGTCTTAAATAGGTTGATGTACCAACAGCCTTGATCTATCACAGTGATATATTTCAGAATGTCATGGAATGAATTCACAATAACCCCAAATAGTGCTTTAGAACAAAAGTTCAATAGGGAATTTATGATTCCAGTGAACAGTTTTTACATGATTCCTCTCATGTGTGAACACAACAGAACATGATTCCACAGACTGATCTTAAGATAGAAATGAATAATTTTGTTTACCAGAACCTTATATAAAAACATGAGAAACAATAAATGATCAGGATATGGGTCATGAGTTCACTTCCATATCATTCCAAGTTTGTAAATAAGGCTAGACCTTTTTTTTAGATATCAGTAAACAACTTTTTAAACATGATAAGCCAGGCAGGCCATAACTACTGTACCCTCAATCACAGATAAAGGTCAAGCACACAAAATAAATATACATCAGTAAATGGTGCATCATATCTTTCACGGTGGCCATATTGAAACCCTTATTATTGCTACACTTCATTCCTAAATGTTCAGATTGACATGGACCTTTCGCTAAAAGACTTATTTTGAAATGTAGATCGTGTAGATTGAAATGATGCAGAGTTAATGCCTAATATGCCAGAATATCTCTGAAATCATATCATTGCTACTGATTGTGAACTGATGGTCATATTCATTTTAGGTTGTGACTCAAAGACATGATACATAGTTGATCCCCATTGGAAATAGTGCAGATGGTTTTGTTAGGTTGATCCTGATTAAAAATAGTACAGATGTCCCCCACCAATATGGCTATGATGGTTGTTATCTTGACAAATTTGCAATAACTATGCTTGCTGAAGTGATGGTCATCATATCAATATGGGGTTTAAAATAATATACTTTTTGCAGTATGTTGTTCGTCCAATAATAAAATGATGCTGATATAAGCTCCTAAATGTCGGCTTTGCTGGCCATCATTATAATCTGATGGCAAGACTCGTCATGCATAGATGGCTGTATCAAAAAGGACTTAGACAGCTGGTCCTAAAATGAAAATGGTGTTGATCTGACCTCAAGCATGGCAACCATAGTGTCCATCTGTGAAATCTTGTGACTACTCTTTTGAAAAGAATTGTGGCATTGACATGGTGTTTTCACATAAACACCTTTTGCAATATGTTATTGGTCCTGAATGACAATGTGGCATATCCAACCACTAATATGGCTGCACTTATGTGAACAAGTTTGTAATGACTGAATTGACCATGAGGTAATGTTAAAGGTCATTGCTAGTACTATTATACATTACTGAGTTTGTGAATACAGGGACTTGCATATTTGCAAATGAATTTGATTAGTGTTTGTATTTAGTTACATTTCAGTAAAGAAATTAATAATCAGCAATGTGACATTGATATCAAGGTCAAAGGCCTTGAATATCTTTGCTGGTTTGTGATCATGATAATACAAACAGGTTTAGATTGATTTTTAAAAACACAGTTTGTGGATGCATCATAAGAATAATTTACCAATAACATTTATTAATTATTAATTATGGATTAAACTCATGAGACAAGTTCAGTCATCTTCTGTCCACCATGATATTCAGTTCAAGGTCAGAGACCATGGCAGAGAATGTTTTCTGCAATTATCTTGCAGACATGTCAACTCAAACATATAAGAAAATATTTTTGTTACTAAATTTGATCTGTTGGATTTTTCAAGAATATCAGAGATGATTTAAATGCTAAGAAACTGTAAGTGATTAAAGAAGCAAAGACATCATCTTATTGTGAATTCCCACAAATTCTTTTTGGCCAATAGATCCCATCAAGGAACTCCTGTTCCTGATTTCAGAAAGAAAACATAAAGTTTGAAAAACAATTGCTAAATCAAATACAAGCAGCATTTTTTAATATCAAAATAGAACTATACAAGTTTAGACACATTTTTCATTTTTGTTTAGCATATAAGTGTTACCTAATTCCATTCTAATGATACTGTTAGTAATTTATAAAAACAAAATTTCTTTGTTGACAGTTTCATTTCCACTTGTAGTTGGTGGTGAAGTGTTAGGCTTTTAGCCTGTTGAATATAAATGCCAACTAACAATATTTATTCCTTTTGTGAGTCACTATTCAGTTTGAACCATTCTTTTACATGCTTTGAGATTATTATTTTTTGTATCAGTTTTTTCTTCTGTTGACATAGCAGCGATTTTAATTGTTACACTGTTTGAAATTTATTTTTTGGTGTTTTGAATTTGCATTCCTTAAAATGGACTGCTGTGTCTGCTTTGCTGAAAATGATGTACAGTAATACTTTTCTTCTTCAAATACATTAACCAATCATATACCTTAGGAGTACTACCAGTAGTAGTTCTCCTAAGGTATTATGATTGGGTAAGTATTCTCAAAGAAACATATTTTACTAGAAAAAATTGGTTTCTTCTTCAAATACGTTACCTAATCATAATACTATAGGAGAAATACTACTGGTGGTACTTCTGAGGTATTATGATTGGTTAAGTATTCTCAAAGAAACGTATTTTACTAGGGAAAATTGGTGTCTGTAACTGGACGATGTAGGCTGTGTCAAAAGCATTGCATAGATTTATATACATGACATACTTGCAAAACCATACAGTATACACAAAGTGTATTGACCATTTCCAGCTGTGTAGTATCCATTGAAGTATATCCCACTACACATCAAATCCTTTAGGATTCTAGAGGTAATCCAAAAACTAGCCAGTTAGAATTCATTCTTGACGTCAAGTGAATGTTACACCAGGTGAAAGAACTACAGCATTGACAAACAATTTCTTTGGCATTGTTCACTGAACTACACTCAACATTACTCAGCCACTGGCACAGGTGGAATAGGGTCAATTCATTTTGTGCATACTGTACACCATGCCTGTAAAGTCACCCTTAGAAATCATTTTACAAATGAAAGTACAATGACATTATAGAAAAATGTTGACCAAATTTGGAAAACTCAAATTGTCAGTCCAGGACTTGAAATGGAAGTTCTAGACAGACATGAGTTAATATGTCAGATAATAAAGACATGTATGGTAATATGTTGACTAATAAAGGCAGACTTGAGGTAATATGTTGACTAATAAAGGCAGACATGAGGTATTAATGTTGACTAATAAAGACAGACATGAGGTAATATGTTGACTAATAAATACAGACACGAGGTAATATTTTGACTGATGATTTGTGTAAGTGTCTAATTGCAAAATGGGCAAAAAATAGGTATCACTTTTATGATGGTGTTTTGGTTGTTCTTGTCATGGACATAAGTGTTAGCATTCAGTTTTGCATTGAGCTCCATGTCTCTGACACTTGTGTACTGTCATGAAACGCAATGTGTAAAATCATCATGGAATGTATTTTTCACCAACCCAAAAAGTGTATCACACTGACAAATTTTTCATATTTTAGCAGGTTCTTTATAAATAATGTAAAAGAAATATGCACATACAAAATTTAATAATTTCAATACCATTTCTGTGAAAGAAAATAATAAAGTCAACTAAAAATATAGAAGACTTCAGGGAATTTGTGCAGGCTTTCTATTGCAGAAACCAGTGTGATCTTAATGTATCATGTGTCATGTAAACCTTGTTTAGGTATGATCCCTTTATTTTTTACACATGTTCAGGACAACAAAATAATAATTATTTATTTTACATATAATTTTTTGTACTCAGAAAAAAAAAAATTTTTTTCTGTGAAAAAAATACATGACATAAGATAATTTTTGAAAGTGTTGTTGAGAACCACCTACCCAACCAATGACCTTGGTCAAAACTCCACATAGGAATCACTTTTGAAGTATTATTTGTGTACTTGTCTGTACACCTGTCAATACATCTGTCTGCAACCAAGATTAACCTCAGTTTTTAATAATTTATATGCGGTCAGTTTCTAAAGTACAGTTAGCCACAGAGCCAGGTTTCTTGGTACGGGTGTTCATTTTGATGTGTATAATTAGCCACAGAACATGTTACTTGGTATGGGGTTACATTTTGATGTGTACAGTTAGCCAAATAGTTATGTTACTTGGTATGGGGTACATTTTGATGTGTAAAGTTAGCCACAGGGTCGTGTTACTTGGTATGGGGATACATTTTGATCTATACAGTTAGCCAAATAGTCATGTTATTTGATATGGGGATACATTTTGATGTGTACTATTAGCCCAATAGTCATGTTCCTGGTATGAGGATACGTTTGATGTGTACATTTGGCCACAGTCATGTTGCATGGTATGGGGATTCATTGTGATTTGTACAGTTAGCCACATTCATGCTACTTGGTATGGGGAAACATTTGATGTGTACAGTTGGCCACAGTCATGTTACTTGGTATGGGGATATGTTGTGATTTGTACAGTTAGCCACAGTCATGTTACTTGGTATGGGGATACATTGTGATGTGTACAATTAACCACAGAGTCATGCTGCTTGGTACAAGGAATACATCTTTATTTGTACAACATTCAATTTACCAAAAGTGCAGGATCAATCTCAACATTTGCACACCATGACCAGTTTCATGTTTGGTTAGATTTGATGCTTTGGTACTTACCGATTTTAATTTCTCATCGCCAGGACAACAGTTGACCATTTCACCTTCACCTTGACAGACTTGGAGAGCAAGTACAAATTCGGGTTCTGTCGCCATTCCACAGGGGCTCAAACATGTCTTTGTATTGTCAGGTAGGATACTTAAAATCTGATTTTTTTCAGGATCGTGCAATTTATGCAAACTCAGATCTCTAGATTAGAATTGAATACATTGCCACAAGTATTTCACTGGTTTTGAATGAATAGCATTTTCTAAATATTTAATGGTGTCGTTTGCAAACATTGCAGAACACAAAACTTGAACTACAGCATTGAGTCTTAATCCTCACAATGCTAATCCTGCCATTTTGAATGAAACTAGTCCTGGCTACATTTGTCAGTATGAATGGTATTAGTCCAGCTTACATGCCATTTTAAATCACATAGTCCTGGCTAGATGCCATTTTGTATGGGACTAGTCTTGGCTACATTTATCAAAATTAATGGTACTAGTCCTGCTTAGATGCCATTTTAAATGAGCTAGTCCTGGCTTCATGCCATTTTGAATGGTACTTGGTCCTGCTTACAATTCATTTTGAATGGTACTAGTCCTGCTTACATGCCATTTTAAATGACCCAGTTCTGGCTACATGCCATTTTGACTGATACCAGTCCTGGTTACATGCATTTTGAATGGTACCCATCACATACCATTTTGAATGGTACTAGTACTGGTTACATGGATTTTGAATGGTACTTGTCCAGGTTACATGCATTTTAATGGGACTAGTCCTGGTTACATGCCATTTTGAATGGTACTAGTCCAGTACATGCCGTTTTAAATGACCTAGTCCTGGCTACATGCCATTGTGAATGATACCAGTCCTGGTTACATGCATTTAGAATGGTACTAGTCCTAGTTACATGCCATTTTGAATAGTACTAGTCCTGGCTACAAGCCATTTAAAATGACCTAGTCCTGGCTACATGCCATTTTGAATGGTGCTAATCCTGGCTACTTTTGTCAATATCACTCCAAGTAAGTTTTCTCACCGTGATCAGGTATGTTGACTGTGCTTAAAGCAAGTGCAGCATGCCGATACTGTGGACTAAATACTTAAATGTTTTTCCCTAATTTCAGTGCATTTTTTTTATTTTGTGTAAATTAGCAAATTTGCCACTTATATAAAGCTTTGTAAACTTGTGTCAAATGTTTGTGATTCAGTAATTGCCACAGTATCAACAAAATTTACAGTATTGTTTTTTATTATTGTTCCCATTGACAGTATTGAATGTTGTTATTAACAGTATTGACATTATAAATGTCATATAATTGACAGTCTTGTTGCTATTTACTATTGTTGGTACTGAGAATTGTTGCAATTGACATTATTGTTACTATTAACATGAATTACATTTTTGGGAAATTAAGTTTTCTTGCTTAACTCTTTACCTTCTGCTAACACATATGTGCGACACTAAAAATAGCCTTGTAACCCCAGAGACGCATATACAAGCTGCTAATAATACTCTCTCTGTCCCGGCTGGCTCATACATGCCTTTCCAGCCAAGGGTTGGGAAACCCCAGAGATGCATATACATGTTTTGTATTAAAGCTTTGCATTGGATGAAATCGCAAACATCCGATCTTTTTAATAATATTTAGCCAATGATAATATTCCTTACATAAAATGATGAAAGTGTTCTAGTAGTAGTTTTACAGCATATAAGCAGGAATTTCCTTTGAAAACGAGGTCAGTTGTCAAAGTGAAAAAAAATGGCAACATTCATGTATTCTGACAATGATTCCAACGAAAGTTTTGAAAGATTTGAGATTGACGATATTACAAATGACATTGCCTTTAATGATCTGATTAAAGACGAAGGATCGGACATTAGTATAAGTCCTGTTTTGACACCTGACATTTCAGTTTTATCTGAATCTGAGGATGAAATGCACAACGATCTTTTCTGGTCAGAACACGTGGGACCGTTACATGTGGATGACTTTACAGTAGATTCAGGGCCAATATTTAATTTAGATGACAATGCAAGGGAGATTTCTTTTTGCAGTTTTTTCCTGAAGAAATATTCCAGTTGTGCAAAATAGCGGTGAGAAAAGTACTCTAATATACATTATAAACACAACAGATATCTTGAGGTATTTTTTTTTAATATGAATATGTGAATGTAAAAATTGATTCCTGAGGATTATATGCACTTGTTGGTGGAAATGAGTGGCACAGAACTTTGTAAGTGTTTAAAGTATTAGTTATCATTAAATTACGTAGTTTGCATGGGACAAGATTGATATAGAAAATGTAGACAGCATGTGCACTAACTCAAGAAGCTCTCACTCAGACGACCATTATGATGCTCTGGGGTTCAGCCTGCAAACAGCAGCCAGAAGGCAGGCTACTTGTCAGGCTTAGTAGGCAGGGCAGTAAGTACTTGCAGAAGGTAAAGAGTTAATACATGTACTTTGAAATAACTTTTATTCACAGTTTATATATTTTGTGGGTTTTGAGGTTTGGTTCAACCCACAGGTTTTTAGACCCATTGGAAGTTATTATGCCTGTGAAGGAAACAGACCAACCAGCTCATCCCATATATACTTGCTTGTAAGTTGAGTCCAAAATGCACACTGCACCAACACAGATTTGCCATCACATAATGAACTGGTAGATCTGGGTCTGTGCAGTTTGTTAGGAGTAATCAATAGAACAAACAACATAGACCTGATCTGACCATGCACTATGCAAAGGCAGATCAGTCTGTATTGTTGCAGTTGGATTTGACTTATAAGTGAATAATGATGGTATCAATGAATTTTAAGTGTCCATCAAAAGGAGATTTAATACGAACATGAAAATTGATACCTTTTAAAAGAAATGAATCCACAATACTCAGAAATTATGTTTTCTTGAAAATTTATGGTGTCAATTTAATGATCTTTAAATTCAACATCCCACCCCCTTTAAAAACTGAACTCATTTATATTGTATTTACAAAATGTATTTTCAAGGAAGAGGGTCTTACTGCTATTAAAGCAAGATTTTTCTTTCTTAGACTTTTATATTTATCATCAATAATCAATTGTTAGTAGTAGCCATGAAAGCCATAAATGCAAAAGTGATATATGGGAAAGAAAAGTGAATTCACAAAAGATTGAAAGAAATATTCCATCAAGGTTTTATATTTTCCTAAACCTCTTGATAGATTTTCTTCTTACTTGGGCTGAATAAATACGCATCTGAGAAGATTCATTATATGACATGCTCACTTGCCCCCTTTTAATGTTACAGTGATAGAAAGTGTCTGTTAAAGGTTTGGTCCAATTTTTTTTGTCATTTGCTTCAATTTCTGGAATTCCATCACAATGGATTTTCTTTATACCTTGAGTTAATCATTATCAAGCTAAGACAACTCTTTCTGCTTCATGCTTACTGAACCTTTTCACCTTGGGGTAAAGGTCAGATGTTTTACAACAATGGTTTGATGATTGGTCTAAACATGAAGGCCTTGACCATCTTGTTAAATCCCCATGCACATGAAAAGGCCATCAACTTAACCAAACTTTGGAATTATACTAATTATTTCCACTCCATTCAGTTTGCTCCATAGCTGCCATTGGTATATGCCCAGATAAATAAGCTGTCTTCAGATTTCTTTGTCCTGATAATGGTACTTGGTCAATTCCATCATACATCATTCTTTAAACCTTTGCAGTGAATTTTGTTTTCCTTATTACTCGAGTCCATAGAACATGAAAATACATTTTACGTCTTAATTTCTTAAATTATTTTTTTATTATATTCATTTACAGTTTCTTGCCATGGTTTGAGGTTTTCTACAGTCTTCTAAATCACCTTGCCGAGATAATGAACCGTACTGATGGAACGGATCTGACAGTTTTGCTGCGGGCAGCATTGGCTGATCATGTTCCCGTACCCAACCAACCAGTCACTTTTGTTGGTCAACAGGAGGTACAAATAACAAATACTGTATTTTTTATTGTAGTGAAAGGTCCATATTAAATCAATCAACTATTGAAAAATTGTTTCCTCACAATAATTTAAGTTATACACCACATATGTTAAACATCATACAATGCTTGCATTTTTGGCAAGAAAGATGTGTGGAGAGAGAGAGAGAGAGAGAGAGAGAGAGAGAGAGAGAGAGAGAGATGTATAAGACACTAGAAAGAAAGTCTTCTGCTGTTTGGATTAAAAGCTGAAGCTCAGGGTCCCATTATATCAGTTATTAGTCTTGCATTATTTACCTTGAGGAAGCTTCATAATTAGATTGCAGATAGTCAGAAAAACTAAACCAGTTGAATTTAGGGTCAAATTGTCAAACAGGTAAAAATCACTGTGAGCTGAAAATAGTAAATGTCCCAGTGTGTCAAAGAGTACTAAGTCACAGTGACCTGAAAAATAGTAAATATCCCATTGTCTCAAAGAGAACAAAGTTACAGTTACCTGAACAATAGTAAATGTCCCAATGCGTCAAAGAGGGCCACATATTGTTTCTTCAGATTAAGATAAGTTTCAGCTTATTCAGAACTTTGTGGAGTTTCTTCTTTTATGTGCTGTTTTATACCGATTGCAAAGCAACATCAGTTTATTTATTGATGTCTATAAAGCCTTAACACTGGTGTTTGTGTTTGCATTTAGGTAGTTTTCTCAGACACTGTTGTTCACATATGTACCAAATATTTAGATGCACTATGTGCAGTACTCCACCTTTCAGTAAAGATTAAGTCACAGTAACCTATTTCTCACATTCCAGTTATTTGGGTTAACCTTGGCTTTGAGGTCATTTTCTCTATTTTGGTTTGCATTTATCAGATATATTCACTTGTAAGTCCAGATCAACTGCAAACAGTATAGACCCTGACCAAATTTGAGAGCAACAGTTGCCATTTTCACCTTCTTAGAAACTACCAAAGTCATTTCCACTTTACATGGCAAACAGCAGCCTAGCTTGAAAGCCTTTCAAGTTGATACACCATCAAATATGGCCACCATTACTGGAAAAACTAAAACCTTTATGCAACTTCTCAGAAACCCCTCAACAGAATTTAAGCAAATTTTAAATAAAGCATCCTGGCTTGAAGGGGTCTCAGTTTGTATAAATGATGCCTATCCACAGTAAAATATGGCTGCCATTACTTAAAATAGAATAATCTTTAAATAGCTTAACAAGTACTGAACAGTACAAGCATTGACTAAATTTGACAGAAAACACTCTGGCAAGAAGGACTTTTTTTTTAACCAAATGATTCCATAAAAAAAATGTATCCCATTAATAAGAATGCAAATATTTTAATTGACTGTTCTTAAAAACCACTCAAGAGAATTAAGCCAAATTTTGACAGAATGAACACAAGCATAAAGAGCTTTCAGATTTGGACAATTGATTCATATCCACCAGTAAACATGACCACCATTACTAAAATTGTAAAGACATTTTAAGAACTTGGTCTAAAAAATTGTTTTTGAAAATTTTACCAAATTTGACAGTAAGACCCGTACTATGAAGGCATTTGAAATTTATACATATAATGCCAATTCTCCATCCTACATTGAAGGCATTACTGATTTATGCAGATAAAGCCATTACAGATTTGTGCAAATAATGCCAATTCTCAATAAAATATGGCTTAAAAAAAAAAAAAAATTTCAACAATTCTATTCTTTTTTTAAACTGTTGAACAGAATTTGAACTTGTTTTAATGGAAAAAAAACATCCAGGCATAACGTCGTTTTTAATATTGTACAAATGTTACTGACGTACCATCAGATTTGAATGAAGACACTAAAAAACAGAACCTTGAATCAATTGTCTTCATAACATGTGTAGTGAACAGCACAGGAAGAAATATATAGAGACATTATTAAACCACTCTTGTGTTTGGATATTGGTCAGATGTTATCCAGGTGAGGAATCACTGAACTACTGGTGCTGGTTGACATATTTTGGGGCAGGATGATGTATTTTTGGGCTGGTTGAGGTGTTTTGGGACTGAATAAGTTTCATATTGTTCAGGCAACTTATATTGTACAAATAATACTTTATTGGTTTTCCTTGTGCTATATTTACTCCACCTCGTGGCTCTTGTTTCACCATTCCTTCTTTCCCTCTCATTGTCATTCCCCGTCACGAAAACATCTACCAAAGGCTGACACATTCTTCCTGACAACACCAACTCATATCCAACAATATTTTGTTGGTGTTATTCTACAGTCACCTGTGACTTGTACCAGAGAAAACGAGGTACTTACTTAGGGTATATTCTCCATTCACATGTGACTTCCATCAGATAACATGAGATGCTTTTCTTCAGGAGTATCTTTTGGGTAATGTTGTCTCATGAGTTTATTTATTTATTGAAGCTACATGGAAAATAATTATGGTATTCAAAAGAAATTTGCATGTTAGTGTTATTATTAATTGTTTACTTCATTAGTGTAGTGGATTCAAAGTTTCTATTTCTGCTGTTTTCAGATGTTCAGTTTTACAGCTCCAGACCCCAGCAAAATGCCCAGCATCCCAGCCAGTGTAAGTATACAGTCATATGATTACCAATAGAACAAATGAAGGAGCTGGCTCCATTTGCATTAAAATTTTCAAAATTTATCCTCACATAGAGATTTTGTAATATTTTGCTTGTAATAACATCAGGATATTTGACAGAGATAGAAGGAAGGATGAAAATTGTACAGAGCTGAAGATTTTAGGAAATTTCCAAGTTTTCTTCAGAAAATAAAACAAAGCTTTGTGGAGAATTTTGGATTTTAGGGCTGTTCCATTTAAACATACATGGTACACAGGGAAGGCAGTTTTTTAAAAATATATGCCAGGGTTCTTTGATTTCAAATAGTTCATATTAAAATGATAAGAAAATTCTAAATTGCATCTATGGGGAAGTACCTCACTTTAAAAGTGCCTTCCCTGGGTCCCATGTATGTTTTAATGGAAGATCCCTTATGATTTTATATTAAACTTTGGTGACTGCTGAATGTTCCATGAAAAGTTCATCCTTGTCAACCAAATAATATGAAAAGATTTTCAGAATCACAATTTGCAGACAAAATTGTGAGATTTTGGTGAAATTGGCACTCAAACTAAAATTTATAGTTCATTACTGAATATAAAAAGATAGTAAATATATTTGTCAAACAGTAATTGCTATTAGTTAGAAGTAATGGCAGGTAAAATTCTTTTAAATATTTTACTTAACAGTACTGTTCATTGACCAGAAGAGCTTATAGATGGGTCCTTCATCTGTTATCCAGTGTAAATTCATCCATTAACACAAGTTTGTTATTGCTACTCCTCCTAAACTACACCATGAAACTTTGCACTTACATTCATCCCATGGTCTGCTTGGTCCTGAATGAAATTAGTGCAGCTTGGATAGCCAGTATGACCCAATGGTGAAAATCTTGTTATCGCTACTTCTGCAGACTGGATGATCATATCAACATGGCATTTTCACAAAAAGACATCTTGGTAGTCCTGACTGAAAATGGTGCCGATGTGACATCCAATACAACTTCAGTACTTGAGCCATATTGAAAATGTTTCTTGCTTTCTCTCTTCCTCCTGAATGGGTGGTGCTAACAACATGAGGTTTTCATTGACAGACTTGTTATGATATCTGGTTGTTCCTAAATGAAATTGGTGCCAAGTAAAAGATATGTAAATATTTTCTTTAGTAATTATTAGCTTTACTGGTCAATGACCAGTATAGCTTATGGGATGGTCTTTCATCTGTCATCCATTCACCATCTGTCATCCGATCATCATCTGTCATCTGTTCATCATCTGTCTTCTGACATCCATCAGACAGTAGCACAAGTTTGTTATTGCTACACTTCAAACTACGTAGAAACATTACACACACATCACAGGGTCTAGTTGATGCTTATCAAAACTGGTGTTGCTTGGACTGGTGCTGTTTGGAAAACCAATTTTGTCACAGCAGCAACAATCTTGAAAATCTTATTTCTACTCCTGACTGGATTGACATATCAGAAAGGATTTTCACTAAATGACATTTTTTATGATGTCTAGTTGGTCCTAAATGAAAATGGTGCCAATCTAATACCCAATATGACAGCCACACAGTGGAAGTCATGAAAATCTTGTTATCTCTACTCCTTCTGAGTGGATGGTCACATCTGTGTGAGGTTTTCACTAAATGACATTGTACGATGTGTAGTTGGTCCTAAATGAAGTTGATGCAAATCTGATATTCAGCATGGTCACCACAGTAGCCATCTTGGAAGTCTTGCATCGGTACTCCTAACGGAATGTCATATTGACATTGTGTTTTCACCAAAAGACTTTTTATGATGTCCAATTGGTCAGAAATGAAAATGGTACCAATCTGAGGTTCATTATGGCTGTCACAGTGGCAGCTTGAAAAACTTATGAAAAACTTCTCCCAAATGAATGGTCATAACAGCATGAGGTTTTCATTAAAAGTCTTCCTTTAATATTTTGTTTATCCTAAATTAAAATGATGCTGATCTGACATTCAATATGTTTCCTTCTTGAAAACCTTGTTTTCACTACTCCTCTTAAATGGAAATTCATTTTGACACAGGTTTTTTATCAGAAGAGTTTTTATGGTGTCTATTAGGTCCTAAGTGAAAATGACCAACCCTCTAATATCAGCTGTAATGCCTATCTTGATAGCATTGTTATTTCTACTCCTTACGAATTGATGCCTGTATGAACATAGTTTTCACCAATGGAATTCTTATGATACTGAGTTGGTCCTAAATGAAAATGGTCCCAGTCATTGATCCAGTATGGATGCCATGACATCTGTCCTGAAAATCTCATCACTACTGCCCTGAATGGTTGACTGTTATGAAATTGGGTTTCCACCAAAGACTTCTAATGTCCACTTGGTCCTAAATGAAAATGGTGCAAATCTGACATCCAATATGTCCACCACAGTTAGCGAATTTGAAAATCTTATTGTCACAGAAGAATATCAGGGATGTTGTCAACACTCAGAAATTAAAAAGAAAGAAATGGTCTTATCTTGAGTTCCTGGAAATTATTTATGCCCGTTAAAGCACCTGTTTCTTCAAGAAATTCTTGATTTAATAAGTAAAACAATATTTTTTAAAATTATTTTATTAAGAAAGATACTATCACTCAGTATTAATTTTACTTATTTAAATATTATTACTTAATAATAATCTTACTTAGTAATTTAAATTAAACACATAATTAAGTTCTGAGTAAATAGATTAAAATATGTTCATGTTAAATGATCTAATGAGTTCCCAGTTTTAAAAAGTAAATGTTTTCCTTATAATCACTCGCATTGTCTGTTCTTGCAGCAAATTGCTGACAAATACCTACAACTCTGGTCAAACATCCCCTTATAGTGACCTTTATATAGTAGTCACCAGGTATCCAAGACAGTTCTTTTTTCCCCTGTGAAGTTTCCTCTGGTTTCTTGCTGTTTAAATTGGTCACTGGAACATGTCCATGCAAATGAAGCATTTGTTTTCCCATATAAACTGATGTGTGAACATGCCTCATTTTGTTTATATTCACTCTACCCAAGTCAGTCTATCAGTGTAACTTGAAACTGGCTAATCTCCCAATTGCATTTTTTTAAGAATTAAAATAAAATCACAACACTAGTTAGAAATTTCTTGTTGGGGTAAATAATCAAGGTAAATTTTCATTCTTCATGCCTTAAAGAACTAATTTTAACCTGAATTTCCTTTGGTTAATCAAATTTTACATATTCAACAATTTCCATTTATTGCACAATTTGCATCTGGGAGACCAAGACTGTGGTAAGCTGCTCCTACATCCTGATTATGAGGCAGAAATTAAAATCTCAGTGTATTTCAGTGAGATACCATCTTTACTTGCATATAAGTTACATCAGATTTCAGACAACGATCCTGATCTGCTAGATCATAATATGCCTGCCGATTAGGGTCTGTGTTGTTTGTTCTACTGATTACTCCTAATAAACTGAACAGAACTAGATCTTTCGGAGCATTATGTAATGGCAGATCTGGGTCTATACAGTTTGCGGTTGGACTGGTCTTATAAGTGAGCATATATGGTAATTATTGCAAGTAAACACACAATAATTAAAACAAATAAAAACAGCTTGAGTATTATAATAGTATGGAAAGTCAATATACATATGTATGTGCAAAATGCATTGTGGTCCTTGAAAATACATGCCATTAAATAGCCACCCATGTTTGAGATGTAAATGTTAACAGGCATTAATTGTTAGGCCTTTTCCAGTGATGGCTACTTCTGACAAGTTTTACTGTTCTTACACCTACTGCAGTTGCAGTCATATTTTATCATAAATTCAATGCTGTCATTTGTTCTTTATACATTTGACATTTAACTGAAGTATACTTTTGACAAGGTGCGATACAAAAACTATAGTTCTCTCCCTTTACAGTAGCAATCTGAAAAATGGGAAACCCAACTTCCATAAATGTATCCCACCCTGTTTCAGAGGAACAGACACAAAAAGAAATGATGGATGAAAGTAAAAATGCACAAATCTGCATGTACTTCTGAGACATGAATAAAAAATAACCAGATGATAGATGAAATGCAAATGTGAATGGAATGTGGATGAAACATAAATGGAATACACATGAAATGCAAATGAAATGTAAATTAATTGCATATGTGTTAAACTGCCATATTCCAGGGTCTGTTGGTTCTTGTCAGGATGCTCATGTAATTAGGCATGACGATATTGGACTAAGGTGTACATGAAGTCCAAACAAACTATATTCTGATCAAATTTGAGCTGCAATTAGTGTCTGAATAAAATTTAGTGGTTGAAGCTTAGTTAAGTAGATGGTGTCAGATTAGGTATATAATTTATGTGAATGCTTTTTTCTTTTTCAGAGGAATTTAACCGAGTATTATAATGCCATTGATACCAACAATATGCTCATAATTTTTGCAAGGTAAACTATTTAATACAGATCTAGATCCATTCAGATGGGAAATTTCACACTTGATGTAGTATATCGATTGTTAGGACATTTAGCAATAACCCCGAATGAGTTTACAGTATGGCCATACAGGTAACTTGTGTCTATCAACGACTGCTATGAGCTTACAGTATTGACGTACATTTAACTTGTGTCCATCGAGAAATTGCTATTTTCCACAGAATTAATTTCAGCCAGGAAACATTCTGGCCTTTCAGATTTCTATATATGATATCAATCTCACATCCAATATGTCCACCATTGCTAAAAATATTAAAGATGTGCAATGACTTGTTTTCCACTACTGATTTACTGAATTTGAGCAAAGTTAAAAAAAAAAAAAAAAAACATCCTAGCATTCTTTCAAATTTGTACAAATTTTATACTGATCAGATGTGTCATCAGATTTTCTTCAGGTGATGCCAATCTTTGATAAAATATGGCCCCTGTTGCTACAAAAAAGAAATTGTTAAATAACTTCCTAAGCAAATTGCTAAACAGAATTTGACCAAGTTTGACTGAGGGCTTTCAGATTTATACAAATAATATCAATCCATCACTGCTTTTGGCATCTGTTACTAAAAATAGAAAGCTTTTAGTAACATATGGAAGGTATCCTAGTTTAAAGGCCTATCAAATGTATACAAATGCTGGTCCACTATCAGATATGGGCACAATTACTACAGATGGAAAAACATATAAACTACTTTATTTCAAAAGAGTGCTCAACAGAATTTGACTTTTCATTACTAAGCAAATGAGATATTGTCATTTGACATAGCCTTGCTTATAAGGTCCAAATTTTTCTCGTCTCTGCTTCAAGCTGTCTTTTAATCTTGTGATATAGTTAAGGGCTGTTCCAGTAAAACATACCTGGGACCCAGGGAAGGCACTTTTAATGTAGAGTACTCACCCATAGATGCAATTTAGAATTTTCTTATCATTTAAATATGAGCTCTGTGAAATCAAAGCATCCTGTCATGTATTTTTTATAAAACTTCCTTCCCTGGGTACCATGTATGTTTAAATGGAACAGCCCCATATATATTTGCATTAAAATGTATTTATGTTTGAGATTAGCTAGTACCAGTGTTTTTCATGATAATTTTATTCCTATGATGATGTTTGATTTATAAAAAAGCTATGCTTGAATAAGACAGATTAACTTTTTACCGATTCACAAAGTGACCATAATTAGATGCAAAGTTTAGTACTTCTAAAACTATTTTCAGTCTCTCTAAGGTTGACATTGATAATCGGGCACCATTTTTGCTGTGTCACAGAGTAGATCTTTAATCCTTATTCACTCCATAATAAAATTCTAAACTGATTTTCTGTTTATCAATATGTCTGGAACCAATTTTAAAATAATGAGAGTACAAAAATAGTGGAGCTCTGGGTGGCTGAGTAGTTTTAGGTACTCGCCATTACAGATCACAGACATTTCACCTCAGCTGATGTTGGTTAGAGTCTCAGGCTCTGCCAGTGTGGAAATATGTATGAGAAAGCTTGCCAATAGCTTCCCCTGGGTCCCTGGTTTTTCTCAGAGTCTTCCTCCTCCAAATATACTGGCTGCCGTGTATAGCCTATCATGTGCTGAAAATGTCATTAAATCCAGAACAACAACAACAGCAAAATTGGCAACAGATTGCCATTGTAGAACCATGTAGAGACAAATGCTATTTTAGAAGCACTAAACTTATCTACATGTTTTTACTTCATGTATAGAATATTGTTAACAGCTGGATAGCAGTATGTCATGTTAATTACGTAAACATTACCATATGAACTAAATTATTTCAGAGCATTATCTGGTATTTGCTTATCCTGAGCGTACTGTAGTCTGTTCTATGGTCCTGAAAACTACACATTAAATAATGTGTACTGTATTTAAGAATCTTCAAATTTTTATTGCTTAATTCAGACTATTATTGAGACTTTTCTTGATAATCTTCTGAGCAATATAGATTGTATATTGTAATTATAATGACACTTTGAAACTATGACACTTTCAAACTAAGCTCCTTAGCTTTATGGATTGCATACGGTAATTATAATGACACTTTGAAACTGAAGTAAAAATGAATAATGTCATTAAAGAAAGTTTGTAATTTTTACAGGTAATTTGAAAATCCTGAAAATTAGAAAATAAACAAACTTGCGCCATTAACTGCCAAAACAATTGAAGTTAAAAAAAATTGATATCATCAGTTTTCTAAATATTTAACATGGAAATCTCTTCCATTTGGTAATCTATGCTTGCACAACTTTTATGATTTTCAGTATGTTGAAAGAAAGGAGAATTCTAGTCTCATCCAAAAAGCTGAGTCGACTGACAGCTTGTGTGCATGCTGCGGAGGCTATGCTTTACCCCATGCATTGGTGAGTTTCTCCTTTCATTGTAAGAACGAACAGTGACACTACATCACAGGTCAGGTCCCAGTTTCACTCAGTTCTCAGACTGTCTCTTTTGGTTGAGATTATTATCTTTTGAGGCTCTTAATCCAGAAAAATGATTTGTTCAGATGTAGAACTTGTAAGAGTTAATGATAAAAATCATCAGAGTTGAATTGTACTGTCAATTACCATTTAACTTTGTAGGAAACAGTAAATCCATTAATGTCAGAAAATCTTGAGAATTTTCTCATAGTATAAACATGATTATTTACAGTGAAAAATTCATTATTCTGGAAAGCCTTTTAATTTTTCATACTTTCCCATGTTTTGGTAGACCATAAAAGTCATAATTTATTCTTTTATTTTTCCTTTTTGGGGGGGGGGGGCCAAAGAACTTGGTATTCTTATAATGATTTTGCAAATAAAGCAGGATTAGACATTTGTCCAGGTCGATTCGCCCATGAGTAAAACTTCTGGGAGACTAGTGGAATCTTGCTTGTAGCTAATCTGTTGGACACATGAAAGACAAAATATAAGAAAGAAATGGATGCCTTAATATCTGCCTACTCACGTCAAGAAACTGAAAAAAAACTAACAAAATTCTGATTCACATGATATAACATGTTCCCGATTATTAAGATGTTTGACTTTTGCATACAAAAGTGATGGTCTAGCATCATAATTATAAGGACCAACTTGAGATCTGATTGGTTATTATTGGTAAATACTGCAAATGGCTGCCTACACAAGATAATTGCATGTTGTACATGTTAAGACTGCAGTCACATGAATATGATATTCTATCCTTATGATGGGCCTAGAATTAAAAACTGCCACAATAAATGTCTAATTTTTGGCAATTATGATAGTAATTTTTTATTTTAGGCCTGTTGTAAAGATAGAACTGAACAAGATGTATCTGATGGGAACATACCACCGATTTCAAGATATTTGTTTCTCTGGGATGACCTAAATCTGCCAAGAACTAGTCATTTTTTTACCTGCACTAGTCCCTGCTGATGAACAAACTTTCCAGCATTGAAACCTGTACAGTACTAGTATAGTCTGTTTGCATAAGCATAAATATACCAATGCTTCATAGACTTCATCCAAATTTTGTCATTGTTTCTACATTGATTAAACCTTGAAAGAATTTGATGAGACCTTAATTTTGATCTTCAACCTCCTACAGCATCATTTAGCAGAGTGATGGCCCCTGATTTGCCATTGTCCTAAGCATGAATTCCACACCATAAGATTATTAAGGAAATTTGGATTTCTAGCAAATATGGCATTCACCTGGATATTGGCAAGACCAGGAATGAGTTTAATATAATATCTGGCATTTTGTGACTCAAAGTTGACATGCAGCATTATAGTGACAAGATCTTACATAAGTTTGATTTACAACGTTCTACATTATCTTGAAGAAGATATATGGCCCCAGATTATCTATCCTCTTGGTGTTGGTTTCTGCAGCATTACTTGTTGGATTTCAAGGAAATCACAGCTTTATATAATCGAGATCACAAATTAATGGGATTTTCCTCTTTTAGAGAAGTTATGGCCCCTTAATGCTGATTCTCCTTTGTGATAAGCTGTGCTCATTATGATGCAGTGATCACTGATAGCTCTACTTGAATAACATGTCCTTATGAGTCAGGAACCAGAATCAAGTACAAAATGTTTTGTGTTTAACTTAATGATCACTGATAGTTCTAATTGAATAACTTGTCCTCGTCAGTCAGGAACCAAAATCATGTAACAAAATATTTTGTGTTAATGACGGATTGAATTAAAATTGTCTGTTTTCTTATCCTTTTTATATGTATACTAGGTTATACTGAGTGGTGTTAAAATGAGAGAGCCATCGTCTTAACTCAGAATTCAGGAGTTATCTTATTTTCATTTTATTTCATATTTGCAGGCAACATTTATACATTCCTGTTTTACCTGAGAGCCTAATTGATTATATCAGGTGAGTTTTCACTTCATGTGGGTTTTGTGCCAGGTTGTAAGGGCACAATTGTTTCGAGAGACAAATCTAAATTGTTTAAGATCAACAGTTGTATTGACAATTTTACATCCATTGGAGCAGTTCTTTTATGGAAACAGCCAATAGAAATATTATATTATTTTTTGCCGATCAACAGTAATTGACAACCTCAAAGATAAATTTATGTAGAGTATGTGATACTTTATCATATCATTGTTCACCTGCTATTGGACAGTGGTTTATGTTGTGTTGGTCATGGAACAGAAAAGCTTGTGGGATAGTAGTTTGACCATTGTCCATCATTTCTCTTCGTCCTCTGTCCATCTGTTAGCACAAGTTTGTTATTGCTACTCCTTCTAATCTAGTTAAAAGATTGCCATGAAATTTTATATACACTTTCATCCCATGGACTAGTTGGTTCTAAATGAAAATGGTGCTTCTTATATAATCAGCAGAGGAGCCATCTTTAAAATCTTGTTATCATTACTCCTCCTGAATGGATGGTCATATCAACTTGGAATTTCACTAAAAACAAAAATTGTGATGTTTAATTGGACTTTTGCGAAAACGGTGCTGATATGATGTCCAGTATAACCACCTTGGCTGCCATCTTGGAAAGATTGTTATTGCTACCCCTTCTGAACAGAAAGTCATATTGACAAGGGGTTTTCACCAAAAGATTTATGTTGTCTGTGGTGCAGATCTGACATCCATTTTTCCTGTCACAGCAGCCATCTTGAAAGTCATTGTTATTGCTACTCCTCTTCAATGGAAGTTCATACTGACACAGGGTTTTCACCAGAAGACTTCTTACTGTTGATTCTAAATGAAAAGGAAGTGATGTGGTTTTGTGGATAGCATATTTGACTGAAATGGTGTGGGTTCAGATCCTACCATCAGATCAGCCTGAGTTAGCTACCATGGTATGTCCTTATGCAAGGTACTTTACCCCTGTCACCATGGTACTTAATAACCTACTTGCTGTGTTATAAAACACCAACCAAATAAACAACAAAAGCCAAATCCAATGAAAACTGTGCCAATCTGATGTTGAATGTGGCCGCCACAGCAGCCATCTAATTATCGCTACTCTCACAAATGAATGCCCATAACATCAGGGTTTTCATTGGAAGACTACCTGTGATGTCTAGTTCATCCTGAAATGAAAATGGTGCTGTTTGATTTGTGCAGCCATTTTGAAAATCTTGTTATAGCTACTCCTTTGGAACAAATGGTTATATTAACATAGGGTTTTTACTGAAAGACTTCTTATGAAGTCTAGTTGGTCCTAAATGAAAATGGTGATGCTTAGATATCTGAATATGGCCACAACAGTGGCCATCTTGTAAATCTTGTTTTCACTACAATTACTAAATGAATGATCATATCAGCATGGGATTTTCACTGAGAGACTCCTTATGATGTGTTGATGGTCATGAATGAAAATTATGCCAATCTGGCCTTCAGAATGGCTGCAGTTGGAGCCTTGGAAACTCTTACTATGGCTGCTTCTCTAAATGGCTGGTCATATTGACATGGCACTTGTGCTTTCACCAGAAGACTTCCTGTAATGTTTCTGTGACCGAAGTCGAAATAGGTGTGAATGTGATATCCGATATTGCCACCATGGCAGCCATCTTGAAAATCTTGTTATTATTACTCCTCCAAAATAGAAAGACAAATCAACATGTGATTTTCACCAGAAGACAAATTATAATGTCTTGTTGGCCCTATATTAGTTTGGTTCTGATCTGACATCCATTATGGCTACCATGGTGGCCATCTTAAAAATCTTGTCTCAATTTCTGTTAAATGAAAGTTAATTTTGACATGGGGTTTTCATCAGAAGATTTATTTAAGGTGTCTAGTTGGCCCTAAACGAAAAAGATCCAAATTGACCCTAAATATGGTCACCATGGTTGCAGTGTTAAAAAATATTGTCACATCTGCTCCTTCCAAATGGATGTCTTTATCAGCATAGGAATTTTAACAGTGGACTTCCTATGATACCTAATATGGCTGCCATGACAGCAGTCATCAAAGCCTTTCTGTCACTACTACATTTATATTTTAATACATCAGATCATTAATAAGCATTAAAAGAATATATCTTGGTTAAGACAGTGAAAGCAGTTATTTTTGGAAGAAGGAAATATTGTGAATTCACTAATTTTTATGGGGTACCAATTATCATGCATTTCTTGGTTGCCATTCACGAGGAATTAAAAAACCCAATAAACAGTTAACTGCTCTTTTGAAACAGTAGGACTCATTTCCTAATCCATGAATTTAAATCCCAGCAAAAATGTCATTTTTTACTAAGCAACAAAACTTCACAAACACTAAAATAAATAAATTCAATGTCTCTGAACTTTGAGATAATATGTTTTTCTTCACAATAGTCAGTTTATTTTTAAATGAAGTGCATCACATATAATGATTAATGAGACAGTGGTTTGAAAGATCATAATTGCCATGTTTAAAAAATATGCACCATTTTGGGAAGAAAAAAACTAAATTGGATTTCAAATGAAACATACAGGATTTGAGAATCATGAGGTAAGTTATTATAATCATATCTACATAGGACCCTTTTTAAGTTTTATAATACTTCGAGTTGATATACACTTTAGATTTATAATTTTTATAAATATTTATCATACCTTTTTCTTCAGTACACTGTATTTAAAAACATTTTCTTATCTTTTTTCAGCTGCTTTTAAAAATTTTTCCACAATATCAAAATATTTTATTTTACAACTTTTTTCTCATCCCATCTGTGACTCCAGCATCAATCAAAGAACCATTTACCTTCTGTTTCTCCATTTCCTTTCAGTTACTTAAAATGGAGCCATTCTTTACAGCTACAAAACCAAATACCATCTCTGCTTGCCTCCAACAAAGCATCACATTTCTGACATGGCTGCCTTGATTGGTAGTGAAAACATTTACGCTGTGTATTCACAAAATTCTTCAACTTCAGAGAACACTCAAACTCAGAGTTTGATCAGAAATTTACCATCCCTATTTATCTTTTTCCAGTTGAATAAATCAAAGCTTTCAACTCTACAGTAGTTGGATCAAATTATTCACTCTTCATTGATGCAAAAAATGAGTTTGAGTATATACCTGAGGTTAGAAGTTTTGAGGTCAGGTCAGTGTAATTGCTTGACATTATATGTGATTACTTGATGCTGCATGTGATTATTACATTATCAGGGCAAAGTGATTACTTAAATACTGCATGTGAATACTATACTACCAGGGTCAGTATGATTACTCAGTGTTGCATGTGATTGCTCCATTGTCAGGTGAGCATGATTACTCAATGCTGCATGCAATTACTACACTGCTGCTGCATGCAATTACTATATTGCCAGGTCAGTTTAATTACCAAGAGCTGTATGTGATTTCTTCTTTGTCATGTCAGTGTGATCACTCATTGCTGCATGTAATTACTACACTGCCATGTCAATATGACCACTCAATGCTGTATGCAATTACAACACTGCCAGGTCAATTTGATTACTAAATGCTGTATTTGATTACTACTTTGCCAAGTCAGTGTGATCACTCCATGTTGCATGTAATTATTACACTGCCAGTTCAGTGTGATCACTCAATGCTGCATGTAATTACTACACTGCCAGGTCAATATGATCACTCAGTGCTGTATGCAATTAGTACACAGCCAGGTCAGTGTGATCACTCAATGCTACATGTAATTACTACACTGCCAGGTCAATATGATCACTCAGTGCTGTATGCAGTAACTACACTGCCAGGTCAATTTGATTACTAAATGCTGTATGTGATTACTACTTTGCCAGGTCAGTGTGATCACTCAGTGTTGCATGTAATTACGACAGTGTCAGGTCAGTATGATCATTTGATGCTGTATGCATTTACTATGCTGCCAGGTCATTGAGATCACTCAATGCTGCATGCAGTTACTACACTGTCAGGTCAATATGAATACTAATTACTCATGATCATTACTTATTTTAATCAAGAGATATAATTGCTTCATTCACTGAATTGAAATTTGTTGAGATGTTTGTTTGTTTCTTTCTTTTTTTGTCTTTCATCCCCATATTAACAAATATTATTCAAAGTTGCCACCGTTGCTTAACAGGCTTGAGGCAGCTGTAATTATGTGACTTGAAATCAGTTTCGTTCAAAATGGCAGATTGTAATTAAAAAATAATGGTGACATTTAGTTGACTGTATGGACAAGTACATTTAGTTTACTGTATGGACAAGTACATTTACTTATGGACAAAGTACAATTAGTTGACCTTACGGACAAGTACAGTTAGTTGAGTTTATGGACAATTACAATTAGTTGACTGTATGAACAAGTATATTTTATTTTGTTCCTATTTTTCAGTGCTCCTATGCCATATTTAATAGGTGTTCATCACACTGTTAAGATGGTACGTATTCCCATCTTTCCTCTATCTAGTTATGCTAAGAAAAAGAGAACACACTACTTTGTTGCCACTATCTTTTTCCGTACAATAATTATCATATATTGTTATGTATAAGACTGATCCAGCTGCAAACGTCATAGACCCAGATCTGCTGCCACATAGAAGCAGGTTTGGGACTATGCAGTTTGTTATAAGTAATCAGTAGAATAAACAACATAGACCCTGATCTTCCAGTGCATTATGCGATGGCAGATCAGTCTGTTGTTTAAGGTTGGGCTTGACTAATATGCAAGTGCATAAGATATTATAAACAATGCAAAATGAAAAAAAAGAGTTGCATTGCTACAGAGTCTGGTTTTGCACTTGTAGAAATCAGTTTGGGTGCAATTTTTATAATGTACTTTTGCATATATACTTCAATAGGTCGTGTCTATAGATGATACCCCCTTGTATCCATGCATCCATCACTATTATCCTTACGCTGATAGTGAGTGGTAGTCTCATATTTGGCATGATACTGTAGGCGGATGAGCAGTTAACAATACAAATTTCCAATCATGAATGCAGCCCCAAGTAGTAAAGGGTAGGGGTCAAAGGGCACATTTCTTCAGATTTGTTAACCAATCATGATACATTGGTGATACATCCATTACCTTGCAGATCCAGCCCTGACAGCCTTGTGTTAGAAACAAAATGCTAATAAGTCACATATTTGCCAAAGTTGAAGTGGGGCAATAGTGATGATCTTCTCTTGGATAGAGGGGTTGGTGCCAGATCACATCAATTCATCAGTTATGACGTTCAGTGGAATTTGTGAACTATCTCATGCTACCCAGTAATGAACCCATTGAAGTATAGTGGGCCAGCACTGGTTCCCAGCTCCATCATGACACAGTAGAGGCTACAACAACAACCCATTTCTAGGTCCCTGGTACCAGCCCCAGATCATCGGTTATAGCTATAGTGAATGCCTAGTGAAACTTTTGACCCAACATAAACAGACTCCTAGCCATTGTTCGCTGTCCCACACTGTTTCACCAGCTGAATCATTTCAGCCTTCACTTGAGGTTGTCATACCACTGTACCCTTCCATTTGGGAAATTTCACACTCACAAAACACCTCCATTTATCCAGTCAATGCTGTTAGCAGAAAATTCAGCCTTCCACGCATTGGTCAGTGAGGGCTTCATGTTTCTGCCTTCTTAGCTCTCTACTCCTAAGCCTTCTGGCCTCTTACCAGTTCATGCATAATTTGATTCTTAGTCATGAAAGAGAGAGGAAACATCAATCCTGAAGAGCCTTTGTACCACAGGATAGCTAACTCCATTGGGCCCTCCAAGGAGATGTAGCTCCCATCAGTGTTAATGTCATCTGTTCCACCATCTTAGACATATTTTCACACATGGATGGGAGGATTGAGGTCAGAACAAAAACCCTCCAACCTTCTTGCAAACTTTAACTTGTCATGACCAGAGGCTTTGATCGTTTAATTCTTAATTGGAATCTTTTTTGGACTCCAACATGGTTGAATAAAGCAATCTTCCAAACCAATTTGTCAAGCTTTCTTGACTCACTTCCAATATAAATACTGCTTCTGTCCATTCCAGCTACCACAGGTACAATCTTTGAAATGCACACCTTGTCAGTAGATCTGAATTATCAGCAGTTCTGCCATGATTGTTATGTTCACTCACGACAACCAATGAATTCATTGTCATGAATCAGACTGCCATTTTGGGTAAATCAGTCCTCTGTCTTGAAATCTCTTTCTTCTTTGGACTCATTTTTTTCCAAGGGCATCTACAGGATCCAGTTTGAGCTCAGGAAAATGTTGCTCAAAGCAGACCAAGTCAGTAATAAGACAGAGATCTCACTGGATTGTACCACTCAAAGGCAGGGGGGATGATCTTGCATCTCTGGTCTTGTCATCCTGGTTACAATGGAATATCCTTTCTTCCCATGAAGAACTAACTGAAGACCAGTGCATTTTTTGCACACATTTCACATGGTTAGGGCAGTCAACATTATCACAGCATTAAAATGAAATGACTTCCTAACTGACTCTTCCAAAATAGCTCTCTTTGACTGGAGTGACCTATACTAGCAGCACAACAGGTTAAATTCCCAGATCATTCAGCAGATTCATCATGACAGGGGCTGCTCTGCTTCCACTGGATTTGTAGAGTTCATCTTTTTCTCCAAAATGTGTCCATGCATAATGTATGTGCTAACTTTAGCCCATATAACACAATATTTGTAGCTGCTTCTTTTGCATTAGGAAAATGTAGACAGGGTCGACTCTGGAATGAAGAGATGCAACTTTCTCCCTATACTATTATTCTTATGTATTATGATTAGGTATCATATTTAAATTAGAAACCTAGTTTACAAGTAAAATATGTTTCATTAATACATAACTAATCATAATACAGGAGCATCTTTTAAAAAAACTGTCTCAACATCTATGTCCTGGAAGAGCAGGCACATCTGCATAGTAATAGATGAATTTATATGTTTTGGTGCCAGTCTCTATCCAAGGGGAGACCACTGACTTGAACTTTGCACTGACCACTGACTTGCACTTTGGCAAGCAGACAACATGTTGCTAACATAAGTTTGGAAAGGCTGGATTTACTCCTAATGTATTATGTTGGGTAAGCATTATTGATGAATTATATTTTACTCCAAAACTTGTTTTCTTTATATGTACTTAAAATTCATAAGCAACCCTGGGTTTATTATATGTACTTAAAATTCATCTGCAATCCTGGTTGAATGTGTGGGTGGGGATGTATTGTAGGATTGGGGGTGAAAACAAAGTGTAGATATTGGTGATACCTTCCAAGCCTAGTTTATTTCAGTTTCAAACTGTTCTTTTTTATTGATTGAGACATCAGTATATCTTTTGTTTAGAAAACTTACATTATAATCATTATTATAGAGTGAACAGATCATAATTAATATACCATATATACTTGATTACAAGTCAAGTCCAACTGCAAACTACACAGACCCAGATCTGCCTTCACATGATTCACCAGCAGATTGGGTCGGTCCAGTTTGATAGGAGTAATCAGTAGAACAACATAGACCCTGATCTGCAGGTGCATTATGCTACTGCAAATCAGGATCTTTTTTTGTTTGCAGTTTGACTTGATTTATAAGTGAGTGTATACAATACATATATTCAGCTTCAGTGATCTTGGATATAGGCTTGCCAAAACTACCAAAAGATTGAATTCATTTATAAACTCTGAGTATTAAAAGCAGATCCTGATGAAGTGTGGATCTACACTGTAAGCAGCTGAAATAAGCAATTGCATTGCAGATTATATCCAAATGATGATAGAGCCAGTAAGAATTTTGGTTCATTTTGGCTGGGAGTAATGGTGTATATTGTCAGTTTCTAATAATAAGACACTGTGTATATTTAGCTCTTCTTGCCTTTTGACCATGAAATGTCAGTATGTAGAAAGGAAGAAAAGACATCGGTAATTAAGATCTCATATATTTAGAGAGATATAGGTATTTGGTTATGATCATATAAATGGAACATGATTATTATTGTAACAGGTTCAGCACTTTTCACAAACATCGCACAATGTACTGTAGATACATGAGATGAAATATGATAGTGCGGTAAGAAGAATTAACAGCCAGTTACTAACATAGTGAATACAATTTAAATAGTTTGCGGATAGCATAGTAAGGGCAGAAATAATTTATTATTGAATCATTAACTGGGCAGTATTTCTGTTTTGTTACTACCAGCTTGGTAGCTTGTTGCTCAAAAAAATGTTCTTTATGCAAAATGGGGAAAGGATTTTAACATAAATTTTAGTGTGTTGGCATATGTTTTTTAAATACTTCCAGATCCAATAATTGCTTTACTATGACATAATGACACATAATGATGTATTGGAATCAATAAGGAACTAATCCCATTTTGTCCATGGACATATTGCAAAGCAACTCAAAGCTATAAATTGACGATTTCTGTCCATTCATTTGTATGTGTGTAATATGGACACTGGGTTTGCATCTAGCTGTTTTTCGGATACAGTTGCCAGCAGAATCATGTAACTGCAAGTAAATATGTCATAAAGAGCACTGTATCCTTTAGTGAAAACTTAGTCGCTCTTATCGATATTTCATTCTCCAATAATCTTCATTAATCTGTGCGATGACACATTATTGCTTGCAGAGGCATTCAACAGGATTTGTAGTCGCATCAAAAGGAATACTACACCCTTCAGTCAAAACTGCATTACTGCAAGATAAATTGCAAGAACATTGGTATTTAGATCAGTCTCTTGGACACTGTTGCCCACAGATTAGTCCAGCATGACATATAAATGCTTTATGAGGAATACTGTACTATTCTGACAGCCCTGCCATATTCTCATTTTTTTTTTTCTTGTCTAATTTTATAGTGTATATGATTTTGGTAGAGGAAAAAGAGGCTAAGGTTTGTGTCAGTTTATAATGAACGGATATGGTACTGTTTACAGAAAATAAAGAATGCTGACCTAGGTGATGCGGTTGTGGTGGATGCTGACAGCAACACGGTCATTACAGATTATGATGACGTGGATGATTTGCCAGAGGAAATTGTAAGTATTTCTCAAGTTAAAGAACTGTCAGTTTACCTGTAGTTGTGAATTTCATGGTTACTACAAATCACAAATTTAAAGATCCAATGAACAATTCATTTGGGGGACAATACTACATCCACACGCAAACCACAGATCGATGTACAAGCAAAATTTAAATCTTTGGCAAGTAATCTTCATGAAAATAAATAAACCTAACAGTACTTTCTATTCTGAACTAAGGTAGTCTGTTGCATTCTCAGACATGTGCTAGGATATATATTGGTGTAGAGAATCAGGTAAAATTTCATTAGTGACTTGTTTTTGCAAACCAATAAAAAATTATCCATTAATTTGTCCACACATCATAATTATCTCAGCTGGGGCTATGCAGGAATGGCTTCATTATTTGATGTCTATAAGACCTCTTTTGGAATATGGGTATATCATCTAGGATAGCTGCACCGAGTATGAAAACACTAATAGAAAAAAATACCAGCTGAAGCAGGTAAAATCATTTGTGGGGCAGACAAAATCTACATCATATGCAAGAAATTTTGGAAGAGACAGTATGGAATAGATGTTTAACAGGACAATTCAAGCATAGAATGAACCACTCTGGTGGCCTAAGCAGTTAGAGTGTCCCCGTTGAATGTGGGAGGTCACGGGTTTGAACCCCAGCCGAGTCATACCAAAGACTTAATAAAAATGGTACTAGCAGCTGCCTTGCTTGACGCTCAGCATTAAGAGGTTTGTGCTAGGACTGGTCGGCATGGTGTCAAGATAATGTGACTAGGTGGGACATGATGCTGAATGCCTGTGGCATGATGTCCCAATGCTAGATGTCACTATAAACTGCCACACTGCAGACATCATAGCGATCTGACTAAAATTGTTAAAGCTACATTAAAAATCAAAATTACACACACATGCAGGTGCACACACACACACACACACACACACACAAACACACACACACAAGCATAGAATGATAATATTTTTTAAAAGTGTATTATGGCATGGTTCCTAGATAGGTTCTGGCTTTGGTTCGACCAGGTGTCCATTGGGTAAGTAATGGACAACAAAGTGATAGAAATAACCTTCAAATTCATTTTGCCAAAATAAGCATGTATCAGAACTCATTTTTGCCAAATTCTGTTGCAGAATGGAATCTTTCTTTGGAAATTTTTAAAAACCCATTGTTATACTTTTTAAACTCACATTTAAATAGGAATCTAGAAAACGGCCCAATTTATTACTATCAAGGTGAAAGATTAGCATAAATTAACAACACAAGACTTCAACATGGTATAGTTTATTAAACAACGTACATTTCAAGAGCCATTTGTCATTTAGCAATAAATGTTCTTGTGGTAAAACAGAAACCACAAAGCATTTTCTTTTAGAAACTAAACAACAGCAATTATTGCATCATTGTTACAACTTCAGTATTAATGTGTAATGCATTGCAATCACTTATGATCAACAAGGAGATCTTCAAAGCAGTCCAAAAGGAACACAGTAGCAACCAAATCATTTTGTTTTATCCCTGCTTGTGTCTTTAAACTAAATGTATTGAGTTACTACAGATCTACCACCTTAGCTAAAGTTAAAAGTCCTTTACTTCATCCACCCACCCTTCCATCAACACAACATATTCATATCATCTTTTTTCTTCTCCTTATTTTTTTGTTGTTGAAGTATTCTGTAATGAGGTTTATGCTGTAAGTTACTGTTTGATATTACTGAATTATTATATATTTCATCATGAGTTGTTGAAATATATCAGTAGGAGAAAAATGATATCAGCATAGTGGCCATACCACCTTTATCAGCATAGCGGCGATGTCACTTTTGGAACTGCTTTTTTCCATTTAGGAAGTTGTTGTTGTTGTTTGTTGAAGGGTTTAATGCCATTTTTCAGTACAAGATAGGCTATACATGGCAGCCAGTATAAATGGTGGAGGAAGAACACAGGAAAACCCCGGAAAGAACCACCAACTCATGAGAAGCTACTGGCAAGCTTTTTCACATACCCACATTGGCCAAACCCAAGACTCGAACCCAAGCAGACAGAGGTGAGATGGCAATGATCTGTAACGGTGAGCACTTTAGACCACTCGGCCACTCAGGGCCCCCATTTAGGAAGTTTATCTGCCCTTACGTGTGTTTTTCAGACCTGTATTTTCATATTTAGCCCCTTTTCATTTTTTTCTGAGTGACAGCCCATACACATTTTTATCATAATGTCTTGATTACGTATAGCACAAATATTGTCTTAGTAGTGATCTTAACTGTCATCACAATCATAATCATATATGAAAATGATGGAGAAATCAAGCATTGATTAGTACTAATTGCAAACTGAAATTAAGTGACAACCTAAATTTGGGTACAGTATCTGTTACAAAAAAGACCGCAGGATTTCCAACACATAAAAATTCACCTCTAAATGCAGAAATGAACAAAATTGAAACCCAAATCCTTACAAGTAAACTCACAATCATTAAAATTTGTTGTTTAATGATGTTATGCACTGATTTATGTTGGTCTGTTCTGTTATATTTCTGCTGGTACCCACACCTCAGTAATGTTGACTATTGGATGAAAACAGTCATTAATTTGACAAAATACTCAAATTGAAATATTATATGCACAACCTAAATCTTCAAAAAGTTGCTCTGCTAAAATTGTATAAAAGTTGGGACTTCTTTTTTACTGACATAGTAGTGCCACCCTTAATTGCACTGGCACAGAGTGGAGAAACAGCTCCATGTGTTACCTTTAAAAAATATATATAATTAAAAGAAAGACTTTAATTTTGGAGATGATATAAGGAAATATTTCACATGTGAAGTGGAAACATTTTGTATCACTAGAGCCTTTGCCACTCGTCATAATACACCACTCCCTCAATAACTCGCGCACAACAGGGTCCACAAACATAGACCGCGCTATAAGCGAGGGCACAAGTTACCAAGGGACCTCCAAAAATTGAAAAAAAATCGCTTGGACATCGAGAAAACAGCAGGGGGGGGTCGGGGTTAGGGAACGTCGCTGTTTAATGACTGAATCCTCATTTTATATTCACGTCGATAATAATATTTAATAACGCACTTTTTCTAATGAAGTTGTTCGTTAATCTGTTGAAATAACATTTATTTTCAAAATGTCCAACATGTGAAAGATCGTTCCAACTGGTTTCAACAACCATTACGTTTACACGAAAACATGTGTGTATTACGTCACTGCTTTTTGTTTTCTTGATGAGTCTGGTTCCCGGAGTGGTATGTCATTGTATCCTACCAAATTGGAAGTAAAAGAGCAGGGAACTAGACTAACTGTTGATACACCACCAAACAAGATTCCTTTTGTTCAAAAAGCAAGCAAAATTTTCATGAGACAATCGTCTACGTCGAATCTCAATTTTTGTGCTGTTCAATTAGTACAGTATTGATATCGTGATTTCATTGGAAGTAATAATGAAACTTTTTATCATTCTTGAGGATATCTCCAAGTGCCAGTTCAAGAATTCTCTGAAACTTGCTTGCCCACAATGGTCCGTATCTGTGAAACCAAGTTCTTTATTTTACGAAGTATAGTATTCTTTTCGCTTGGTTGCCGTGCTATCTTTGATCACAGTTACCAATGAGACAGTTAATTTAAGGTAGTTTATGTTACATACACAATAACATTTATAACAGTGTTCAATTGATCAACTGAAGTGAGTTCACCCGACATACGACCGGGGCAGCTAGATTTTAAGTTTGTAGGATTTTCGTGCCTTTTAACTTTTCTTTTATTTCACCTCCATTATTTGATTCAGAAGACATAATTAACGTGATAATACAAAGGAGGCCAGCTTTTAATTCAGTGCAACAAAGCAGCAGATACTTCTGCAAGTCAGTTATCAAAACACAGTCGGCACCTAAATAGGTTCTCAGAGAAATGCTCGTGGACATGGCTGTTACAGTAGATTGACACATTTTACGTTTAATTACAAGAGGACACATTGCATTTATGATGATTACACTTAAAAGGAACTAGAAGATAGAACTAGAACACAACTTTCAGTTGATAAAAAAATTATTTAATTTGTATTTATTTATTAAAGTACTGCCTCCACTCGGCATGACATTTTCATTGATCGAAATTTCCTTACATATCATTAATTGTGGTGTGCTAGGAATGTCACTTGGAAAGAAAATGTAAAAAAATTGTATGACTTATTTTTAAATTTGGTATTTCATAATGTTGATTAAAATTTCCAGGTCCTATCTACCGTTTTCGACAATAAAACGAGCAATATGTCAAAGTTTTTGTAGCTAATTTTGATCGCGATTTCCGTAAAGTTCATAAAATAGGGATCTATTTTTGGGGTAATTTCTGGTTTTAAAAAATGGGATCCACGCCTGACTCCACGTTATAAGCGGGTTCGCGAGTTATCAGGGTACATTGTTTCCACTTTACTTCTGAAATATTTCCTTATTTCTACTCAAAGCCTAAATACCTCTGTTATATACACCCCATGATTATTATTTTAGCATGTTTCAATGTTTGCAATCCTAGTAAAGTAAATATTATTGTCAATGAGGAGAAAGGTCAAAATAAGCTTGTTGTTGCTCAGTCTGTAGCTTTTGTTCATTTTTATGTACATTCCTTGATGACTTCATTTTTATGTACATTCCATGATGACTTCATTTTTATGTACATTCCATGATGACTTCATTTTTATGTACATTCCATGATGACTTCAGAATAAATACTGTTTAAATAAAATCAGTGGCACAAAACAGAATTTCAGTCAACACCCAATCAGAGAAATTGTAATTGATTAATTTACTAACTAAAAGTGAAAAATGCTCAACCAAATTGATTAATTGGAACAGCAGTAGGACATGGTCACCCACCAAAGGTGGGTGACTTTCTCTGGATTCTGTGGTTTTCTCCATTTTCAAGGCCAACATGTGACCCATGGAGAGTGCATCCTTTCAGCTGGCAGAACTTGTTATGCAAATAAAAAATCTTAATAATCTGTTGGAGTTGAGCTAAGTTGAGAACTTAAATGAAAGCATTGTTGGCTTGGTGGCCACTTATCCCCACTTTTGTTGAAACTGAGCATTGAACTCAGGACTGCAGAGGTGCAAAGTAAGTGTTTGACTATTCCTTAACAGACTGTTGTTATATTTGTGTGGTTACAGATGATATAGACTTAAAGTGAAATGATAATCTAATGTTTCTGTTAGGAAAAGCGTTAGGCATTGATGGCATTCTCCAAGGACCAAAATTTAAAATTTTTTAAATAATGTTCCTGTTTTATCTATCTATCTATCTATCTATCTATCTATCTGTCTATCTATCTGTCTGTCTGTCTGTCTGTCTGACTGTCTGTGTCTGTCTGTCTCATACTATTATGAGAATTTTTAATTCACACATATCTTGTGCTTTGTACCTTCAGGAGTCGCACTTGAAGAAGTATTTGAAGAGTGAGAAGGTGAAGAATTCCATGCAGGGTACTGGGGATGCCATATCCAAAGCATTCATGATGGCACTTGTCAAGCTCATCGGTATGTTTTTTCTTTCATCAAGTTGTCATTTCAAGAATAAATCTCAGATTACAGTCTTGTTATTCTTTATTTTCTTCAGATTTTTTTTCTTCACATTGTTACAGCAAAGCTGAAATTATCTGCAGGTCATATACCTGGTCTTGCCAATTATATAGAGTAACATACACAATTTATTGTTCATTCTGCCTTGGTAACTGCTGAGCATGGCTATCATGTCGGTGTCTGATGTATATAAAGTATTCTGAGTCTGGAAATTTTTTACAGACACTGATGTACATAAAGGTTTCTGAATCACAGGTGGAATTTTTTACAGACACTGATGTACATAAAGGTTTCTGAATCACAGGTGGAATTTTTCTACCAACACTGATGTGCATAAGGGATTCAGACTCACAATTGGAATTTTCCACCAACACTGATGAGTATAAACTATTCTGACTCAGAAATGGAATTTTCTACCGACATTGATGTGTATAAAGGTTTCTGACTCTCAAGTGGAATTTTCTACCAACAGTGATAAGCATAAAAGATTCTGATTCTTAAGTGGAATTTTCTACAAACACTGATATGTATAAAGGATTCTGACTCACAGGTGGAATTTCTTACTGACACTGATGTGTATAAAGGTTTCTGGCTCTCAGGTGGAATTTTTCTGCTGACACTAATAAATGACTAAGCTTTAATTATGGTCTTATTATTTTAAAAATACTTAGTTCAGTTGCAGTCTCAAGATTTTCAGATCTCGTGAAAAGTTCTTTTCTTTGCAGGTGGTTATCGAGATGCACTGAAGTTCCAGGAAGGTGAAACTATCACCTTCAATCCTGAGGCTTTTATACAGTCTAGACCGCTTTCAATGCAGCACTTCCTGGAAAACATGTTTCACTTGCAGATCTTTCAGCAGGTATATAGATTCATAAGTTATCTGAAATAAGATATTGTGTTGTTATCAGATGGATTTTTAAACTATTTGCAATCATGCATAACAGTAACAGGATAATAGTATCATTTTGTCATTGTAATGTTCACAGCACACAACAATGAAAGCATGTGGATACTTCCTGATATTCTGTGTCATGTATTGCATGGTAACTTGTAGAACACTATAGTACAAGTCACATGGGTCATGCATGCGCATTTACTCATTTTAAATTAAATATAAATTGTTCTTTTAAAATTTAATGCTAATTTTCTTTAACTAAATTCTATTCAATCCTGATTATTGAATGCTTTGCACCTTAACTGCCACCAAGAAACTTCCAGTTGAAAATTATCTATCGCTATGGACTTTTACAATGGTGGCCATGTACTAAACTTTGGTCAAAATAAAAGCGCATCAAGTGAAATTGTCACAATCGAGGGTAGTACGAATTTGTTTATCAATATGTGTAGCTTTCATTGTGACAACACAGCACTCGACATTCAATCTGGATTGTACTGGATCACACCTTTAAGTTCATTCCATCTAAAAATGTCTATGTACTTCAACATTGATTTTGCCATATGCACCTCTCTGGGCATCTAAATAATGACTTTCCAGAGGAATATGGATGTATATGAACCTAAATGAAGTGAATACTTGCCACTTAAAGGTATGTAGGATCAAATTTTAAAAAATGACACCCATTACTGAAATAGTTGGTATTGAATGCCTACATTACCCATGTCAGCATATATATTATATAAATATTATGATCCACATTATATACACGGATAAATGAATGTCAGTAAGAATAAGAAAATGCAGTTTTGGTCAAACAAATAATTAAGGTTTCAGTGAGTTCAGATTTACCTGGTCCAGCTATCAGCACACCAAATGACATTCGTTAACATTGTAGTTTGGTCATATTATGCTGCACAGAAAGCATTATTACAAGCATTCAGTATAACAATTGTGAACTTGCAGTTTCAATGGGACTAATCAAAAATTTAATTCCTGTATTTGCCAAAATATTCTTGCATAAGTGTAATGAGTGTTGCCCTTTCAAACCTGTTAAGATGGTGCAGTCCCTTTTAGGGCATTTTCAGAGAATAACTTTTGGGGAATGGCATGGTTTGGTGTGGATGTTAACAAATGGTGGGACGTGTTGTTAAGGCTGTTCCATTAAAACATACATGGGACCCAGGGAAGGCACTTTTAAAGTGGGATACTCATCCATAGATGCAATTTAGAATTTTCTTCTCATTTTAACATGAACTTTGTGCAGTCAAAGTACCCTGGCATATATTTTTAAAAACTGCCTTCCATGGGTACCATGTATGTTTAAATGAACAGCCCTTAGCCCTTTTTAATGGAATAGAGGTATTTGAGGCATGTCTGTTTTTACTGTTGTGAGAGTACCATTGATGGTAGTTTTTAATTGGAAGAGTATACACAAAGTGTAGTGACCATTTTCCATTCATGCCTGTGTAGCTGCCAATGATTTACACCCCACTGCACTCTAATATCAGCATGTTTTAGCCAGGATCAAGTTCAAGCTACACTGCTGTGGTGTGTTTGGCTTTGATTGTTATATGACCCATGGAGTTAAAAACGGATGCGTATCTTCAGCCCTAAGATTTATAACTTGATTGATTTATGGCTGATAGAGTTACCATTTGTTTTGAGTACATTTAGTGATAGAATGTAATATATGAAGTCATTTTCAAATTGGCCAGTTCCAATGTTGTTGTCATTAATTTACACTGGATGAGTTTAGAACAGTTACGAGATTTTTTTCTTGAGTGTCACTAAGCTATACTCAGAAAAATGCTACACTTGCACAAGTGAAACATGGTCATCCACTTTTTGTGTACTGGAGTGTGCACTTACAACTAGTTTCCACAAACACTCCATTTTCTAGTATTGTAGAATTCTGAAACAGCTTAGTTTACAAGGAATTTGTTTACTTTACCTATATTCATATATGGTAATTGTACATTGAACCTTGAAAATGTATTATCTTTTTGAGATTGCATTGATTATAAAGTCAACACAAGGCAGTTATTCTTTCTATCCTATAAATGCATTAAGAGGTAATTTTAAAATTTCACTTGTGATCTTTTTGATTCTTTTTATGAGTAAAAGTGTAAAATTTGAAAATAGAAAGGTATCCATGGGACACAGATCCTCCAGCAAATGCATGTTTGAATAAATAGTGCAAGAAGAAAAGAGCAGCAACTCGAACATGCAAAATAACAGTATGTATGGATTGATAAAGGGGCAGTAACTCAAACATGCAAAATAAGTATGTATGGATTGGAAAAGGGGCAGTAATTCTGACATACAAAATAACCTTATTTGAGCAAAAATGTAAAATTTGAAATTAGAAAGGTATCCATGGACACAGATCCTCCAGCAATGCATGTTTGAATAAATAGTGCAAGAAGAAATGAGTAGTAACTCTGACATGCAAAATAACTATGTATGGATTGGTAAAGGGGCAGTAATTCAGACATGAAAAAGAACAGTATGTTTAGATTGGAAAAAGAGAGGCATAACTAAAAGAACAAAGATGATTTTAATATCAAAATGTCTTCCAAGCTTCAGGGCATTGTATCATAAGTTGCTTGTAAGTTAGTCCATCTGCAAATTGCATAGACCCAGATCTGCCATTCCATAATGCACTGGCATATCTGGGTTTGTGTGATTTGTTAGGATTAATCAGTAGAACAAGTAACATAAATCCTAATTTGGTTTGTTATGCAACAGCTAATAAGGGTCTGTGTCATTTTCAGTTGGACTTGATCTAGAAGTGAGTATATTCAATACATTTAAAACACCAATACGAAATAAATTTGTAAGGGGGGGGGGTGTTATAAAAATGTAATGACAAAATGACAGTGTGATGACAAAATGATGTGCACATGCTAACTTCATATCCCTATTTTCTGTTTGGCAAGAGGGACATAACTCTAGAAAATTACATTAGATCAGGATGGAACAGTTAAAATATGTTAGACTCATGACAGTACTGTCTGCTAAGCGTCAGTCAGTTTATCCAAAGCTAGATGGAGGAATACTTCCATACTCAAGGATTATCATATGAAAAAATCATACATTTAATGTCTCCAGTAGGGGCATAACTCTAGAAAAATACATGAGATCGTGATTGGAACAATTTTTTTTCCTTGCCGCCCTCGTTTCCACTTTCCCCACTTGAGCTTACCATAGAAGAGCTGTCTTGGTGTTCTGGTCTTCTCCATCTGAATGACATGGCCAGACCATCTAAGCTGGGCTTTCAGTAACAGTGCCTCAGAGCTAGGAACACTGGCCCTATTGAGGACTTCTAAGTTGGTCACCCTGTCTTGCCATAACATGTGCATGACTGACCATAGTGAGCGCATGTGGAATTGCTCGAGCTGCTTCACATGCCTGCAGTATACAGTCCAGGTTTCACAGCAGGATAGTGATGACAACAGCTTTATAGACCTTGATTTTGGTGGGCATCTGAAATGTCTTTAGCTGCAGGACTCGGACATGAAGTCTTCCATTGGCTTCGCTTGCTTTCCTGCTCCTGGCTGTAATTTCAAAGTCCAGCAACCGATCTAAAGACAGTAAAACACAAATATTATTATAAATGTAGTTTGTTCTGACTTGCACAAAAATGTAAGCAATATACTTGCTAGTAACATCTAAGGTAAACAGTATTGACAGACAACAGTGGCAGTGGGTACTATTTAATTTCCCAGTAATATTTTCAAATTATTAAAATCCAAATGACTATAGACACAAGTATTGTGTATCTAATACCATCATGAAATGGAAAATACATGGAGCATACCATATATGCATTTGTGAATGGGGATAGTGGCAATAAAATGTCCAAATATTTGAATTGTATTTTTATGTACTACAAACATCAAGTTTCGAACTTTACCCCTAAATTTATTTTTAAAAAATTTTATGTTATGCTTATAAGACGACCATTACTCAGCATATATCAAATTTTCAGTTGAAAAGGTCAATGTATAAGTGAGTATATATGGTAGTAATGGCCCTTGATAATTAAATTTGTATCTTCCCAAGGGATATTGCTTGTAACTAGAATAGCTCTAGAACCAACCAACATATTGTTACACTATTTGGTGTGAACATTCTCATAGACTTGAATGAGTCCTTAGTGATTTTAGAATTGTCTGCTCCAATTTGGACAGAGTTATGCCTCTTGTAATGTATATTATTGTTTTCTTATGGAATTTTGTAATGGATCATTAATCATCCTAACTTTAAGAACCTTTGAACATATTCTGGTGGTATTTTGTAAGAACATTGTCACTGAGAGCTAAATGTGTGTTTATTTGCTTTTATCTTATCTACACCATTTTGGACAGAATTATAATTTTGTTAATTGACTTAATATCTTTGCACGGCATGTTGATCAGCATAGCGCCAAGACCATTCAGGCTATTCTGATCCAGTTTGATATGAATGCTGTTTCTTAGAATTTTATGTGTCTTGTCTTCTCCTTTTTGGACAGAGTTATTACCCTTGTCAATGAACTGCATATCTTTGTTTTTACACGGACGCCGCTTGTATTGATGAGACTTTGAAGGAATTGGATTTGAAGCATTCCACATAATCATTTGTGAGAGTAATGGCCCCTGAATGCCCATCTTATCCTAGCTTGGGTTTTACCACAAAAATCCACCTGTTAAGGACCTATGGAGAAAATTGTTGTGAGTGTAACCTTGTGATACACTCACCGCCATACCACTGGTAGTTGTGCCACATATACCTGCTTATAAGTTGAATCAATCTACAAGCAACAAAGATCCTTATCTGCCATAGTATAATGTACCTGCAGATCAGGGTCTATGTTGTTTGTTCAACTTAGTACTATTAATAAACTGCACAGACCCTGAGCAGCTGGTGCTTTATGTGATGGTAGATCTGGGTCTGTACATTTTGCTGTTGGTCTCATAAGCATGTATATACTGTATTTTTTCTTTCAGTTCATTAATGAGCGACTGGATATGCTGAATGCAGGAAAGGGCTTTTCTGACTTGTTTGAACGAGAGGCTATCACTCATGCAGACAAACTCAATGCCCAGTCTAGATACAAGGAATGGCTTAATAATATGAAGGTGAGATACATCAAAAGTTTTATTCACCCCATTTCTGCTACAGTATAATATTTGCCATAAAAACAGCAGGAAAGTGTATATAAAACTTTAACTACCCAAGTGTTTGATACGTCTACTACTGATGTGTTGGTATCTTAAGGATTTTTCTAGTTTTTTTTTATCATTTGTCTAAGCATAGCAGAAATTAAAGAAATCTTGTTTCCATGAAGACATTAGTTGACAAGCATGTAGTAATTTGGGTATTAACCTTCACAAAATAATTGTTAGTACAGAAGTTAATTGTGTGAAATATACATAATTTTCTTCACAGATGTTCATATCTGCCTATATCAAAATAATTTCAAGTTATCTTCCGTTCTCAAGTTCATTGCCTGTAAATTTTTATCTCTGTGACACAACTAGAGAAAAATCATTAAAGTTTTTACAGGCTTTTATCTGGGGTAAGAGAATTCATTGTAGAGTTTTATTTTGAGGCCATTTTAGGTCTTGTGCTAAATTTTGCTGTTAAGTTTCCTTCCACACAAATGTTAAGTGTAAATTATATACCCAGATTCCATATTTCATTCTAGCAGGCTACGAAACAGATATAACTATCTGATCATTGGTTTTAAATCTTGAAAATACTTAAAATGTTTAGCTGACAAGGGTATTTTCACACTTTGAATAAAGATCAGTTAACTACGATGTTTACCATGTTCACTGTATAAATTCTGTATATTTTAAGAAAGAATGGATTAAAAAAATTCCTTCTTATGATGAATGATTAAAAGGTATGTAATTTTGATGTGTAAGCAGATTCAATATTGTTTCATGAAATATATATCAGAAATTAGTCCATATGCACAAAGGCATCTCAGAAGATTATAATCCTATAAGTGATGAAACTTTTTCACTTTCAAACCCGTCTTGATCTCCACCTTCATTATCATTATCAGATATGCTAACCATTCCAGTTTTGGTGGAATCATTCAAGGTGTTACCTTCAAATTATGCTATTACAGTCGCTTCTATCTGCTCCCAATTTTCTGGTCAGATACATTTTATGTTTGCTAAAAACAGCTTCAACACCAATACCTAGATCATTGAAACTTGTGTAATGTATTTCTTTTTGTAAATCCTAGCAAAATGTTATTTTTTATTGCAAGCAATTAAAGAAGGCTGAAGCTGTCAGAATGAACTACTGATGACAGTTATATCTGTACAAAAAACCCACATATGCTTGGAAATTCCACAACAGACATGTAAGGCATTAACATTGGATGAATATCATGCCTTAGAAATTGCAAATGGAACATGCAAGGCAACAATATTGAATAAATATAATGCCTTGGAAATTCCAAATGGGACATGCAAGGACATGTTGAGTGCAAATCCAATAAGTAATGGGCAGAAATAAAAGACACAAAGAAGTCTCTGTCCTCGTTCTTTAAAGCACAGTATCTGAAAGTGAGAAAATGCACGTTATTTGTGGTGAAGTGATAATAAGTCTGCCTTTGACTAAGTTAAAATTGCCATTAAAAACAGCCGATTGATTAAACTGGGATTTAAAAATGTTTCCATACAGCAAAATTTCAGCAGGGAAGGAAAATTATTTAAGACTATAGTTAGAAAAGGTAGAGTGATACTGGTTTTAGGAAAGGGTGTTTCTTTTTTTGGTAAAAGAAACAGATAATTATGTATTTTGTCATTGTCATTAAAGATAATAAATGTAATTTTTATGTATTTCTAGATGAAGTGTGGGGGGGTGTTGAATAGTTAGCTTTTTAACTATACTACTGGTAGCTGTTGAAAACTACAGACATACTGCTTTTGGACTACTGATGGAGCGGGGAAAGGGTAAACATGTCTGTATTTGGGGCATGTAAGGCAACAACACTGGATGAATACCATATTTAGAAATTCCAAAGGGACCTGCAAGGCATCAGTATTGAATGAATACTGTGCCTTAAAAATTCCCAACAGGTCATTCAGGGCATCAACATTGGATGAGTACCATGCCTTAGAAATTGCAAATGTGACATGCACTGCATTGACACTGGATGAATACCATGCCTTAGAAATTGCAATGTGACATGCACTGCATCGACATTGGATGAATACCTTGCCTTAGAAATTGCAAATGTGACATGCACTGCATTGACATTGGATGAATGCCTTGCCTTAGAAATTCCAAGTGGGACATGCACTGCATCAACATGGGATGAATACCATACCTTAGAAATTGCAAATGTGACATGCATTGCATCAACATTGGATCAATACCATGCCTTAGAAATTCCAGTTGGGACATGCATTGCATCAACATTGGATCAATACCATGCCTTAGAAATTCCAAGTGGGACATGCAAGGCATCAACATTGGATCAGTACAGTACCTTGGTTATTCCAAGTGTAACCTGCAAGGCATCGACATTAAATCAGTACAGTGCCTTGGTTATTCCAAGTGTAACCTGCAAGGCATCAACATTGGATCAATACATTGCCTTAGAAATTCCAACTGGGATATGCAAGGCATGGACATTAAATGAATACTATGCTTTTGCAATCTTCTCCTTATGTACTTAATCATGTCACATTGCAGGAAATATGATTGTGGGAAGAATGTTTCAACTAAAGAGCAGATAAAAGTGTGAAGTATTCCTAAATTTTATATAAAGATTTTGATTTTTAACCAGAAAATCCATTTTTTGCATCTGTAGGAGCTAACACCTCCATATTATCATCATCATCATCATCATCACCATCTTTGTCTTCATCACCATCTTTATTTACTTTTAGAAACAAGGAAAGAAAGTACAGAAAGGTAGCAAAGATATTTGGGCCGATTTCAAGGAAAAGGTAAAAATATTTTCTGCACTACGTGAAATAGGTTTAAACTGTTACTGTTTCATTTTGATTTCAAATATCTCTCGCTTTATTAGTATAGTATTGTAGTTGGCCCTGAGGCAGAAAATTTTGCTGAAATATTTTGACATACACGCTGGATTTGTTATCGTATCATGACATTTTTTGAGCTGATGATGAAAGGATGTTTTCTTTCTATGCCATTCTGTAGTTGAAAACTAGCCCCAAATTAGATCTCACACTGAATTACAAAATTTCACATTGACTGAGAAGAATTTGACACTAGCATAAATTATTTGAGGTCTGCGATGTTAAGAGTTCATTTTGGCAGTTTTATTTTCATAATTACACACATTAAACTATGCACTCTTCACTAGCGGGTAACCGTATGTATTTCTTAATGTGCAGAGGAGTGCACACTTTTTCCATGATTTTGAAAGGGTCTCAAGCACAGAAGTGTTTGATGCTTAAAATATTTATATAAAGTCACTCCTAAACTAAAATTGTTGTATTTATTTGTCTCAATTAGTTATGTATATTTAAATAAAGAATGTAGTGTTTGACAAAGGGTGATTACTTACGGATTATTTTTTTGTTGCAGTACCTTTTTATTTGCTAAAAATTTGTCATGCTTTTAATTATTGGCCTTTGTGCATTCTGCATTACATTGTATTAGGTGCCCTCTTTTCTCGTTTGACAAATCTCGCAGATTTAAATCAATATTTTGACTTTTATTCCTGTCAATTAAAGAAGATACTCAAAGAGACCCTACAGAAAGATGTATTCAGGAGAAAAAACATTATGTTACTTTGATTTGAAATAGATAAATTAATAAAATTCTTCAAAAAAGATAATAAAAAGCAAAGAAAGGGTGAGAGAATTTTCTGTTTATTGTCCTGTTTTCTCACGGTTTTTTTTCTCACTTTTATATCTCATTCTGCTACATCCACATCTAGTCAGAGTTCAGATATTCTTTTTAACTGACAATTTTTGCACACTCTGAAGCTTGCATCTATATTTTTGCACAGTCCGCAGTACTTATCTTGCCTTTGTTGACAGTACATTTATAGGCAAATGCTTTTTTCATCCACTTTTAGAGAGAAAGAAGGTTATGAAGAAGCCAACAATTTTGCCAGGCTTAGCAGATTATTTTTTTCACAGTCCACATCTCAAGCCAGTATCTGTTATGAGGCGTGCTTTTTTAGATTCACATATAGATAACATATAGTTTCTTTGAAGCCAGTTATTTTGCACTCTCAGCAGAAAATATTTGCACAGTCAGAAATATATACATGTATAATTTGCTTATTTCTTTAGGCAGGACCAGTAATGACCAATGCTGTTGAGTCTGTAAGTTTATTCAGAATCCAGCATGCTTTCAATGTCGGTCATAATTTGTTATGTGATACACATGTCTCTGTTTACACATTCTTTTACCAAACCAGAAATGCCTTGCTTTAGATAACCCTGGCTTGCAAGCAGTCCTTGTTGTAACAGAACAAAATGTTGATTATAATTTCACTTTAAACAGGTCCTTTTTATGTTATTTGTGTAGCTTATTGTTCCCTTTATGCACAGTATGTTGAAAATTCATAAGTATGATAAAACTGATTATTTAAACTTAGACACAGTAATTGATATATGAAGAATATCACAGCAAATATATCAGTAGTAGATAATGTATATACTCACTCATAAGTTGAGTCCAACTGCAGAGACCTGCATATGCCATTACATAATGTGCCAGCAAATCTGGGTCTCTGCAGTTTGTTGATAGTAATCAATAGAACATACAAAGCAGACTGATCTGCCAGTGCATTATGCAATGGCAGATTGGGATCTATGTTGTTTGAAGTTGAACTGAACTTACAAGTGAGTACATACAGTACTGTGTGCAAGTCAAGGAATAAATATCTCAACAATATTTATGATGTGGTAGGGATGTAAACAGCATCAGAGTCAGAAAATTGATGTATGCACTTATAACTGGGCTGGAAGGTTGTTTGTCATGTAACTTAAAAACATGGAATTGTGAGTTTGGTATGTTATGCATGTGCATCCATGTATATACTCAGATATGTTATTGGCACAATGCTACCCTTGTCCATGCATCCAGCCGCTGTAATTTTTGTGTTGAGGTCAGTTTTCAGGCACTGTTGTTGAGCATTCACATTATACAAACGCATTTTGAATTTTTAGTAAGCCGGGTAAAAATAATGGCTGAGGGAAATTGGAAGATCTTCATACGTGTTGACATATAAAGTGATTAACTTGGTGTCAGCAGATATTACACCTGAAGATAAAAAAATCTGCATCTGACAAAGAGCAATTTGCAAGTCCCACCACAAATGTGGAAGGGGGCTTAAGCTGTTTACCTTTGTCTCTCAGTCAGTCCATCTGTCTGTACTTGCAGTCATTTTAGCTTTTCATGTGCAGAGCTTTTTACTTCGTTGTTTTGCACAAAAAATTTTCTGTCGAATTTTCCCAAAATATATTAACTGTAATTCACTGCATTGATTGTGTGAGCTGAGTCATTTTCCTCATTGGTGTTTTATATCAGAATTCTATCCTTGTTTTAGGTTAATCAGATTTACCACTGATGTGCTTTATCTTGTTATAAGGCCCAAAGTCTATGTGGATTAGTGGTAGTGGCTGACAACATAACTGTTGATTATGTCCAGCCCAGGAGTTTTGATTATGATGAACATTGAATAAATGAAATTTAAAATACTTTATGATGCTTGTCATTGAAAGACAAGATAGTTGTAAACTAAAGAAGATTTGTCCCATGAATTTTGACCTTGCTTGAACATAGATGCTTTGTGGAGTTGGAGCGGTGGGGTTTCATCTGACAGATTCGGAACACTAGCAGTAGAACTACGTTAATATAGAACTGAAACAAATAGATGAACATTCAAATTAGAAAACTTCAGTGAATATTCAAATAGAAGACCAATATTCAAATATTCATTTGTGTACCTATTGTGTAGCAACATAAAAAATCAGACTGCAGTCGAATCTGTTGCTCACAGGGCATTTCTTTCTGTCAGTGAAGAAAGGGGAACCTACTGATAAATCCCACCCCACTTTTCCCACTAAACACAAGGTAACTAATTTGAGCAGTTCAAAATCTGACACCTCACTTTGTGCTATTTTTCTCATAGTGTCAGCATGTTCAGCCACTCCTAAATAATATCAGCAAGAAGGAGATATTCCAAACACTTCACCATAAAATAATTTATGTACTTTCCTGACCATTTAATGACTACTTGTATGTGAAACTTCTATGTTTTATGTCTTGTCTACTTGGATCCTGCTTTGAGGGTATCTACTGCTGATATGTCGCTCAGTGAATAGGCTGCATTTAGTTCTGATTGGTGATATTAGTATCAACACTTAACAACCAATCAGAATTGAAGTTTGTGTGTTCATCTGCATGACATAACACAGAATATAGAACAGGCATCGTATCCAAGCCAACTAATTCTTAAAGCAAAGTAGCTTAATTCATCATTTTAGCACTCTTGGATCATTTACTTATACTTCTGTAATTGATTAATTGCTTATAGTTGATTAATTACTTATATTTCTGTAATTCAGTCTAAGTTGGATGTTTTGCATGTTAAAATTAAGAACTATTGAGTATCAATTGTGTGCAAGAATTTTTCTGTTTTGGGGTGGGGTTGCACTCTGGTCAAGTTGCATCAGAAATCCATTTGTGCAGTTTTATTTGTTAAAAAAAAATTACTTCTGTAGAACGTGTTTGTTACAATGAACAAATAAAATATTTTGGAATTTTTTGCTGACATTTTTTACTGATAGTACTAGATATAGATATGACGGAGTTCACAATGCTTTCAAGGGGGTGCAGGGTGGGGATGGGAGGCATCAGGAAATACCAAGTTTCACCAAAATAGTGAAAGAATAAAAACATAATTCTGTACATTCATATAAATTTATTAACAGCTGTCCAAATACCTTCCACAAATATCCAAATAGGAATTTCTGTGTTTTATAATCAGGTCTACTTTTGGTGGTGCTACACACAGTACAATTGAGTTTGGGTTAGCTATCAGTGGTTGTGCTGACATACAGATTTGAATGACTAAAGTTATTGTCATGCACCTGGGTAAAAAGGACTGTGTTTTGGTCACATTTGCAGGGCATTGTTGTTTCATAAATATCTTTTTAGTTATCTTTATATATGTGTATGCATATAATGCACCTTCCATATATTAACCTTATATCTTTGGCACATTCTTTGTTATGTTTCATAATCTTTGGAAACTTCAGAGTTCTCTTATATATATATACACACACACACACATAAACAAATCCATTAGTTAACAAAGGAAAGCAGTTCAAACCAGTTTTACATCAAGTAAATTGAACCTAGAATTAATAGATATCACTAAAATTGTTCTATCCATTCTGATAGTTCCTTTTGATTAACCAACTCATGCATTTGTGTTTAAACCTGTTACATAATAATAAATCTATACAGCTCAAGAAATAAACATTATCTTTGTAAAATATTAATATCGTGTTGAGGTTATACAAGTCAGACATTTTACTTTTGGATTTTAGTGCTGTTTACCTGTTTTTCAGAAGTAATAATTTTTTTCATGTATAGAAATACATGTAGCATGTAAATTAGAAACAATAACAATTGCATGTCTGCAAAAATACACAACTGGTACATAGTTGTTGATTTCATATCTAAAAATAGCCATTCCTTATGTGTGTGTTACAGGAATTTATTCCTGAGAACTAAAATAGCTTCCAGAATTGATACAACTGTGTTTCATTAAACTTGTCACAAATTGATTGAGGAACATAAACCAAAGATTATATATACCACTAAATCTCTTTCTTTAAGTTGCTGATTTGCCTAATACAACCTGTCCTTATTTAATGGCTTCTCAACTAATTGTTCACCCATGCAATAAGGTTACCATTATTGACTTGGCACTTTGAGTCCTTCCATTGTAAATGTGGGTAAACATGTTTGTTTTCTTTGATACCAGAGATCAGATTCAACATTGTTAAATTGGTCCCTATGGTAATTTAATCAACACAAACCTTACCTCTTTTTGAATCATTGTATCCTGGTCTTGATATGGTCCTGTTACTGTAACAAATACCACAGATGATTCTGTGAAAAAAGATTAAATCTGCATAAACAAATTGTGCTTGTCATATACATTTATGCATCCTTCCGTTCACAGTCTTGTAAATATGCATTAAATACAAAGCTTAAAATCTGATGTTTGCCTACCATTCAGCTGTCTTTTTAAAAACCATCTGTACTCACTTATAAGTCAAGCCAAATGCAAACAGCAGAGATCCTGATCTGCCATAGCACAATGCACCTGCAGGCCAAGGGTTCATGTCGTTTGATCTCCTGATTACTCCTGACAAACTGCACAGACCCAGATCTACTGGTGCATTATGCGACGGCAGATCTGGGTCTGTGCAGTTTGCAGTTGGATTTGACTTAAGAGTGAGTACACATGGTAGCAAGTTTAGATCATATCTTCCCTTCTGTCTACATGCGCAGGAGTGGAATATTATGTTCATCCATAATTTTGCTTATTGAGTTTAGACTTCAAATTTGCAGTTTAGTAGAAATTTTTTTTATGAATGAGCACAACGATTCTATTGAAAATTTTATCTTTCTCTTTCAATGGTCTGTATCAAACTTCTTTGTTCTTTTGTCTGTCTTATTTCAAAGAAAGTTTGTAAGTGTGTTTAATATTAAATAATCAATGATTAAATGTTTTGATCACATAACAATGATATACAGATTATAGTTTTGTAGAGGTACATGCCTTGTTATTTGTTCCTAAAAATCAGATCATTTTACAGTTACTTTTTGGTGAGTTTTGTTGAGGCCTTGAAAACTAGACAGAGGCCAATGTTTGTGGAAAGCTAGACAGATCAGTTAGTTTCCTGTCAATGGTTTTGTGGAGGTTTTAGTTGAAGCTTTCTATTTTGTGTAGGCTATATATGAAAGCCCGGGAATTTTTTTTAAAAAACTTTTCTTTTTAATTTGTTTTAAATGTTGTAATTTTTTCATTGTTTATTTTGTATTGTTTTTTCCCACACATTTTTTAATCTTTTGGTTATGTTTTGCGTCTAAATCCAAGGTTTGGGGGCTTTTATTTATTAATTTTTTGTTTTAACTCTCTAGTCATAGACCAGAATAGACTATGGAAAAGTCTGTTGTCCATCTGTCCATTAGCACAAGTTTGTTATCACTACTCCTAAACTACTGGGAGGATTGTCTTGAAACTTTACACACACACACACACACACACACACACACACACACACACACACATCCCATGGTCTAATGATCCTTAATGAAAATGTTGCTGCTTGGACATCCAATATGGCCACCACAGTGGCCATCTTTGCATGCTCATATCAGCATGGGGTTTTAACTAAGAGACTTCTTATGATGTCTAGTTGGTCCTAAATGAAAACAGTGCCACTCTGATGCCCAACATAGCTGCCATGGTAGCCATTTCAGAAAAATGTTTTTTTTTATTGCTACTCCTATTGAATCAATGGTCTTAACAACATTGGGTTTTCACTAAAAGACTTTTCTTGATGTTTAGTTGGTCCTAAGAAAAATGGTGTTCTGCTTCCTGAATAGATGATCAAGGGCTTTTTACCTAAAGACTTTTTATGATATCTGCTCAATGTTAAAATGGTGCCAGTCATAAATTCAATAAGGCTGCCACAATGACATTCTTAAATTCTGTTATCACAGCTCCCCCTGAATGGATGATAATTATGACAGGGTATTCCCCGAGTCCTAAATGAAAAGGTGCCTTTCATTCATATGGCTGCCACAATGACAGTCTTAAAAATCTTGATATCACTAATTGCCCTGATTGGATGATCATTATGACATGGGGTTTTCACCAAAAGACTTCTAATCATATGAACTTTGTTCTAAATGAAAATGGTGCCATCCTGATATCCAATATGTGTATACAAAAGCTTATTTGAAAATGTTGCTATTGATGAAGAATCTCATTGATGGCTTCAACACTCAAAAGTTAAAAGGAAGGAATGTTCTTACCTTGAATTCTTGGAAATTCTTTTTCACCCATCAGAGCATCTTTCCCTTCAAGGGACTCTTGTCTTAAAAATCTAACAAAAGGATCTTCAGTGGCACATGTAGAATTTTGTTTATGATATACAAGTTAAAACAAATTTATCAAATATTGAATTTGACTTGTGTGCTCAAAAACGTGTGACATATATTCATTTGACTTATTTTCTCTGTGTATTCTGACACTGATTAAGGACACTAGGTTTTCAGGCAGGGACCAAAATAATACTTTCTTGCCTCATTACTCCTTCAAATACATTCCCTGATCACATTAACCTCTCTCCTGTATTGACACAACCCAAGAGGTTTTCAAACAGAACCTGGTACATTTGATCGGACTTTATCTAAAGTAGTCTGAGCCATCTTGTGGAGCTCAGAGATGCTTCTTTCTCCCAGTTAAACCTGAGAAAGAGGACATAACCCCATAATCCGTCATGTTGTGTTTGAAGTGGGTAATATGCGTGGTATACTCTTGACATATCACTAGAACAGAGCTGTCTCATGAAGATCTCTGCTCATGAGATGAGAATAATCTCTGCAAGCCTTGACTTGAATGTCATATCTCTATCATAGATATCATCAAAGCCATCAGTTGGCTTGTACAGTCATCCTTCCAAAGTTTTTTTGAAAGACTTGGTTCCACAGCAGCAAACTCTGGATCTGGTCAACTCAGTTGCATAAGTGGCCACCAGACCCAACTGACACCAGCATAAGTGGCCACCAGACCCAACTGACACCAGACCCAACTGACACCAGCACAAGTTACCATGAGCACCCTGTGCAGCTTCTTCTGGATTTGCTTAGAAATTTTATGTGGTAAGAAGATCTCATTATTTCTGCTTTCCAGACATAAGCCACATTTTCTCCAGTTGTGCTGCTTGCAGTTAGGAGAGTGTTTTAACCTTCATATGGGGAATCTAGTATTCCCCCGTCACAGGTTACCTAGGTTATAGGTTGGATGCTCAATATTCCCGACAACTACTACCCGTTCTTCTAATGTTAATGTGATCGGGGAACATATTCAGAGGAATTGATGTTTCTCCTAGACCGCACCAGTGGCCTAGTGGTTCAATCATCTACCTTGGATGCAGGAGGTTGCAGGTTTGAACCCCAGCAAAGTCATGCCAAAGACTTCTAAAAATGGTACTAACAGCTGCCTTGCTAGGCGCTCAGCATTAAGAGGTTAGTGTTAGGACTGGTTGGCCTGGTGTCAGGATAATGCAACTGAGTTGGACATCATGCAACATGTCTGCGGCATGATGTCCCAGTGCTAGACTTCATGATAAACTGCCACACTGCAGACATCATAGTGATATGACTGTAAATTTTTTAAAGCTACTTTAAAAATGCAAATCACACACACACACACACACACACGTTTCTTCTAGAGTACTTACCCAGTCACATTACTTTAATACCCTCCAATTCGAATCACCATGCGAGCATTCCAGTGTTCTGCTCAACTTAAACTAGTGCCACCTGCAGATCGCAAGGGTAGATAATGGGCAAGAGTTGTTGCCCTTTGTCTATATGATTTGAACAGAAAGACAGATTTTTGTCTTTGGGTGGGCTGGATTCAGGAGGTTATAGGGCTTATATTCCTAATGTTAATATAATTTGTTAAGTATTCTGGGAGAAACATAATTTACAAAATAAATTATTTTTTGACACAAAATCAGCTATGCAGTGAGAAGACAAGATAGAGAGATAAATACCACTTTCAGAAAGTTGGGGATTAGCTTGCTTATAATCAGAAAAGCCTTGACAAGTTATATAGAATGATAAGAATTTTCCAAAATTTGGAAAACCATGTTCATTAATTATTAGCTTGCCGATATTTATATAATGAATAGCGTTTCTTTAAAGCTTATTTCCTTACCAGTAGATATAAAAAAAATCTCAATAGCAAAGACATTAAAAGACCATGTCACCCTTTATTCAAAGAGAAATGCATTACAGTGAAAGTCTTTATCTCTCAGAGTTGTGTAATAGCTCCATTGTGAATAAGACTCAGAACTGTACCTGGACACATATGGTTAACACATAGAGGATCTCAAATGGGTAATGATTTAATATTGAATTTATGAAACGAGTAATGTCCAGCTTTTGCGAGCCTTGGCGAGCAAAAGCAGACATTATTCAACAAGTTTCATAAATTGAATATTAAATCATTACCCATTTGAGATTCTTTTTATCACATAGTTTTTATTTCAGTGGAAATTATTTAGATAGAAAGAAGAACTAATAATTTTGTTCATTCTGACAGATGGTGCACCTTTCATTTGTTGTCCATAAATTATAGTCCCAAACAAAGTTGAACTGGTAAAAATAGATTATACTTTTTTACAAACTATAAATCAAAGAAAATACTTCCATCCAAATAAACAGAACATTTTATAACAACAAAATCATTTTTCAAAACTGAATAATCAATGTGATGTGATGCTGCCACATTGTTTGATATGGTACATAGTAGGCCTAGAGTACATGTTTACCCTAAAATGTCACTTTCAGAACTAAATGTTACATTGTTGCGATTTTCATGTGAAATAAGATTACTGGATTCAAAAATTCCCACATTTACTGCAATGCTTTTGTGACCGGATATTTGCAGTATTTGATTTGGAACAAAAGACTGTACAAAAGACATAAACAAATTTCATTTTGAGTTGGATTTGCATCCCATATATACTGCGTAAAGATGCTGTGGTTGGATAAAGTACTGTCAGTTAGGAGACCCATTTATGTCCAGATTCTTCTGTGAACAGAGGTGAGTTTATTTACTTCTGTAAGTTAACATTTAAACCACACTTGTATATGCGGTGGATTCTATATCTATGCTACAGATATACCGCCCCCGCCCCCCCCGCCTCCCGCTATCAAATAAGCAATACCCTTAGTTTTACTTATTGTTGTTCTTGTCTTGTAGTTTTACGCCATTTTTCTTATGATGATATTGTTAAACATGACATAACAAACCCCTGTGGGTGCAACATATCCATATTCAGACAGCCGAGATAATTTTTCCTCAATTTCCTTTCGCGAGTCAAGTTAAAAAATGGCCGCCAAAATTGTTCCTTCAAACAAAACATTCCAGAAGGCGGGGTTAAAAACGTTTTCCCACAATCCCAGCCAATCAGTAAAGAGGATATTGCACAATAATTTCATGGGCTTATTTGGACCAGTCAGAATCACATAAAGTGATATTTTAACGTGTGGTAATATCAAAAATATGAAACTGCACATACTATAGGAAAACTATACCTACTATGTGATAAATAGAGGATCTCAGATGGGTAATGATTTAATATTGAATGTATGAAACGAGTTGAATAATTTTCAGCTTTTGCAAGCCTTGGTGAGCAAAAGCTGAACATTATTTAATGAGTTTCATAAATTCAGTATTAAATCATTACCCATTTGAGATTCTTTTATTACATAGTTTTAATTTAGAGTGGAAAGAAAGAGAAGGAAGAACAAATAATTTTCAGCATTTCATTCTGGCTCAGTCAAAGCACCTTTCAATTTGTGCACATGAAAAATAGTCCCAGACAAGAATTGTAGCTGTGTTCAACAATTTTATTAATTTTATCAAAAAGTGTATTTTTTAAACAAATAACAACTAAAGGAGCAGCTGTCTTTCTAATCAATAGACCATTTGTCACGGACAAGATAATTTTTCAAAACTGGACAGCCACTAGAAATTCCAAGGTGTTGTTACATAGTTCACTTGGTTACATCTGCTGGGTTAGTGGAAGCACCATATACAGGAATTTGTATGTGGCTGTTCATAACGTTTCCTCCGAAAAGTGTGTTTATTCCACGTCAAGTATTCACCACAGATGCTGTATTGGATCTGGCAGAAGAAATAGAATTCCAGTTGTTTGATATTTCTCAGAAGTGAGTATTACTCGCTGTAGAAACTGCTGGATGTAGACGTATTGCTGAGAATTGAGGAGATTTGCCAGTGCTGATTTGCGTTCATTTGGTTGTAGTTGTTAACTGGTTGGATGTTTTTGTGACCAGATATTTGCATGATTTGATTTGGAGGAATGCAGTGGTCATTCAGTTTTTGGATTCAGTGCTTTCAGGCACTGAATAATTTCTTGTCAGCAGGGAGACCAGCATTTGCTGACATTTTCTTCATGAGAGAGGTAAGTTGATGTATTCCTGTTGGTTGACATTTAAACCATGTTTGTCCTTGAGGTGGGGTGCAAGATCCATATCTTGTGTTAGTTGCAATGTAGAAGGGCAAGTCTGCATTGCAGTAGGCCATAGGTCATTTCTCTGCATATAAACCATAGATTCTTACAGGGCTTCATGCTGGGTTTTCTGGGTTTTGCCACATTTTGGGTTTAATAACTCAAGCATCTTGAGGGTTTAGACCAGTTCTTGTTTTAGTTTGTCTTTCTGAAAATTCCAGGTATCTTTGACCATTTGAATCTTGTTTTTCCTGTACATCCCCCAACATATATCTCTATGTTCTACCGACCCTCTCAGACCAAAGTGTATTGTATTAAGAAACCATAATGTGTTGATAAGGCTTTCAGGTGTTGCATCACCTAGCTGGTCAAATGCCCATAAAGTTTCAATTTCATCATCAGAAATTGGCTCAGCATTCCTAGGCAAACTTCCTTTTCCTTCACGCTTCAGTTGCATTTGTTTGCATTTGACAACCTGCTGCAGTTTAGCAAATTCTCGTCCAGAGTGCAAACTCATGGGATAATTGTGTTTGCGAAGTTGCCTTTCAAAACTAGACAAAAAAACCCTATTGAATTTGGCTCATAGTTTGACCCATTGCTCTTTTCTACACTAATAAAGAATTTGCACAGGATATGACATAGTTCCTTTGGGGGGGATTTGATGAATCTCCCAATTTTCGTTTATATCGGTTTTTTGAAGAAGGCCTTTAGTAGTTTTAGATTATAAAAGGTTTTGTTTAAAGTATTCTTGTTAGACTGCTTTTTGATAATGTCATCTATGTCTGAATCACCCACTGGCGCAAATCTTGATCTATTCTTGCCTGCATTTTCTTTGTTCGCTTTCTGGACAGTGGCCGGTTGTGTCGTCAGTGTGTGCTGTTGCGGCTCTGTCTCAGGTGTGGTTACAGGAGGCATTATGTGAGTCAGATATGCTGGAATCATTGATTCTTTGTTGTTGTCAAACCGCACTCAATAGGAGAAAACCACATCACCTCTGCTGTGTGTTTTTATCACCACAGTATTTGAATTGCCTGTGTTTACTCTGGTACCTATTGGATATACAGCATCTATTTTTTATAGCAAATAGTTGTAAAATTTGTAAAATGAAGTAGTTCTAGTGGGCAGGGACTATTAAAATCCCCACAGTCACAGCCAATCATTAAAGAGATTAATGCACAATAATTTCATGAGCTTATCTGGACCAATCAGAATCACATAAAGTGATATGCTCTCATGTTATAATATCAAAAATATGAAACTGCACGCACTGTAAGAAAACTATACCGACTATGTGATAAATGTAGTTATTGGATTCAGTGGATAAGACTCAAAACTGCACCTGGACACATATGGTTAAAACATGTAGGCATTGGATTTAGTGGATAAGACTCAAAACTGCACCTGGACACATATGGTTAAAACATGTAGGCATTGGATTTAGTGGATAAGACTCAAAACTGCACCTGGACTCATTTGGTTAACACATGTCAGTATTGGATTCAGTGATTATGTATTTGAAAGCAGTAGCAAATAACAAATCCTTTCTGATGCATTTTATGTATATATATATATATATATATTGTGAATTTTTTAAAGTTTTCAAAAATAATTTAGTTTCTTATTAGTCTTACATAAGTTTCAGTACCTGACTGCAACAAACTGGAATTGGTTCATTGGCCTGTCTGCAACTAGGTGAAGGTTTTTGTTTTGTTCACAATGGAGGTGTTAATCAAAATTTTTGAGCTGGTAACTTTCACTTTAACTGTTTCCTCATTTAACAAATTATTGCATATTCTTCTTTCGCTTACACCATTAAGTTAATTTTTATCTGGAGCTGACTAATATAATTTTTAACAAATATTATTCATTATATCTGAATCATCAAGCTAATGAATAGTTAAATTTGGTTCTCCTGATTTTTTGACAATTAAAATAATGCATGTAACTTGTCATTCATTTGTTTTCAATAACTGAATGTAAAATTTTAAAAAGTTTTCAGACAGAGAAAAAACAAATTTTTTGTGCCATCCAAAGACTTGCAAAAAAATATGGTATTATATATGCATTCAGCATGTGGCATATGTATAATTTGATGATATATGTGCAAGCATTCATGCATGTGTGCATAATGAGTTTGTAAACCATTCTTCATACAGGAATTTTTCCAGTGGGATTGGAACTGGTTCTTTGGCTCTGGCCCATCATTTATTAATTGAAGTTTGACTAACATGGAAAAAAAATTTCATGAGCTAATTGGTAAAATTGGGATTTGTGCATGAGGGATTTTTGCCTGGAAAAATATTGTTATATTGTCAAATCTACATTCATACCGTAAATTCCAATTAGTGATCATTACATTTGACTGAGATGTTAGCAGTTAATTCACATTCAGCTGACTTGTTGTTGACTTACTGTTGATCAGACAGTAGTTCAGTCATGTATTTTAACAGAGGGCATAAATACATAAATTTACTGCAGAGTTGCACTTGATATTATACTTTTATACCCCCTGCATCTTTAGTAATCCTTGTGTCCATTAATCTGTTCTTCTATCCAGCACTCAGTTTCAGTCATGTGACTTGTCTTGCAGGGGTTTTTCTATTTACCACCATGAAACTTTGTAAATATTAAGAGCATCATATCAAGATGCACATTTGACATATTGCTTTGCTTTTGAGTTATTAAATATTTTGACTCACAGCAGGGTAGAGACATAATTTCATTAGCACAACTAGTCCCACAGAATTTGACCGATTGCTTTGAAACTTGGCCGATATTATGATCCTTTCATGGAGGTGATTATATTGGAAAGTCACTTAGCTCCTACATTTTTTTTTTGAGAATGATTGCTCTTTTTGCCTTGTAGCTTTATGCAGTGTGACAAAATTTCAGTAGTACTAATTGTCCTGCAATTTATGATGCTTGCCATGAAAGTTGGTACGTATTAAGTCATCATTTGAAGACGCCTCACATTGACAAATTCTTTTGCTTCCAACAATTTCTTTTAGAGTTATTGCCCTCTTTGCCTTGTTACCTAGTATAGTTTAAGACACCTTCTCATTGAATGAACCATGCCTGCAGTTTTTGATAGATTGCCATGAAATTTGTAAAATATTATGGTCATTACTTCCAGATGTGCATAAGATTATAACACTTTGTGCCCACCTTGTTGGCCACTGTTACAATAAAATGACTTTTCCAGAACTGCTGAACAGTAGTTGATCATATTTGACATAATGCATCCTGATTTGAACATTTTAAAAAATATGCAAATATGTACTAATTATGATTATCTGGTATCAAATGTAGCTGCCATTTTTTACATTAGAAACACTTTTAAATGCCTTTTACTCCAGAACTGTTGAATAGAATTTGACCAGACTTGACAGAACAGTTAAATAGAATTCATCCAGACTTGACAGAACTGTTGAATAGAATTCCTCTGGACCTGACAAAACTGTTGAATAGAATTTGACCAGACTTGACAGAACTGTTGAATAGAATTTGACCAGACTTAAAGACCTTCCAAATTTATACAAAAGCTGCTGATTGACAACTAAAAATTGCCACCATAACTAAAATTAGAAAATATTTAAATGACTTCTCAAAACAGCTTAATGGGATTTAACCAAGTTTAACATTAAAAGCATTCTGGCATAAAGAGTTTGCACAGTTGATGCAGATCTGCCATTAGGTATGGCCTCAATTACTAACAATATAAGATCCTTGTAACAGCTTCATTTCCCAAACTGTTGATTAGAATTTGACCCAAATTCACAGAAAACATTCTTGCTTGATGACCTTTCAAGGCCATACAGGTGGTGCCAATCCCCAATCAAATGTGGTTACAGTTACAAAAACCTGACAAACCTTTAATCGATTTCTGTAAAACCATTGCATAGAATTTGACCAATCTTGATAGAAATCATTCTGGCATAAAGACATTCAGATGAATACAAATGATAACAATGTGCAATCAGATATGACCACCATTACGAAAAAATAAAGAAACAATAATATTACTTCTCAAACACCGCTCAGCAGAATTTAACCAGGTTTGAGCGAGAAGGCATAGGAGTCCTTCAGATTTGTACCGTTGATGCCAAATGGGCTAATAATTGGTGCTGGTTACAATTTTGGTATGATAGTAAAATGCACTAAAAGCATAATGCTAATGATATTGTGTATTTGAAAAAATAAAATAAGAACTCTGCTAATGGTCATCAAAAATAGTCTGATTTTTGCTAGATTAATATATTATATCAAGGTGCTGCCAGTATTGAAAAGAGCTGATTTCAAACCCTGCATTACTAAAAGTACACAGTTTTATATTAATAAAACTGCTGGACTGAATTTGATGAAATTTGACACAAATCATCCAGGCAAATGTGGCCTTAATTCAAGGATATATTTCCTATACAGAATAATTATGCTTCTGGTCTCCAATTTATAATGTTTATTAGCAATGTACATTGCATCATATTTTTCCAACAGTAGTAATCACAGTGCTGTGATGGACTGATCATTCATTATTTAATCTGTAACTCCATTTTGATACAGCCAGTACCATGAGTCATGACTCCATTATGACATAGCCAGTATCATCATTGACTGATCATTGTTTAATCCATAACTCCATTTTGACATAGCCAGTATCATCATTAACTGATCATTTAATCCATGACTCCATTTTGACATAGCCAGTACCATCATTGGTAAAGTGCCATACAGCATGTCATGTCAGATGAGATGTAGCTGATAACATAATGATCAAATTAAAAATTCAAAAATTGATATTTACCCAGTGAGATTATTGCGGTCAAATACCATATTACTTCCATAATAAGACTCGGGCCTAGCCTAATGAATTTTGTTAAAATGTAATCAGTTGCCTAATCATTAGACCAAGATATCCTAAGCAAATGTTTAACAGATTTTGTCAAAATAGGAGGTGGGCTTATCATCAGATAAATATGGCATGCCTTATATTAAACTAGACTGGTTCACTGTTATGCAGATACAAGAACATATTATGGAAGAGAACCTAAAGTTTACCTCTTGTAAGCATATTCCTAGTTAATGGTTAAGCATTGTTACAAGGTTTTCTATTTGAAATTGATCATGTATTTAATTAGCTCTGGCTGGAAAAACTAATACGGTGATATGTGTTGCACTGATAAGGTTTCGATGCTGAGGTAAAGACCTTTGTGAAAATAATTTGTGTAAGATAATATTTTTCCTTTTGTGGCATTTCATAGGGATTATTCTTACCTTGCCATGTGCCAACATTTGTGAAAGCATGAGGGATGTGTTGTACACAGAAAAAAAACACATGTATAGTCATCATTCTCAGGGCTTGAAAATTCACTTGCCCATCTTTAACAGGCAGGTGAAAATTTCCTGTTGCTTGCCCGGTCAGGGTAGTGCTGATTCAGGGTTGACCAGTTCTTATCTATTATGTAAAAGTATGTTCTGTCAAGAAAATTGCTTACTTTGTTCATTGAAACTCTGTACTTTTTATGGAAGTTTGTTGTCCGATTGATTTGATCAAGCTCATCTAAGTGCTTCACTGTCACTATTCAGTAGTAATAAACACATACCAGAAGGAGAGCAGATTGGTCTCAGTTTGTAATTACCTCAAGGTGTATTTGAAGGACACAGAATAAATTCCGAAAACCAACCTTTCACTCAAGCAAATTTAACAATTAACATCACCTAATTTTATATTTCAGTAATTGTTGCATGGGTAGAGTTAATTTTGGGCAAGTAAAATTTTTTTGTACTTACCAGACTGGACTAAAGGGTTTTTAGAGATTATTCAACATTTGCATTCTTTTATGATCAGTTAATAATCATTACATAAATTATGTACTAAATACCTGTTAAAAACAATGTTTTGAAGTACAGTAGTAGCTGTACTCAAGCAGCATATGAAATCCAGATGTTTAGTGTGGCAAAAGCATGCTTATTAACTGACCCAGTTACTTACAAGTCCTTAATTGTACTTCCAGTCTCATCTCAGACATCATTATCATGAATGTTTAAGCACCCTGCTCCTGTATTGAATGTTGCCTAGCACCTGATGATCACAAGCAAAATTGTTTGATTTTCCAAGATGTATCAGTTATTGAATGTCTTCTTATACAAATTCAACCTATATGCCAGGTATGTGCAACTTCCTTCAGGGTACAGGATAGATAAGCAATTTTTAAAGCCACACCCTATCATGTAAATAAGTGGATAAAACCAGTTTATGTGACAGATGATGGAATCTGTAATATAGGTCGCACATACCTGCTTTATACATTGTAAACATTCTTAAGCACATTGTCTGTCCTCCTTTGCTTAGATTTGCAGCACACCTTGAAGCCTTAAATTTCCCACCAATATCACAATCTGCACAACATTCTTTGTGAAGTTTTCTTTACATACTAGATTCTGTCTCATTTTTTGAAACAAAAAAGTCTATAATGTCAGTTTTGTTGAGAAAAAAAGTATAATATGTACCAAAATATATGTATGATCAGGGTATGACCTGGGGAATGGTATAAACCCAGATGTGTTAGCACATTATTTGACAGATCTGGGTTTATGTATCTGTTGTATGGCAAACATTCAGCATTAGTTTATATCATGCCTGGGGATAATGTGATGTCCTCAGTCTGTCTATCCATTACCATATATCCCCATACTTCAGTTTCATACTTGGGGATGATATGATGTCCTTAGTCTGTCTGTCCATTACCATATATCCCCATAATTCAGTTTCATGCTTGGGGATAATGTAATGTCCTTAGTCTGTCTGTCCATTACCATATATCCCCATGCTTTACTATCATGCTTTAAGATATTGTGATGCTGCTAATAATAGCCCCAAAAAGCTTATTTTCATTCCCTGATCATCAAAGGTCACAAATAAAAGCTGACTGTCATTTTATCTAGGTGGGTTTGAACAGCAGAGTGAGAGAGATTTATAAATGAGTGCATTACATAGTTGTAGTTTTCTTGTTTTGTATAAAGTAATAATAATGATGACACTACTAATAATAATGCTAATGCTGTTTGTTACTTAGTACACAAATTCATTATGAACCAAGTTTGAGAGCTCAGAGCCTGCATTCAGAGTCACCTGTCTGCAAATGCCACTTTTGCCATTTCCCATAGCTTCTGTTGACAGATTTGACTGTACTTTGTATCACATTGTGTTGACATATCCTATCTTTTGAACAAAATATGTGAAGCATAAGTCCAAATTAAGAAAAAAAAGTAGATGCTGCAACAACTTTCTTTCATTATAATTCTCCAGGACTTTGGGGGGGGGACCTAATCAAACATAGCTTCACCATCAACTTAACTGGAAATGCCCATTATTTAGGTGTTATGTATTTTCCAGGCAGTAACTGCTTGCTGTCAATCATTAATTCATTTAAAGATAGTACAGGGTAATAAAAAAATTTTCAATAGTGTGGTATTTTGAAAGAAAGAAAACTGAATTTTATTTATAATTAGTTTGGGAGAAAGCCATTGAATATGGAAGGATAATACTAACTCTAAAACAGCAGAAATCAGAAACTGAAATGACAGTTTCTGGAACATGTAATAATTAGGTGTATCTGGGTTTTTTTGTCACAACCTTGTACATCTTTGAAACATTTTGTTGTTAAATTTCATAAATATATGGTGGACACATTAATTTTCAGGAAAAATATCCTGCAAAGCACACTGATTTTCAAAATCCTTAGATTGTACCTCGTGTACAAATTCATAATGAGTTCTATTTTATTTTTGAAAGGATAATTTTCCTGTTTCTCTGTGTTTAAAAGGTTACTACATTTGGATAGTCCTTTATAGTTACAAGGCCTGTCTCTCATAAAACTTGAACTGACTCCAGACGTTACTAACAGAAATCAATATAGAGTAAGATCTTCCAGTCTGAACTAATTATTACCCAAAAGTTTAGTAGTTTTATATTTGAGGTGCCTGATATGATGTAAGCCTTTTCTCCAACTTCAGTTGAGGAAGACCTGTTCCAGTGGTCACCAGACTGTCTGGGAATAAGATTTGAACTCCAGATCAAGCTTAACTTAAAATTGATACAGAGAACCTCTCATTATCAGTACAAATCATACAGAGAATCCCACAGTATCATTAACAATCATACACAGTATCATTACATATCATACAGAAAACCTCACAGTGTCATTACAAATCATACAGAGAACCTCACAGTATCATTGCAAATCATACATAGAACCTCACAGTATCATTAAAATCATACATAGTACTTCACAGTATCATTACAAAGCATACACAGAACCTCACAGATCATTACAAATCATACATAGAACCTCACAGTATTATTTCAAATCATACATAGAACCTCACACTATCATTACATATAATACATAGAACCTCACAGTATCGTTACAAATCATACAGAGAACCTCACTGTATCATTACAAATCATACATAGAACCTCACACTATCATTACAAATCATACAGGGAACCTCACAGTATCATTACAAATCATACATAGAACCTCACAGTATTGTTACATATACAGAGAACCTCACAGTATCATTACAAATCATGTAGATCCTCACAGCATCATTACAATACAAATCATACATAGTACTTCACAGTATCATTACAAATCATACATAGAACCTCAAAGTATCATTATAAATCATTCATAGAACCTCACAGTATCATTACAAATCATACATAGAACCTCAAAGTATCATTACAAATCATACATAGAACCTCAAAGTATCATTACAAATCATACATAGAACCTCACACTATCATTACAAATCATACAGAGAACCTCACAGTATCATTACAAATCATATGTAGATCCTCACAGCATCATTACAATACAAATCATACATAGTACTTCACAGTATCATTACAAATCATACATAGAACCTCAAAGTATCATTATAAATCATACATAGAACCTCACAGTATCATTACAAATCATACATAGAACCTCAAAGTATCATTACAAATCATACATAGAACTTCAAAGTATCGTTACAAATCATACATAGAACCTCACACTATCATTACAAATTATACATAGAACCCCACAGTATCATTACAAATCATAGAGAACCTCACAGAATCATTACAAATCATACATAGAACCTCACACTATCATTACAGATAATACATTGAACCTCACAGTATCATTACAAATCATAGAGAACCTCACAGAATCATTACAAATCATACATAGAACCTCAAAGTATCATTACAAATCATACATAGAACCTCAAAGTATCATTACAAATCATACATAGAACCTCAAAGTATCATTACAAATCATACATAGAACCTCACAGTATCATTGCAAATCATACATAGAACTTCACAGTATCATCACAAATCATACATATAACTTCACAGTATCATTACAAATCATAAATAGAGCCTTACAGTATTGTGACAAATCATATATAGAGCTTCGCAGTATTGTTACATATCATACATAGAACTTCACACTATAAATAAAAACCAGAGTCCGCTGTATAATTAAAAGCCATATGAAGTCCACAGTCAGTATCATTAAAACTCATGGAGTCCACAGTATTATTAAAAACCATGCATAAAGCTTCACAATATCATTAAAACCACACACACACAGCTTCACATTGTCAGTTAAAACCACACAGGGCTTCACATTATCAGTTAAAACCATACATAGAGCTTCACGTTATCAGTTAAAACCACACACGGGTCTTCACATTATCAGTTAAAACTACACACAGAGCTTCACATTATCAGTTAAAACCACACATACAGCTTCACATTATCAGTTAAAACTGTACACAGAGCTTCACATTATCAGTTACAACCTTACATAGAGCTTCACAGTATCAGTTAAAACCACACACAGGGCTTCACATTATCAGTTAAAACCATACACAGAGCTTCACATTATCAGCTAAAACCATACATAGAGCTTCACAGTATCAGTTAAAACTATACATAGAGTTTCACATTATCATCTATAACCAAAGTCTTATCAGTTGGTATCACTGATAACCACAGTGTCCACAGTAATATTAAAAAGAATACATAGAGCCTCAGAGTATCTATCAGTTAAAACCATGCATAGACTTTCACATTATCATATAAAACCAGGGCTACCAGTTGTTATCATTAAGAACCATACAGCATCCACAGTAACAAGACAAACTATACACTATACAAGGAGGCCACAGTATCATTAAAAACCATACATAGAGCCTGACATTGCCATAGCCCCCATACTTGAGTGCTGGGATATTGAGGTACCCTCCATCAGTCCCTTTGTCGTTTCATTACACTATTACTGTCTAAACTGCTGAATGGAAATTCAATACAATTTATACATAGATTGTCATATAATAAACATCTACAAGAAATGTATAGTCTTGGGGCTTACAGGGGTTCCTGGGAGGGTGTCAGATGTTAAATATGCACAAATTTACAGTTACGGTTTTAAACCCTGGGTCAGGGTTGGGGGAGGGGTTCAGAGTTGCTGGGGGTGGGTAATGAAAAGCATGGGGATTTGCTATGATGAGACATGGAAAAAGTTCTAGTTAAAATCTGGAACTTTTTATTGATACAAACATTAACATTGGTTTTGACATATCCGTGGGCAGATTTATAAATGATGAAAATGTTTAACATTTGAACGCAAATAAGCAAAACATTTACTGTTTTGTGACTTGATTTTGAGCAACAAAATGAAAATCAGACACATGTTCAAAGGCAACATGTTTCCTGTTGGTTCAGCTGTCAAATTTTGCTGCATTAAAATGGATGATCTATTGTCAGAAAGTTTGACACCCTTCTGACATCATGACTCATTCTCTGTGTGACACAGTGCCATGGTGAATGACATGTTTCAGCTACTAGAACATTTTTCCCAAAACACGTTAGAATGGAGATAGCAATTTTGTGTTTCACAATTTATGGTATAGTCTAACAATAGTGGTGGTTTTTCTGCTGCAGATGCTGGTACCACTGACATATGGCCAGTACAGTTCAGTTGAATAAAGTCAAATCACCATTGACCTCCTCAAATGCTTAAATGCAGTTACCCTTTTCATCACTACACCATATCTGCTTCATAATTTACAAATTATCATCTAACTGTATACGCACAAATTGTAATCTCATTATGATATCTTCCATGATATTCACAAATTTGGCTTTATTGTTTTGCAGGTCAAGTCACAAGGGAAGAAGGCATACAGTGGCTTCAGAACTAAAATTGGAGACCTGAAGAAGGTACAAGTACATTGGTTTATTGTGGGGTGGGGTTAACATCCGCTTATTCTTCACACAAAAAAGATTGTAGCTATTCAGACAAATTTCATCTGTAATAATCATGTTACATTTCGTTTATCCATGACATATAATAGACACTACAGGATGCTTTATGTGTCTTATTTCTAACAAAAGTAGATGATATTTTGTAACTTGCTTTCGATGATCAAGAAGGATCTGTGCAAGAAATGGATTCGAGTAAATATATATATGTATATATACAGATAGAATTGTTGAAATAAAAATCCCTTTCTTGATATGGTAAGTACTATGGTTAATTTATAAAACTACATTCTCAATATTGGTAGCATGGTTGACTGGCTTTGTGTATATTTATGTACCAATGATACATATATACATATATATATATATATATATATATATATATATATATATATATATATATATATATATATATATATATAGCACATAATGTTGCTACTTTTTTAAAAGTATGAGGTTTTGATCATGGCATATAATACTGTTTTAAAAAGTTTAAAACTTTATTTCTTCATAAAAAAAATGAAAATTTAAATAAAGGCATGTCATGATTTTGTGACTCTCCCAGTGGAAACAAATTTGTACTCCACGTAAAAATGAATTGCATGCAACAACTGTTGATCAGAGAAGATACCATTTTAATAAGATTTTGTGACTTTTTTGTCATGCACACATTATCACAATGTAAACAGATTGGCAAAGAGGATAGTATGGCACATGGAGATGGACACCACTTGCTTATAATTAACTGGAAAGTTGGCAAAACCGGTTGTAGAGCATGTTCTGACACTGGCACATTGACACTGAACAGATGATTTGTCCATTAACTAACACTTGTCCTGCCTACAGATTATGTGATCTGAACCAATATATGAACAGGAGAGTCATGTGAACACAGTGTTGGACAGTCATCTCAATGCAGTGTCAGACTTGATGCATGAACAAGACAACCCAGCAGAACAATGTCAGATTTAGTGGATGAATAGGACACATGTGAACAAAGTGTCAGACTCAATAGATGAACAGAACAATCATCTGAATGCAGTGTCAGATTCATTGGATGAACAGGACACAGGATGATCATTTCAGTGCAGTGTTAGACTCAGTGGATGAACAGGACAGTCATATGAACTGTGTCAGACTCTGAATGAACAGGACCATTGTGTAAACACAGTGTCAGACTCTATGGATGAACAGAACAACCATGTCAACACAGTGTAAGACTCATTGGATGAATACAACAATCTGAACACAGTGTAATATTTGATGGATGAACAAGACAGTCCCTTGAACAGTGTCAGACTCAGTGGGTGAACAGGACAGTAATTTGATCACAGTGTTAGACTCAACAGATGAACAAGACAGTTATCAGAACACAATGTATGGCTCAATGGATGAACACTATAATCATGTGAACACATTGTGAGACTTATAAGATGAACACAATCTAAACAGTGTCAGACTCAGTGGATGAATGGGACAGTCATTGAATGCTATCAGACTCAGTGTGTGAACAGGGCAATCATGTGAACAAAGTTTATGAATAGGGCAGTCATCTGAACACTGTCTGACTCAGTGGATAAACAGGACTGTCATCTGAACAGTGTCAGGCTCAGTGTATAAACAGTAATGTCATCTGAACAGTGTCAGGCTCAGTGTATAAACAGGACTGTCATCTGAACAGTGTCAGGCTCAGTGTATAAATAGGACTGTCATCTGAACAAAGTCTCAGACTCAGTGTTTAAACAGGACTGTCATCTGAACAGTGTCAGGCTCAGTGTATAAACAGGACTGTCATCTGAACAGTGTCAGGCTCAGTGTATAAATAGGACTGTCATCTGAACAAAGTCTCAGACTCAGTGTTTAAACAGGACTGTCATCTGAACAGTGTCAGGCTCAGTGTATAAACAGGACTGTCATCTGAACAGTGTCAGGCTCAGTGTATAAATAGGACTGTCATCTGAACAAAGTCTCAGACTCAGTGTTTAAACAGGACTGTCATCTGAACAGTGTCAGGCTCAGTGTATAAACAGGACTGTCATCTGAACAAAGCCTAAGACTCAGTAGATGAACAGGACAATATTTGAACACAGTGTATATCTGCAATTGGAGGAAAATGATATTCTGTTTATAAAACAACCTCCATCTGACAGAGCAATCAATTTAATTTTTGGTCTGCAACAGCAGGATTTCTCAAAAATGAAATCTGAACTGGATGATCTGGTTGGATTTAGGTGGCATGAAAATCATTTTGCATATTAATAGGCTTCAGTGTACATATCAATCAAGTTTGCTGCAGTTTCATTAGTTGCAGGAAAGGGGGAAATATAAAGTCAGTCATTTTTAGCTGTACTGTTCAGATACCAAAAAATGTTATTGGATGGTCTGTCATCCATCCACCTTACATCTGTTAGCACACATTTTGTCATATCAGCAAGACTTCTTATGATGTCTAGTCAGTTGTAAATGAAAATGGTTCCAATCTGACCTCCAAAATGGCCACCACGGTGGCTAGCTTGTTATTGCTAATTCTTCTAGAATGGTTGGTCATATCGACATTGTTCTTTCATCAGAAGACATGCAATGACTAGTTGGTCCTAAACAGAAATGGTTCTGATACCCAGTATGGCCACAATGGCAGCCATCTTGAAAATCTTGTTATTGTTACTCCTCCAAAACAGAAAGACATGTCATCATAGACTTTTCACCAGATGACTTCACAAATCGTGTTGGTCCTAAATTAAAATGGTGATGTTTAGATGTCCAGTATGGTCACTTGCTGGGCATCTCGAAAACCTTTTTTACATCTTAACTGGAAAGTCATTGTCATTAGGTTTATATCAAAACAGTTGTTTGGTATCTAGTTGGTTGTAAATAAAAATAAAGCAAACTGACCCTGAATATGGTCACCATGTTGATAGTCTTGAAAATATTGTTGTTGTTACTCCTCCCAAATGGATGGTGTATCAGCATGGGGTTTTGACCATTTGACTTCTTCTGATATCTAGTTGGTCCTGAATGAAAATGATGCCAATCATACATACAATATGGCTGCCATGATGACTTGTTTTTAAAAGCCTTGCTGTCACTAATCTCTCTGAATGGATGGTAATATCAAATGGTGTTTTAACCAAAAGACTAATGATGTCTGCATGGTTTCTAAATGAAAATGGTACCATTCTGACATCAGTATGTCCACCACAGCAACTAATTTGAAACTCTTTTGTTATTAGAGATGATTTCTACCCTCAGCAGTTAAAAAAAAAGAAATGGTTTTATCTTTAATTTGTGGACATTTTTACCACCCAGTAGAGCATCAGTCCCATCAGAGGACTCTTGTTTAGGGTAATTAACAGAGTACTGAAATTCTCAGGTGATAAGCCAATTGCCTACTTACTAAAAAATTCATGCACTTCATGCATTACCACTGACAAAGTACAATAAGATGCAAATTCACTCTTAGAATTGGTTATATTAAATAGAAAGAACTGAAAATTTATCTGACTTTCAAGCAATACAACCTTTAAGGGTTATATGACAATTTAAAAAGAATGTTCTACAGCAAACTCTCATGGAAGATAACTTTTGGGCCCTGTAGAAAAACTTGTTTGTAGTTAAACTTGAAACAGATCATTTTTGTGGCCTGTTTCAGAATTTACTAGTTACACGGTTGAACATAAAATATGTCATGTCTAATTTGGTAAGAGGAACAACACATACAATGCTGGAGTTCTAAAGAAACAATTTAAAAACATGCACAAATCTAAAATCATTTGTACCAAGTGTACTTTAGTGGTTTTTCAGATTTGGAAAAGACTTTCTCTCCAATCAAAAGGAATGATTATTTTGTAAATGTCACTAGTATTCACTAGTTAATAAAGATTAAGACAGTGTAAGAAAAATAATCTGCCTGGCATGTTGAAAGTTTTGCTGGGCAAGTAAAGCATTCCATCAGTTCACCAAAATTTAATTTTCCAAATATGAAGGAAAAATCCTGGCTATCATTCAGGTTCATGAAAATCATATTTGGAAAGGACACCTTTCAAGAATTTCTCATCCAGCTTACTGTGTATACTTGCTTATAAGTCAAGCCCAACATCAAATTGTACATAGACCAAGATCTACCACTGGATAATGTGCTGGCAGATCATAGTCTATGTAGTTTGCTCGGAGTAATCAGCAGTATAAAACAACATTGACCCAGATATGCCAGCACATTATGCCACCAGAAAAACAAGATCTGTATTGTTTCTTGTTGGACCCAGCTTACCAGTGAATATATAAGGTAGAAATGATCATGTAGATGTCATTCCATAGCCTAAAAACTGTGTTAAATGTATTAATGATATGTTTACCCTATGTTGGAAGTATTTAGTGGATTATTGCATGTGGTGGGGTGGGGAGGAGGGTGCATGATTTGATTCTTACGCTAGTCAATAAGTTTGGAGTTATCTCTAGCTCTATTCAAGTTTATACGTGCCAGCCATGCATTTTTACCAGTTCATATTTTATCAGAGCTCTAGATACGAATTAACAAATGAAAATATTGTACTCCCTAGTTTGGAACTAATTGCATTTTTGAAATTCAGTGGGGTATTATCATTTCAAACATGCATGGAAGAACTGAAACTCAAACTGATAGTATGGTTTGATTGATTGAAAACATCATCATACTTCGCAAAATGTTTTTATGGCAGGAGCTGACATCATTGAAATAAAGCATGAAATTGTTTTGCATAATTTAAACCTGTTAACAAATTTCTTGATGCTGTTTTCATCAAATTGTCGGCATAGAACATATGGACATGCTGCCTATTTAGTGCTCTGCTTTGTCTTCGTAAACTTCATAAAATTTATGAATGGAGCTATTGAATTAGTATAGCTGTATGAATATTTTGTAATCATTAATTTTGTTAGCATGAACAAGTAATTTTATTTATTAGATGTAGTCCTTGATTTTTCTTTTGATTGATAACAGCAAGCAGGAAACATTTCCACTGTCTTTGCTAAATAAGCTTTTAACTAATTTATATGATCGTACTTTTACAGGGTGGTCATGGAAAATATGCACATGACATTCCAAGTTCAGTTCAAAAATGGAGGGTGAGCAGAAATGCACTAAACTAGCTCAACTAATATCATGCATCCAGTGTTTCAATTTATAAACGTGTTACTTTTTTTTTCTTCTATGCATAGACATAAATAATGCAGACTGTTTGCATACAGTAGTTTCTATCTGTGACAAATGAATATATTCTATATTTTGCCAACCATGCTGACCATACCACCCACAGTGGCCTTGTTGTATTTTGCATTCAGGATATATCACATGCAATGGCCTTGTTATTTGTTACAAATTGGCTACACCACCTGCAATGGTCCTTCCATGTTACACACAGGCTATGCCACCTGCAATGGCCTTGTTATACGTCACACACAAGATACCTTGTCATCTTAAGATGCAAACTAAGACAATGCCTAAAATATAAATAATTGCAACATTTTGCATATATCAGCTTTAGTTTTATCTGAATGTTTTCAAACTTTTTGCACCCACAGTCCAACCTTGACCCACTTCTTGACATTCTATGTCTGGCTCATGCATCATCTGCAGCAAGTCCATGGCACACAAGTCGGCTCTAGCCTATAGTTGAGAACCTATCCTTTATCTGATTCTTTGCCATCATTTGAAGAAAAATCTTTCTTTCACTCTTTGTCTCTTTTTTATGTTGAAAAGCTGATTTCATCTACTTTTCCATCACTTGGTTCAGCAGTTGGTAAATATTTCATGCCACTGTTGGCTTTGGCTCTGCTTTTTTGCATGGCTGATTGTGACAAAAATGCATACAGTTTTTTAATAACTTATTTATAAAAAAACAAACAAAACAGTTGTCAAACCAATGGATTATTCCTGCTCATTATTTTCATATATCTTTTATTAGGGCCCTGCATTGAGACACAAGATACCGGTATTCACATTGTCATCTATCCGTATTTCTGTCTGCCAGTTCACATTACTTTTAATCCACATGCTCTCTAACCCTGGTGCATAATTTGGTAGATGAATCTCCTATTACTTGTAGAAGTGCCATTTAAAGGCATCATCATTTCGTATCAGATTTTGATGGAGTTATTGCCCTTTTTCCTTCAATATTGCATCTCCATTAAAGCAGAACCCTGTAAAAAGCACAACTAAAGAATCTTTATTCATATTCTGAGGCAGTTTTGTGTACATTGTCCCATAGACCTAGATGTACCTTTTATGGGTTTTTTTCTCATCAACTCCATTTGGAATAGACTTGTGACTCCTGACAATAAATGTAATCTTTATATGGAATGTTGATTTTAACTGGCAGAGCTCAAGAACCGTTCAACATATCATGATGCAAGTTTGCATGAACCTTGTCTCATATGCCTACTTAAGCCTTTTATGGGTTTTGACTCATCAACTCCATTTTTGATAGAGTTCTGGCCCTTGACAGTTAACTTCATATTTTCACATGGATTTTGGCCTGTAATCAGCAAAGCTTAATAACAGTTGCATTGTTTTGAATACATCATAAAACAATGTTATGATATTAGACATATCTTGTATGGCTTGTTTGTTTTTTTTAAATGGACATTTTTATGTGTGTGTGCAAGCCATAAAAAAAGAGTATCGGCAATGCTTTTTACAGTAAGAGATGATTGAATGTAAGAAGAACACTGAAAGTTTATGTTATTGAGCAAAGCTTTTGTTTTTGCCTGCTTTTACCCATAACTTGCTCATTTCAGGAGGATGCTATTTCCATTAAGGCCAGTAAGTCTGTTCGCTATGGGAATGAAACCAAAACTTTTGTTAGAGACCGCCCATCTACTATTGTTGGTCAAGAGCTAGTTACACGGAGAGTAAGTGTGATAAAGAATCAAAGGTTTTGCTTTTCTACATCTCTTTTAAAAACAGTTTTGTTAAGCACTTGCTTTAAACTTAAATGTTCACCAAATTTGTTAAAATAGTTAAATTTAAGATGAGATAGTGATTACAAATTAATCCACTTGCAAACAAAATGCAGAGTACGTGACAGATTCTCTTTGAATAGATATTTATTTTATAGGTAGGCTGCAAACTGAGTTGTACTGTAAAGCAACATATATTTGTAACTATAAAATTTTATGATTCCCCAATGTCAGACTATTTTGTGACTATTATATTTCATGATTCCCTAATGTCAGACTATTTAGAGACAATTAAATTTCGCGAGTCCCCATTGTCAGACTATTTTATGACTATTAAATTTCACGATTGATTCCCCAATGTCAGACTATTTTGTGGCTATAAAATTTCATGATTCCCCAATGTCGGACTATTTTGTGGCTATGAAATTTCATGATTCCCCAATGTCAGACTATTTTCAGTTATTAAATTCGTGAGTCTCCAGTGTCAGGCTGTTTTGTGACTCCTAAATTACATGATTCCCCACTATCAGACTATTTTGTGACTATTCAATTTCATGATTCTCCAATGTCAGAATCTTTATGATTTCTAAATTTCATGATTCCCCTCTGTCAGACTATTTGGGACTAGTAAATTTCATTAGTCCCTAATGTCAGACTACTTCTTGACTATGAAATTTATTGATTCCATAATGTTAAACTATTTTGTTGCCATTAAGTTACAGGGATATTTTATACTGCTTCTGTCTTTAGTTATACTCCCACCACTACAGGAATCCTAATGTCTCTCCTTCCATGTGGCACACAACCTCATTAAAAAAAGTTAGTCCCACAGTTTTTGATGGATAACCATGAAACTTTTTTAATGTTTTTTCATCACATTCATGTGCACATAATGACAAATGATTGTGCTCCTACAACTTTTATTACTCATGCACTTTGTTGTTTTAGAGCGATTGCCCTTTTCTGTTTTGAAGCTTAGTGTAACATATGACAATATTCTTTGTACAGCCAGTCTCCAAGTTTTTGATGGATTGCCAAGAAACTTGATAAATATTATTGTTGTCACCTGTAGATGTGCATATCATTACATTGCTGTGATCGTGTGATTTGTATTACAGTTGTTGCTGTTTTTGACTTGGAGCTTGGTGCAATAGTTATTGCCCTTTTTTTACTTGGAGCTTGGTGTGAGAGTTATTGCCCTTTTTGACAGTATCTTCAGAGTATGACTTGTATGACCATTTTCAATGGATCACTGTGAAACTATGTACATATTTTGGCCACCATTTGAAGACACACAAATTGACAAATCTTTATACTGCTGTGATTGTTGTAAGAGTTATTGCCCTTTTTTCTTTGACCTGTATGCAGTGCATCATAGAATTCTGTTAATGTACTTCTCTTGCTCACCATTCCTTTAGTTTTTTAAGATAGATTTCCCTCATGAATTCTACAAAAATAATTAGCACATAAATAAATATAGCTTTTATGATAGTTTCCCCACTTGAATTCTACAAAAAGAAATAACACACAAATATATGTACTTCTACAGTGGCCAAGTAAACAGATTTATTTGTTATGTACCATATATACTCACTTATAAAACCAGTCCAACTGCAGAAAACACAGAGACCCTGATCTGCCTTTGCATAATGTACTGGCAGATCAGGGACTATGTTGTTTGTAGTACTGATTATTTCTAATAAACTGCATAGACCAAGGGTGTATGCAGTTTGCAGTTGGAGCTGATTTTCAAGCAAGTATTTATGATATCACACTTCAGATGACAAAAACATTATTATCAACAATGTTAAGATTTTATGTTAGCATTTTGAAAATCATATTCCATATTTGACATAATATCAGCATTATATGCCTGAGAAATTGTTATTTTGGAAAATGTTTTGAGGTTTAAAATCATGATAAGGGCAGATTGATGCTATCACAAATAGTGTCTCCATCACATGTACATAGGAAAAGAATTTTCTCCCATTATATATGTTGAAAGCTTTGTCGATGTTGAGTGCTCTTTACATCTGAGATGAATTATCATTCCTAGTTTGGTCCTAATGAATAAACGCATATGGCGCGTTTTAAGACTTCTTTAGCCCAGGGTGCACAACATACAGCCAGCGTACTACTTTCCACATTTATATTTATGCTTTTATTATAGGCACAAAATCTTCACAATGCAGCCCACGTAGTTCCAATTAATGTTTTTGGCCTGTGTAATCTTTTGAGTTGTCCACCCCAGCCGTAACCCATTAAGTTTAGAGCTAAAAAAGAGAACAAACTTGTACAGTGGTAAGTTCCAAGAAAATTATGATGTTTCAGGGGGGTTTTAGAAACCTGCTTGCCCTCCCAAGAGGCATGCCAGAATTAAAAAACATGGAAGGGAACTTTTTCAAGAGATTGAACAGAAAGAGTGGTGTGTTCATCTTTATATATTGCTGCATTCATTTAAAAATTTGATAGCATTTCTTCCCTGATATGCTAGGATTCCAGGTGTCATGGTTGTGTCAACAGAATGCTGCATCTTCATACCGTTCATAGGCAAGAGATTGCATTCTGCAGAACACCTGCTGTTCTGTGGGACACCTGTTTGAATGTGGTCTGTGGACCACCAGCTTTGGATGTGTTCTGCAGAACACCTGCTTTGAATGTGTTCTGCAGAACACTTGATTTAAATATCTTGCATGGTATGTATTTTAGGTGAGAGGCTGTTCTGCAGAACATTTGCTTTGAATGTGTTCTGCAGACAACTTGCTGTTAATCATATTTCTTGCATGGCATGCATTGAGAGACTGTGTTCTGCAGAACACTTGCTTATCTCATAAATTGCATTCATTTATATGCAAAACAGTGCATTCTGCAGGATACTTTCTTTAATCATATCTCCAACATAGCATGCATTTGTAGTTGTGTAGAACACCCAATAGTCTTGCTTAGAATTTGATATTTACTGTAGACTGAGCAAATGTTACAAGTTTACTATAAAATCCTTAGCAATTAAAAACTAAATAGGAAATTTAAAAAAATTACTTGAAATGTTTTTTTACAGTAAAAGCAGAATAAATAATTTCTGTTAACAAAATCAGAACTCAGACTTGTTCGAATCATGAATTCAGCATGTCATATTGTAACATGTATACAAACATTATTGTGGTTTGATAATTAATGGAGGAATAGTATATTTTACTGTGATTTTTTTTTAAAAATCCAAGTTGTACTGTCCAATATTAGTACAGTAATTATTATCACCCGATTCAGTGTACTATTCTAGTTAGTAATACAGTAATTTTTTGTTGAGCCTGCCTTGGTGAAAGCATAAAATAGTTATCACTCTGAAATCCATGTATGTCCATACACATCTAAATATTCATTTATCTGTGAGTCCACACCCTTGATTAAGCTCATTTTTAAAAAGAAATTTATTTCTTTGCTAAATCAAGGGCTGGTCGAACAAAAATGGCATCTCTTGTATTTGTTCATAAAAAGTAACTATATAGCCTCGCTTATAAGTTGAGTCCAGCTGCAAACAACATAGACCCTGATATGCCATCACATAATGCACTGGCAGATCAGGGTCCATGTTGTTTGTTCTACTGATTACTTATAATAAACTCTACAGAAGCAGATCTGCTGGTGCATTATGCAATGACAGATCTGGGTCTGTGCAGTTTGTAGTTGGACTCAAACTTATAAGTAAGTGCATATGGTATGTATGATTATTCTTGGGTCAGTTAACATATTTTACACGAGTACTTGCTTGAAATGAAATTTCTGAAATGAGTGAAATAATTTTTATCTTTTGTGAGAGCATTCAGATTAGTTAACAAAATTCATAAATTTTATTTGATATAGGTACAGATGTTAACATAAATTCTTATCACATGACAAAAACTGCAAATTTTATGCAGTAATATTGCAACCAAGTGTACAATCAGAACATTGCCTGGCCATTTCTGTCAGGTTGTGAAATAAACTTAAGGTTTAATTTGTCGTCATTGAGAACTATATTCTGAACTTTTTCGTTCATATGGTACAACATAGTGGCAGAAGGGGACATAGTCACAATCAGAATAGCCCCGGCCTTTGCTATCATAACGTGCACTTGGCCAGAAGTAAATCACCAAACATACAAAATTAACATGTATTCCTACAACTATGTCTGAGGTCATTTCACGACCCGATGGAAATGGCAGAGCAATGTTCCGATCACCAAATGTAGACATATCTTTCAAGTACTTTCAAATCCCTTTGACATGATACCATTATCTTTGGAATGTGCTTACTTTGTGATAAGTTATTACAATTCTTAACTATGTAAAAATATGGTGTTTGTTCATTAATCTGTAAATAACATATCAATCATATGATATTTTATATTTATTTCAATAATTAATTATAGCTGGGTAAAGTTAAATAAATAAATATACTGTTGGCTTCATTTTTTCCGTGCAAGCTTTGCAAAAGATTTTTGTACAGATTGAGTGTATTTCTTCTATATGAATTTATTTCAGTGTTTTCCATTAAGCAGATAATGTAATTAATTTATTTTCCATAAGCTTGTGTTGTAGAATTTGTTCACAAACATATGTTGAATGGCTAAACATGATGATTACCCAAACTTAAGTGGAATGATTTATCCATTTTTTTCAGCCCCCAAGGCCATCACCACCCCATTTAGATCCTAACAGAGTAGTGAGCCGGCCGCCCGGTGCCATTGTTAATAAGCTTGGATCAGCAAACAGGTATGTAATTTAAAAGTAAATCATAATCTACAAGTCTGTCAATTTAAATGTATATCAGTTTGTCTGTCTGTCTTTCAGACTACCTTTTAGTCTTTAATACTTGAGACTTTATGAACCCTTTCCCACATACAAACATATCTCCCCTACCTCATTTCAGTGCCTTTTTGATGCCTCTACTACATCGCAAAGTAGGGACGTTTTGATACCTCTGCCATATGCACATACTAATGTATCTGGACACCCCTAACTTATTTCAGTGTAAGTGCTTTCAGTGGCTTTACACATTTCAGAGTAAGTACGTCTGGACACCCCTGCCATATCTCCATGCAAAGGTATCCAGATACCCATACCTTATTTTAGTGTAAGTGTCATTTGATGCCTCTATGCATCTCAAACTGAAGATGTTTGGATGTCCCTGCCCTGTCTCCATTCAAGTGCTTCAAGATGCCTATGGTAAACAACCACCATTGCATGGTCAGTTCTTAATGCCACTTGATAGATATACCGCCTCTAGTAAAATATATTTCAGGAAGTTTCTATGACATCATAGGATATGCACATGAATCATAAATAGCCAGTCAGAGATGAGAAGATAGAAGAAATTCCCCCAAAATGCAAATGGCTGCAAATAGAAGCACAGAACCCCGACTTAAATTGATATTTAGGATTCTGTTTATCACCAGACATTGTCATTAATCATGAAAGAATGTTTACAAAGAATTTACTGAAATCTCACAGCATATTTTGTCAAATTTCAGTCTGTTATGCAGAAATGCAACAAGTATGTAGTCCACTAATGCTGGGTTCCTATTGTTGGCATTGAAGCAAAATCACTTGTGTCTCATGATGGTCATCAAAAAAGGTGGCCCAGGAAAAGCGGGGAGGGTCTAAAAATATCCACTCACCCACTCTGGCATTTTCTGAACATTTATACTTGCCTGGAATAAACTGTTACTCAACCAGCTTTTATAGAAATTTAAAGTGGACAAGGATGTAATGGACCTAAATTTGATGGTGTGAAAGGTTGTTTTTTGGAACTTATTATGTGATCTTTCTAATACCAGTTGTAAGTAATTATGAATTGAGACCAGTCTGCTTTCACTCTGGTAGGTGCATATGAGTAAGAAAGAGTGAGAGCAAGGCACTTGTACAGACTTAATTAAAACAAATGGAAAACAAAGTTCCAGGAAGAATTATGGACCTTTAGCAAACAAAGTTATCAATAATCTCAACAGAGCATTCATTTTGTTACAAGAAAAACACTTGTCAATCATGAATCAGCACTTGCCCAAATTGGAGAGTTGATTTGAAAATTCACCAGAAATTTTTCACTTGCTATTCTGTATACATGACAGAACTGAGAAGTCAGCTTAGGACAAATAAAGAGATTTTGCAGAATTTGGTTGGACATTTTGTTTTAAAAGAGGGAGTATTTTCAACGAGAAACGGTGAAATTTTCATTGCAGCACATCTTTGACTTTCTAATCCTAGTTAGGACCCAAGCTTCGGTCACTATGTTAATAGTTTACATCCATTTGTATGAGAACTTTTGTGAGATTTCGAAGTCAGATAACATTATTTTGACTAAATCTGAAAAATTATATGCTACCATAAACAGGAGATTTTGTTCAGCTATGAGGTTGGCAAACTATAACAGAACATATATCTTTATCCATGTTTGATGCAGACTCCATGAACATGAATTTCAGTGATGGCATGTTTGTTGTTGTGTTGAATATTTTAATATTCTGCATGATGCATAATGTCATTCGAGTACTATAGCAAATGTTAAAATCAGCATTACAAGAAGGGCAGAATGTATAGTCATGTCCTTTTAACTTGATTTTTGCTGATTAAGCTCTTTTGTATCCAGTCATGATCAGTTCGCCTCTAATCCTTTTTGAATTGCATCTTATCACACATAGTATAATCCATGTTGACAAAATTCAAGACACTGAAGCCATCCAACCCTGCTAACAGTATCAAAGGTCTGTTAATTGTTTTATGGTGCGTGAAATCAGCCACAGTATCATCTTATCCTGCTCAAGCCAATTCACAGTCATATGATCACAGACAGTATTACTGTAAATATACTACACTGGAAGCAAGGTGTGGAGAAAATGGAAAAAATAAAAATTTTCAATAATAAATTTGCTTAGATGGGAGAGTTCATTGAGGGTCATGAGACACCCCACATATTTGGATGAATACCTCCAATCTCATTAATATTGAAAAAAAATTTGTTTATAAGTTCTGTTTAACTGCAAACTGCACAGACCCAAACTTGCTGTCATACAAGGGTGCTAGCAGATCTGGATCAGTGCAGTTTGCTAGGAGTAATCAATAGAACTAACAACATAGATTCTGATTTGCCAGCACATGATGCAGTGACAGATTAGGGTCTGTGCTGTTTGCACGAGTATATGCATTAGTCCTTTATTAGCAGTAGCCCAATAAAGCATGTTTCAGTGTAATGCATACTCTCTTAGTTTTAAATTGCAATATATTACTGTTACATTGGATCTCATTTACAGGGTATCCCGCTTGATGGTCAATGAGCCACATGATGATACAAACCTCATGTATAATAGAGTCAGCATCAGTTTGTTGAATGACCCTGATATCCAGCAGGCCATGTTCAAGTCAGCAAGTGTGGAGAATCTGCCTCATACCCACTCAGACTCAGGGCTAATGGTACAATAGAATTCCTTCAGTCTTATTTATTCAGTTACCAAAAAGTTATTAAAGAGAAGTACATGTGTAGTCTGAAACATTTTGTTTCAGCTGTTATGGCACTTGTGTATAGAGTACAGTCCATTAAAAAAAAATGAGCAGCAAGCATGAGATGTGTGATAGATGACATCAAGTTACCATTTTTTGAGAGTATCAAGAATATAAGTCCCAATGCAAATGTCATTTTTATCTCACTTGGCCAAAGGCACACAACAATTGAATTGAAGGTATGGCCTTTTGTCTGTTGCCTATTGTCTGTCCATTGACATACGTTTACCAAACAATCTAGAGGCTTCATTTTTGATCAGATTTGGTCATACTTGACATGTAAACTTAGTTCATCAAGATCTCAGAGGAATTCAGTTCACAGTTAGATCCATGCATGTTAATGAGGACTCACTCTGGTCAGAAGGTGCAAATCAATCCCACAACCTTGTGGTCATGTTAATAGGACCCAGACTTGTAAAATTTTGAAATTGATCCCACAACCATGTGGTTATGTTAATGGGGACCCAGACTGGTGAGACTGTGGAAATCGATCCCACAACCTTGTGGTCATGTTAATAGGACCCAGACTGATCAAATTTTGAAATCAATCCCACAACGTTTTAGTCATGTTAATGTGAACCCAGACTGGTCAGATTGTGGAAGTTAATCCCACAACCTTGTAGTCATATTAATGGGACCCAGACTGGTCAAAGTGTGAAATCGATCCCACAACCTTGTGGCCATGTTAATGAGGATCCAGATTGGTCTGATGGTGGAAATCAAACCCACAACCTTCTGATCATGTTCAACACCTTAACCAATGAGCCAGTGAAACACTTCAGGTTATAAATCTCAATGGTCCAAATTTCTACATCAGGGGTGGGGTCCCAGGTGGTAAGAACACTCACAGAAATTCATACTGATTGCATATATTAACACCCCTTATAATGCATAGTAAGTTTATGAACCTTAAGGGTGTGGTTATGAAAATTCTACATTATGAATTGGGCTGTAGTACCTAGTAGCCAGGATGGATCAAAGGAAGAATGCTGTTTGTATACATGACTTGATAATGGCACCAAAACTAACAGATAATGTAGTAACTACGTAGTGCAGGCTTTTCTTTCTCATTCACAGTACAATACATTTGTATATTTGTATTCACAAGCGACATATATCAAGTACAGGTGAATGATATCAGGCCCACTTGTGGGGTCTTGTTTATAAAAACTGCTGAAAATTGATACTCATAAATTCAGTTCACAGCATTCCTCTTCATGATCACTGGGCACAAAAACAACTATTTCTTACTTATTGTTTGATCTGTACACAAACATACCTTGGTGAATAAGTACTGACAAAGACAGAATGGAGGCCAGAAGTTCAAGCTGAATTTTCTAAATAAGTCTTGCAGTTTGGTAACAGCTGTAACCCAGACTTTGTTACGCCATTTCATGTTGATGCAGAACTATTAATTTCCTTTATAAATTGAAAAGTTCATCATTCAAAATTAATTTGAAATCATGATCAGTATGCTGTCTATGCAAGCCATAGAGTCTGCAACCTTATAGAGTAGGATGCACTTTTTGTGGGGTTTAATGCCATTTTTCAGCACATGATGGGCTTTACATAGCACTCAGTATATTTGGTGGAGGAAGAACCATCAACCCATGGGAAGCTACTGGCAAGCTTTCTCACATACCTAAGTTGGTCGAGCTAGGACTCAAACTCACATGGACACAGGTGAGACATGTGAGTGACTAGTAAAGGTGCGCTCCTTAGACCACTCAGTCACCTGGAACACCATCTTATAATGAATCATGTTATACAGATAATTTTACAGCTACATAATTTAATGGAATCCATGACTATAACTGCATTTTAAATGGAACCATGTTATAAAGAAATGCTTTATAGTGAAGGAGCACAGTATTTCTATGGGCATTCATTTTCAGGGTTTTGCAAAAGTTGATATTTTTGTTCGTACTTTTAACTTGTATGTCATTGTTCTTTGAACCACAAAACTATGAAAATTAGTACTACATGAACAATACTGAATTCACATACTTTAAATTGCTAAGTTTTAAACACCCGTCAGTCATTACATATGAGTATTCGTCATATCAATGAAATTATTTCGACATACTATATATACTTACTTGTAAGTCCAGTCCGTCAGCAAATTGCACAGATCCGGATCTGCCATTGCCTAATGAGCAGTTAGATCTGTGTCTCTAAAGTTTGTTATGAGTAATCAGTAGAACAAGCATCATAGACCCCAGTCTGCAATGTTTGCAGTTCATTCAGACTTGTGAGTGTACACTGTAATAGCAAAATTATGGGCTTGAGGACATCACAAAATGGCCACAATGTACATTGAAGTCTTTTTTTCTAGAATGTGACAGCAATGGCTGAAGACATTCTTAATACATTACAAGTAGAAAAAACTGTCTTTCGTGAAGAATGATATTGTTTGGAAGTCTTTAACCTGTCAGTTTTATGCCCTAACTCGGACAGCAGATGTAGGCATATCAGTTTGTTGAGTATATCCATCCTGAAGCTGGTTTAGCATGATTGTACAAAAATCATAAATTTAAATTCATACTTATCTGTAGGTGACCTTTTGAATGTTTTCAGGTCATTACAGCATTTTTGTTGAACTTGTTAGTGCATTTTTCTAACTTTTGGGACTTAATTAATTATGCAAAAATCATGTATGGTAGATAAATTAGTCATGTTTTCTGTGAATATATGAATATGAGCTGATAAAGTCTTCATTGTAATTTTTAAATTTTTGGAGTTTTTAATCTTTTGGATGTAGTACATATGTTAAGTATGGACATATGTATATATGTGCAGGGTTTAACAGCTCATCAGCACTGTACAGGCCATACATTGCGGAGTAAGTTTAGCAAAAGACACAAATCTTCCTTTTTTTTCAGTGTTCATATTTATCTTCAATCACACATACAATTTTTATTCCATTAGAATATTTGACTGGTCCACATATAGCTTAGTCCCCATATGGTTGAGTGCCCAAAACTACTGGTTTTAAAGACGTCAAATGTAAAATTTTCATGTTTCATCATCTTCTTATCAACTTTTATATCCCCTGAGTTTGTTTAAGACACTAGTGGTAAAATGTGATGGTATTTTAAGAAGAGCAAATTTAATAAAGGAAGACTGTAGTCAGGCTTTTACAGACATTTTTTCCACCCAGGATCAGATGACAACAGTAAGATATATCAGCTTAAATAAATTCACTTTATTTAATGTTAAATGTTTGATGGCATTCTGACAAGAACTGACCAGCCAATAGTATAGAAGTATACTAACTGCATAGTCACCAAAGTGAAACGTTTTTGCAGAATACAGTTACACATTGTGATCAAAAACAGAAATAGGGCTATTGATTTGATTTTTAACTGAAAGAAAAAAGAGAAGATGGTGTTGTACCGTTTATACTGTGTCAGACTAAGAAGTACTATGAAGAGTTGTCAGCCCCTACTGCTGGTTCTAATTTTTTTGCAAGTATATTGCAAGCAATCAGATTGTCACAATCCTTCTAAACACTGAATAAAAAATTTTGACATATCACTTAAGCATGCATCATGGGAGAATGAGAGCAAGCAAGCAAACTTTAGAGAGAGAAAAAAGAATATTGACAAATAAATCATCCCCATTGATAGGGTACATAAATTTGAAAGTGCAAACACATACCTTCATGTAATCTTTGCTTCATAGATTTATGATGGTGAGATAAGAACCACAAATATCAAATAGAACATGTCAAAATTAAATTACTAAATAAGGGTTTATTTCTAAAGGGGACATATTCATCCATTTCAATTAACTACAATTTATTTTCAAAGTTATTTTCAATAGTTTGGATTAAAAATAGGGATTTGGTGTAATTTTTTTCAGTGTGGCTTATAGAATATAGGAAAGTTAAAAATAACAGGTCATATTTCTGCTTTTAAATGCACAGTATTTTTTGTAATTCTTTCCAATAAATCTCATCATTTGTTTTCTTTTTTTTTTTCAGTCTTGAGTTATCAATGACTAAACTGACCATATGTATAGCACTAGTCATTTCTGTTTCTTAAATTTCCATATGATTCTGTTCATTATGTAACCTATCACAGATTCCTTAATGTATAATTATATAATTATCTCTAAACCTCTTGGAATAACAATGTCCATTCATATTAGGTGGTCACTCACTATAAAGTCTCAGTATACCACTATCCCCTCACATAAGATGGTTTCTCACTATAAAGTCTCAGTATACCACTATCCCCTCATATAAGACGGTTTCTTACTGTAAAGTCTCAGTATACCACTATCCCCTCACATAAGATGGTTTCTCATATAAAGTCTCAGTATACCACTATCCCCTCATATAAGACGGTTTCTCACTGTAAAGTCTCAGTATACCACTATCCCCTCATATAAGATGGTTTCTCACTATCAAGTCTCATTATACCACTGTCCCCTTGTATAAGGTGGTCTCTCACTATAAAGTCTCAATATACCACTGTCCCCTCATATCAAATAGTTTCTCAATAAAGTCTCAAGATACCACTGTCCCCTCATAGAAGGTGGTCACTCAGTATAAAGTCTTAATATACCACTATCACCTCATACAAGGTGGGTTTAATCATGGATCCCATTAAATACATTAATATTGTTTTAATCAGTACTACATTTATATCACTTCAAGTGGTCCAACTGTAATGTGATTTCATGACATCAAATACTCTGTGATTTATACACTATCTGGACATAGGCAATTTTTTACATCTTTCAAAGCAAGGCTCCCTAATACATAACATGGAGTACTCGTATGGCATCAATAACAGTATCAAGAGGGAATACTGTGCAAGGCCTGATATCAGACCTTCAGAACTGAATATATAGCTGTCTCTTATAACCCACCTTGATATAACAACAATGCAGATATAACACAGTACCAATATTGATCACCTGACCATAATTAAAGCATTGTATTTAAATTGGTTCATCAAATGTTTGACATTATAGGTTGGAGAAAAACAACCTGAAAGTTAGTATTTTATGTTTATTCCATTTTAAAACATATTATTTGACAAAGTTTGATCATTCTTGCTTTTTCATGATTCAGTTCATGCACAGTTTTAGCTATACAATGGTTTGTTACACATAAAGTTGTTCTCACTATCTCACTATACCACAGCTTGGTAATAATGCAGTCAGGGGTTATGGACCTCAACTTCTAGATTATAACAGGCAAAAGCTGTATAGAATGAAACTAAAAGAATATTGGGTGACAACTCAGATTTTGAAATAAAAATTTTTTATCTGCAGTGAAGGAATAAACCTTCATTTAAAGGAAGTTGGTGTATATATACTCACTTATAAATCAAGTCCAACTGCAAACAACATAGCCCCTGGTCTGCTGTCACAATGTACTGCAGATCTGGGTCTATGCTGTTTGTTCTATTGATTACTCGTAATTGCAGGAGGGTGTGTGTATTTTATGGCACAGTAGAACAAAACAATTTTTTTTTTCTTGATCAGTCAGTTGAGAATCATGGCATGTAATCTACCTACAGATATCACATCATTGTGGGACATTTAATTTGTTCCATTGTAACTACATTGATACTAGCCTTTATTTAAAGAAAGAACTGATGCTTGCAAACCGCAGTAGTCTTGTTCTTTGATTGCTTATGTTAATAAAATTAAACTCATTTCATCATCCTGTAGTTTCTGTTATGTGACTCAACAGAAAATTCACACAAGACATATAACTTGTTCCTCAACTCTGTCCTGAATTCTTTCAAGCTGTGCACAATACCGACACAAGACAAGTAACTTGTTCATCTACTCTGTCATGAATTCTTTCAAGCTGTGCACAGTACTGACACAAGACTTGTGACTTGTTCATCTCCTCTGTCATGAGTTCTCTCAAGCTGTGCACAGTACTGACACAAGACTAGTCACTTGTTCATCTACACTGTCATGAATTCTTTCAAGCTGTGCACAATACTGCATTACAGTGTCATTGGTACATATGAAACTAACAAATAAGCTATTGCATCAAATTTGCAACTTATTTACTTTTCTTTGGAAAATAAACTTGGCTCTTTGTTTTATTTCTCATCATAAATCAAAGTATTTGATACTTTGGCATGACTATACAATGAACAAATGCTTCATCAAACTCTGCGTTATTTGTCAAAGTTATGAGTACTAGCTACAGGATTTATGTCCTAAACACATGTCCTGTTTTCTAGATAAATGTGCAGTGTATTTACTTTTAATTGGAAAATAAAATTTGTTGTTTGTTTTATTTCTCATCTTAACAGTAGCTGATACTTCTTTGTGACAATACAATGATCAGTCCTTGACAGACTCATCATTGTGTTTTCAAAGGTAATCGGCAGTGCCTGAAATTTTGCCATGCCTAACGTAACTATGATGGGTAAATTCTAGTTTGGACATTGAGATATATTTCAGATGTGACATGCTAGACCAATTAAGTATAAATACTGGACCTGAATTTTTACATCGTATCATGTATTTAATCTTGAATCTGTGCGAGTATCGTCAGACAAATTATCAACATGGGCCACATAAGAAACTCCTACACTGAGCAAGACAAGTTTAACAGCTACATGCAAGTATTAAGCACTGACAGAAAAAAACAGGGAACTTGTCAAGCATTGTTATTTTGTGAGCCAGTCGATCGTCATTTAACAAATGCTGATCAGTGCATTATCCAAAATGGCAGAATGTTGTTTCACAATGGAAATGAAGAAAAATCATCAAGATTTTGAAATGTGGGATAAAACATATGCATTATATGTTGGAGTGTTTCACCTCAAGTGGGATCAAAAAATCGGGATGTGCATTATACACACCAAAATACAGTACCAGAAACAGTTTGAGAAATAAAGCAAAATAAACAGCACAGCCCTCCCTCACTATAATACCACTCCTTATGACACAGTTCCTGTTATAATGCAAATATGGTCATGGATCCATTTAATTTAGTGATAATAAAATTATATCATACTCCATTATAAGGTGATCTCACTATAAGATAGTATATTCTTGCACCCATGGACAGTGTTGTAATGAGGGAGAACTGTACATGCAGGAATTGGACTGAAAACATTATTTCAGAAGTGTAAATTTTGATCTTTAAAAGAATCACATAATTCATCCATATATCTCCAAATGGGGCAAAAGTCTACATAATGGAGAAAAATCTGCATGTGTTGTCAGCCTCAAAAGAAAACTAATTTATTGTAAAATTGCATAATGTATCTAGTGAACAAAGTTGTCCATCATTATAATGTTGTCAAAGGGAGCTGTACTATGTTTTGTAGTAGAGTTTTATGGCACTGCAACACAATAGTGGTTGTATTGTGCCAGCTTGAGGTAAAGTCCAAAAAAGATGAAAATGAATTGAATAGCAATTTAGAAAGATAAACTTTTCCAGTTAATATAAACATTAACTACAAGAAGATAATATGTAAAATGTAAAGAAATTAAAACTGTAAAGTTTATATTTTATAAAAAAATAACAGAGAAAAGTAAAGTATACCACCTTATAGTAAGACTGACTCATAATAAAGTGGATAATATAGTGTCATGTAATTACTGCTCAAGGAAAGGGGATTCCAGCCATACTCACCTTATAACAGGAATTGTTTTACAAGGAAGGGACTCTTTGTTCAGGGGGTGGTGCATATGATCAATCAGAACTCATTGTGTTTGCATTTTCTTATTTATGCATGGTTCACAGTTCACACAATGTTTTTATTTATTTGAAAGCTTTTCAAGTGGTAGGATTTACTGCAGTAAGGATGGTTAAAAACATTTTCTTTGTATCTTTATTACCTTGCCTGTGTAACCTTCATTATCTCACCTATGTATCCTTCATTATCTCACCAGTGTAAATATTGTGAGCCATAGGTATCACCTTTCAGTTGGCTAGAGAGTCTTTGGCATCAATTTTAACATTTTGAGTTGAGTCATTGTGGCAATGGCATCAGTGTTAATGTTTTGAGTTGAGTCATCTAAAGTGACATTGGCAACAATGTTAACTTTTTGAGTTGAGTCAGAGTTGAGGCTTTGGCATCATTGTTAACATTTTGAGTTGAGTCACCTAGAGTGGCATTGGCAACAATGTTAACATTTTGAGATGAGTCAGCTGGAAATGCTTTGGCATCAATGTTGATGTTTTGAGTCAGCTAGATTGGCATTGACATAGATACTAATATTTTGAGTTGAGTCAGCTAGATTAGCAATGGCATCAGTGTTAATATTTCGATGTGAGTCAGCAAGAGTGACTTTGGCATTCAGTGTTGATGTTTTGAGTTGAGTCAGCTAGATTGGCATTGGCATCGATGCTAATATTTTGAGATGAGTCTGCTCGAGTAGCAATGGCATCCATGTTAACATTTTGAGTTGAGTCAGAATGGCATTGGCAAAATGTTAACATTTTGAGTTGAGTCATCTAAGTGGCATTGGCAACAATGTTAACATTTTGAGTTGAGTGAGCTAGATTGTGTTGGTGTCAATGTTAACATTTTGAGTAGAGTCAGCAAGAGTGGCTTTGGCATCAGTGCTAATATTTTGAGCTGAGTCAGCTTGAGTAGCAATGGCATCAGTGTTAATATTTTGAGTTGAGATCAACCAAGATGTAAGAGGGTGGGAGGAATATATCACAGGTGAGACACTGGGTTCTTCAGAGCTTTGGTTCAAGAAAACACCTTCCTTAGGGATTTGAACATTTCTGTAATTCTTTTCTTTTATCCCTTTTCAGACACATTTTTATATCTGATTTTCATTTTATTGGTCTGAAGGTATTATATTATATTCCTTTAAAACTGCTTGAAATTAATTACTATTTCTGCTCTATGCTTTACACTGACAAGTTTGGCTGTAATAGGTAATACATTTCAAAGTATGATGGTCATAAAACAGAGTTTGAGCTCCTTTATTTTGTGTTTTCATTACTGCTCTTTTTTAAAATATTTGCTTAGACTTGTATGTGATGATAATCTATTGATGTTTTGGAGTCATTCATTTCTATTATTTGATTGAGGATTTTTATGCTTTTACTGCAGTATCAGAAGGGGGCACATACTGTTTTGCTACTGACCATTCAAATGTCCACTCATCAGTCTGAAATCCAATTAAACATGGTCAGCAGTTAAAAAAGAAGCAGTTGTCTTATCTTGAATTCCTCAAAATTCTTTTCAGACAGCAGAGTGACAGTACCTTCAAGGGACTCATTTTAAATCATTATTTATTTTAATTTGGTCTGTGTATCTGCAGTGAGGGCATACATGTTTGACAAATACACATTTATTTACTGTCCATTTACTCTTTATTCGTTTTACATGTGTTGTACTTGGCCTTTCATTATATTTATATCCAGGAATCAATCTGCATACAACTGTTGCTTACTACTTTTTAGACCCAACATGCACATGCACTATTAAGCATGAACTTCTGGCTTAATGGATTAAAATGTCTGAACAAAATACACTTATATATATGCATGAAATTTGAGCAAAATTTGGGACATTTGTAACTGTTATTTATTAAAAATGAATATTTTATATAATGTGACAAAATTTGAAAATATCATTTAATATTTACCAAAATTTACAAATTCCGTAATCTGTTTATGATTATAGCATGTGGCCAATTCTATTTACAGTATATATTTCTTGTTTTACTTGTTTGCAATATATGTAGTTATAAATATTGCACATTACTTATGTTAAACTTGGCTTTATTAATATCATGGTTCATATCTGGAGAAATATACATGTAATGTGAAAGATTTCAGTATATTGTTTCGATAAGTTAAAAATCACTCCATTTTCTTTGGGGCGTTTTTTGTTAAATAAAAATCTCCTAATGCAATAAAAGCAGTTGTTAGCTCCAGTTGCAGCTATATCAAGGGGTATGGACTGCCCGAAGTATAGATTCTGGATCACAGGCTTGATAACGGCCTGGGCTTTTGTCATCAGTATATGACCCATTACATAAGCCTTCAGTACAGGCCAAACCAAATACTTCCCTCTATATAAGCACTGTATTTGATAATAACTCCACTCTGTAAGTTATTTTTATTAATTTCATTACTTCAAAGCGAATCATAGTCAGTGCACACCTAGTGCCTCAACAAGTGTAAGTACATACTAGAAGAGTTGGCTGTCTCTGTATTGAGAGCTTTCCATTTGGGACATTCATTCTTTCTCCTGGTATGGTCCTGTCAATTAAAATACAGTCAAGTTCTGTCTTTGAAACTGGTGTAACTCACAAAGTGATGTGTTTATGAGACAGAATGAGGCAATAATGGACGTTTTAAAAAAAGAAACATTAAGCAGCCATTTCTCTCTTACAAGCTACACTTAGAACTAGACATGGATAAGTTTTATGTCAGTTCTGACTAAGAGAGTTATGCACTTGTTAAGGTATTTGCAAGTAAAAATACATAATATATACCAGCAATATTTTACTGCTTAGTAAACACATCATGTATACCATTGGTAATTACTGCTTAGTAAATACATAATGTATTTCAGTGGTAACTAGTGCTTAGTAAATACATCATACATACCATTGGTAATTACTGCTTAGTAAAAACATCATGTATTCCAGTGGTAATTACTGCATAGTAAATACATCATGTATTCCAGTGGTAATTACTGCTTAGTAAATTAAAGCTGTACCGATGTCACTTCTTGCCGATTATGCCGATACCACGTATAGCTGATTATTAAAATTGCCGATATCGATTATGAGACCGATTATTTCATTATTATTTGTTTTATAACAATGACTGGTTCAGAAACATAAACCTGTTAGTGTAATGCAAGTAGGTTTTTGCCATGTGAGTTATAACGAGGTTGTTTATGCGGCAAGTGAATTTGAACTTCTATACAAAAACAAACAGAAACCGGATAAGAAGTACATTGCTATTTATAGAAAACAATGATCACACAAACATAAAACTTGAAAAACTTTAAAACTAACACTGATAAAACTTATGGTTTGCCAATTCAAGATATAAATGAATGAAAATGTATTAAGCTAGTCTTTTAACTTGCGTTCAGTGATACAGGTCGCCATTACTAGATTTCAGTAAATGACTAAAAAATATTAATAACGATAGCCCAATAATAATTAAAATTAATAATATGCATGCTTTAAGACTAAAGTTAGATGTCACTGTATGCTGGCTGCAGCTAATACTGAAAGCCTAGTTGAGGTAGGTTGTATTTAAGCAACAGTAACATTTCTCCCTTCTTGCCAAGTAACGATCCACGACGATCCGAAAAAATCTGGCCTGCGCCACTAAACAGCTGTTCACTTGGAACGCTTGAAGCTGGTGCAGACAAATAGCGTCTAGCTAATTTGGCCAAGTAGGGGAACTGAAACCTGTGAGCGTTCCACCAGCCATATATGTCTTCTTCTTGTGGCAACAGAGGGCTGGCCAGATACAATTCAAGCATCACAGCAACAGCGTCATCCACGTGGGTTTTTTCATTGACAGTACAGACAGGTTTGTCACAGGCCACAGAAAACAAATCCCAGAGATGCGACGTTGATGGTCCAGTGGCGTTTGTTTCAGTTTTTCTTTTTTTGGTCAGGTTTCCTCCTGCTTGTCAGCTGAGGCAACTATGATGCATTTTGCTCTAAGCCATTCTTTAGATCTGGTCACAAGTAATTCTTCGCTGAATAGGCAATGTTTGAATCGTGGATCCAAGATGGTGGCCAAGACAAGCTTCTTGTTGCTGGCAACGTCAGCAAAGCGTGTGTTCAGTGACGTCAACATATCACGGCACATTGTCTGAATACCTTGACTCGCTTCATGCTCTCAAGCCAGCAACATTCGGAGCATTTTCAGCATAGGAAGAATGACGGATACTGATGTTTGGCTATCACTTACTTCCTTGGTAATGTCTGCGAATGGGCCTAACATGTCCACAATATTGATAATCAAGACCCACTGTTGGGCTGTTAGGCTAGGCAGGTCATAGAGAGAGTAGCGTAAGCCCCGAAGACTTGTTTTTGTTCATATAATGAAACCAACATATTGTATGTAGAATTCCAACGTGTCTGGGCATCCTGGATGAGTTTCTTATGGGCAACGCCAAATTTTTCCAGCTGCTTTTTGAGCTGCAGTTGTGCCAGGATGGAGTGCCAGAACCTGCTGACTATGGATCGCGAGATCTCCAGAACATCTTTGACAGCTCGTTGCGACAGAATGCCATCACTAACAATGAGCTGCAGCAAAAACAGCTGATGCTGTCGATTTCAGCCAGACGCATTGCTTCAACCATGTTTGCACCTCTGTCACACAGAAGAACATGGATATGAGTTTTGGGAATGTTGTATTCCTTGCATAATTTGTCCAGTTTGCTCGCCAGATATTCTCCTGTGTGTGATTCATCGAGAGGCGTTGCTGCTAAAATCACCTGTTTCCGCTGCAAGTCTTCGTCAGCCAGTGTGCCGTAAGACTCAACGAGGCTACGCTGATGAACGGGTCTGACCATGCATCAGAGGTCAAACTAAGGTCAGATTGGGCAGAAACTAAATCACACACCTTGCTTTATATCGCCTTATGCATGTCAGGTATCAAAGATGTGGAAAAGTACTTCCGAGTTGGAATTTTATAGCGTAGTTCTTTGGCCATCAGACGTCGAAATCCAATGTCTTCAACAACGGAAAATGGTTGCACATCTACTGCCATGAACTCTGCAATAGCTTTGTGCCAACTAATAGCTCTCGGGTCGTTAAATACAAATGGCTGCTTCCGGTCCAGCATGGCATCAATAGTCAGAGTACGAGGAGTTGCTGCAGCTACTGAGGTTAACTGCGCAGCATCCTTTTCTTTTTAATCTGCCAGAAACAGGCCATGTTCGACAATGTACTTGCAGCACAAGTGCTGGACAAAATTTGATGTCATATAGTTTTTAGAATCCTTTCCACCTCTGGAAATGCATGCTTTGCAAAGTGTGCAATTTGCTTTGGACTCGTCGACTTCATTTACTTTGAAGGAATTCCAGACTAAACTTGAGTGTTTCGAGTTCGACATTATGCATAGGCTTCGTAGTATATTTAATAGCGTACAGTCGCTAGTCAATATTAATAATCCAATTGATTCGCGCTCTTGAAACAATGTTTTAAATCAGGTAAGTTACTACTAAGTTGTCCACGTGGCTGGACGGATGCACGCACCACTCTGCGAGTCGCGCGCTGAAGCAGCTCAGCAGCTGGGGTATCCAGCAGTAACGTCACTGGCGCTGGCATGCCAATATCAATGCTGCATGATATTTGTATGTCAGCGTTCAGCTGCTTCAGCGTGTGACCGCTATTCGTTGATTAGCAGCATTGCAGGACTGGCTAAAGAACAGATTAACTATAGTGAGTCATAGTTTCGTAGTAGTTGGAAATTTTGCTAGCTATCTAATCTGCCTAGCTATCAGCTAATGTGTATGCTGGAAGTTCAACAGCCACACGAGGTCTCATTGGCTGGTAGGCTGCAGTGATTGGGATGAGTGCATGAATGGTATTGATAATTTGTTGTGTGCAGACAATCAGCAGTAGTTTACAACAAATGTGTTAAAAAGTATTTACTTTTAAGAATATATTTTCTTTCAATTAACCCCCAAATCAAATGTTTATTTCTTAATTTCCTCTATTTAATTCTGATTTAAAATTTAAGCCATGTCAAGATGAATGCTATGATTGAATTTATATTTTGGAAATTTGTTTACATCGGCACCGATTATTTCTGCCGATACCAATTATACCTATTGTTCCAATAATCGGCCCGATTATGAGTATGGCCGATTAATCAGTACAGCTTTATAGTAAATACATCATATATACCAGTGGCAATCACTGCTTAATAACTACATGGTATATACCAGTAGTAATTACTGCTTTGTAAATAGACCAAATATACCAGTAGTGTTTACTGCTTAGTATAATCCAGCTCTCTCTTTTACATTAATGTCAAGTCATGTATGAAGACTACAGTTAAACCTCCCAAAGATTTCAGCAAGACCACCAAATTAGCTAAGGAAATGTAGTTTTAATTTGTTTCTTTTAAGATTCCATAAGTAGCCATGAGAACTTATTTGCCTTAGTCTATTCACCAGGTTTCTTACGTCAGAGTGTAACCCACTTGTTTATGTTGACATTAGCCAGTATATATGGGTTTGCTATCAGTTCTAACAAAATTTTAATAAACTTGTGATACACTCATCCATGATGTGTGATTTTGATAAATTCCATGTTATAAATACCTAGATGGTCATAGTTCGTAATATATTCAGAGACCAAAGATTTTTAGCTCCACTGGTCATCAGCCAGAAGAGCTTATGAAATTGTCTTTTGTCTGTCATCCCTCTGTTAGCACAAATTTATTATCATTGCTCCACCTGAACTACTTGGAGGATTGCCATGGAATTTTTATAGCCACATTCATCACATGATCTAGTTGATCCAAATGAAAATTGTGCCACTTGGACATATAATATGGCCACTACAGTGGTCATCTTGAAAATCGTTATATCAGTACAGAACTCTTTCTAAATGGATGGTCATATCAACATTTTTTCACTAAAAGACTTCTTATGATGTCTAGATGGTTGTAAATGAAAATGGTGCAGATCTAATTCCTAATATGCCACCGTAATGGTCATCTTTGAAAATCGTTATTGCTTATACTTCTGGGTAGGTCTTATCAATATTGTGGTTTCACAAAATGACTTTTTATGATGTCTCATTGGTCCTAAATGAAAATTGTGCCAGCCTGATAACCAGAATGATCAGTTGAAGTTACTTAATGTTCAGATGCAGTTCAACAGCATATCAGCATCCACCATTTATACCAAATAGTTGAATGTTATTCAGACATGGATTTCATTCAACCCAAGGTACAAGCCTCTCTGCTGCATTTACCATGTAGACCAATGTATGCCTAGTGAAGAATATCAGGCCCAGTTGGACCTCTTGTTTTGTGATTACTTGATTGTAGCCAGAATTAAGACCATTATCTTATTGAAAAAAAGCATGCTTCTTTGAGAGTTTTAAATCTCAGGCTGCACAGATTAAGTAAAGGAAATTCTTTTGGCCACATTTATTCTTTTGAATTTATTTGCATAGAGAAATCAGAGATTTAAAAAACAATCAATTGAATGTAAAAGAAGAGAAAAAGTGTGATATATTTTATTTTTTGTCTTTCTGAATTTTGTTACCGCCATGTATCTTTTTAGACCATCTATTTTAACCCTGCCTTGTTTTTTATCAGCAACTTAACTGTTAATGTTGTATTAGACTCTGCATTTTGGGGTGGGGTGGGGTGAGGTGGGGTGGGGTGGGGTGAGGTGGGTGAATACCCCAATTGTTAATAATGTATGGTTATATCTTTTCCTGAGGTCTGTGTAACAAAATGGCTTGTAGAAATAAACACAACATGTACATTGTAATCTATTTCATTCATTCACCAGTATCAAGTAACTTTGCCACATAATGCAATTGAAGTAAGCTTTGATCAGTTATGGATTAGTTGGTCATCTGTCCATAATGACTTCACTCAGGCTGATTAGCTACAGAGTTGGAAAGTAATTATGTGCTGGCAGCATTACATTTATTCCTTTATTTGGTGACTGGGAAAATCAGCATTATAATTAATCTGAAATTTTATTTGCAGTTTAGGGCATTCAAGAAGTAATAACAAATTTTGGAGTCAGCAAGTAAAGGTTTTTTAACTTGACTGGTAAAAGACTCTAAGAGTTTATGGGATGACCTCTTATCCATTGCCCACCCATCCATTAGTTTCATATTTTTGCTCCTTCTAAACTCTCTGGAGGATTGCTGTGAAATTTTACACGCACATTTATTCCATGGTCTAACTGGTCCTAAATGAAAATTCTTCCCTCTCTAACTGGTCCTATATGATAATGGTGCCCTCCAGACATCCAGTATAGCTGTGCAATGGTCACCTTGAAAATCGTATTATTAATACTCATGTTTAATGGAAAGTCATATCAGCATTGGGTTTTCAGAAAAAGAACATGTTGCAATGTCTAGTTGGGCCTGAATTAGATTGATGCTGATCCGACATACAGTTAGGTTGCCATGGCTGCGATCTTGAATATTTTGTAATAGCCGCTCCTTCTGAATTGAAGGTCATATCTACATGTGGTTTCACAAGAATACTTCTTACGATGTCTACTTAGTATTGAGTGAAAATGGTACTGATCTAACATGACCACCATGGCAGTCATTTTTAAAATCTTTTTAAATCTACTGATCCTAAATGGAAAGCCTTATCAACATGAGGATTTCACTAGAAGACTTCTTATTTAGGCCTAAATGAAAATTGTGCCAAACAGACATTCAGCATGCCCACTGTGGTAATCATATTTTGAAGATCTTATTATGACCTCGATTGCCTTCAGAATGTATGGTCATATGGGGTTTTCATAGTAAGACTTATAATGGTGTCTAGCTGATCCTTAACAAAAATAGTGCTTACCTTTATCTTACAGTCTTATTATTGCTCAAAAGTATGAGATAGTATCAGCACTCAGCAGTTAAATAGAAGAAACGATCTTGAATTCCTGAAAATTCATTTCATTTAGTAGTGTATCAGTCCTTTCAAGGGATTCTTGTTTATCATAGCTGTCACAACTGTGGTGGTTTTGCCAAACACCAGAGTGAACCTAGAGTAATATTGATCATTTTCAATGGGGATATTGCAATGGGGGATATTGCAATTGTTACTAGACAAAGTAAAGATGTTTACTGTGGGATTTAGATATCACTAATGGCATAGAGGTCAAAGATCAAGGTCACTGGGGTTAGTTTTTTAGGGGGCAGCCTGTATAATGTCTCTATGGATATTTGACTTTTAACAAGATTCACTAGCATACACGATACATCATTGGATATTATGGATTCATCCATCAGAGGAAACAGTCATGGGGTGAATTTTTTTTTGTATTTCGAGGAAATTTTTAAGAGCTTTCTGACAGGGCAATGCCATTTGTTTCTATACATGTATTGTTACCAGATTTGTCACATATTAGCAGAGGAATGGGGTGGTTAACAAATTGGAAGTCAAGGTCACAGGGGTTGTTTAGTACTGTATTTCTTGTACTGCAGTGAGTTTGTTGCAGGAAAGACAATAAATTTTCAGATTGCTTTCCCAAATTGATGACTTGGAACCCCACTTCCAATCACCAAGAAATAATTCTTGACTTTTTTTTCTGCTTTTACAGAGAGCAGATAGTTCTGGTCAGCTGTCACAGTCTAGTTTATCAAGTTCAGATACAGAAAGTGATCACAACGTAGTCCCCTACATAGATGACCACTTGTCTGGTCAGATATTGCGACCGGAACCAGAAGACTTCATATCATATGTTACCCTTGACAACGATTCAACAGACTCTAGCAGTAGAGAATCATCTGTTCCTCCATTATCAGAAACAGTCTTAACGTCTGTTACCTCCCCACCCTATCGACCCATACCTGCTCCCCGAACACTGTCAGAGAACCAAATTCAGGATAGACCAATTCGACAGCGTCCAAAAGTTCCTCCTAGACCTGCATTACGTACTCACCCCATTAAAATGAATGAGCCGCTGATAAGATTAGATTCATTTGGGTCGGAATCAAACTCATCCATGACTGGAGAAACAGACAATAGTAAACACATTGTAGGCTTTAGAGAAAGACCTGGACCTTCTAGAAATGAGACTGAGCGACGGAGTATCACTCGGTCTCCAGCTATAAAATATTCGGGCCATGAAAGACCAAATTTAAAAAGGAATAAATCTTCCGAAACTTTAGAACAAAAGTTGGATGTCATGCAATCTGGAAACCCAAATTTATATGATTTTGATCCTTTAATTGATAACACTCCCAGTGAACAAAGCTTACAAAGTGAACAAGTTTCCTCTGCATTGACTGAGTCTTTGATGAAGAGTTGGGACCTAATGAGTTTAACTTCGGGAAATGAAGGAAATGTTCATAGTTCGCCAAATATATATCAAACAATGGCACAGCCTAGTCAACCAGCCATAAAAAATAGTCCCGGTTATTTTTCTGCTCAAGGTGTAGCATGCCCAAGTTTGCCAGATTTAAAACCAAAAGTTCCATTTGTACTGCATAGGCCAAAGTCTGAGATATTTACACATCACATTCAGTCAAATCCTGATTTATTAACAGACATGCAGATGACTACACTGATTGATGGCAATGATGGGATTTTACAGCCACAGAACACGTCTAGTAAGAATGAAAAACAGGATCCATTTGCTGATCTTGTAGATCTAAAGAAAAATCCATTGATACCAAAATCAGTGATGAAGCAAGGTTCTTCTTCATCTCTTTCATCAATGAAAGGGCAGTTCCAGCAGACACCATTTTCAACACCAGAACAGCAGACACCAATTTCAAGACCAGAAAAACTGGCCACAGTGTCAGGATCAACATCAGTGCAAGCACCAGTCAAAATCAACTGGGAAACATTCGACTGATTTTTAATTAGAATGCATATCTTGGTTGCATGTGCTTGATATATAGTCAGTATTTAAAAATATTAATTATCATGCAAGATAATTGTCTTTTGTTCATGCCTCATGCTAACGAATGATGTACTTTAACATAACATGATATTTTCTTCACAGATTGTTACATATCCTAGACATATGTGAATGATGCAAAAGTATGATTGTAAAGGGACGTATAGATATAAAATGGTGCAAAAATTTTTAATAATTAGGCAAAAAGAATTTTCATCAGAAGAAGAGTAAACAATTACGATCATTTTTTTTTATAACTCCCACTGCAGAGGCAAAGGTACACATCAGTCCTTATGTCTGTTTAATGATCCATCCTTCCATCCGACACTCAATCTACCTGCTGCAACTAGTTGCACAGTTTTGGATAGATTGTCTTGAAACTTTATCTGTGTGTATATATATATATATATATATATATATATATATATATATATATATATATATATATATATATATGTATATATATGTATATATATCTGATGGTCATCACCTGAAGATATACATATCAACAAAATCATGTAGCTCTTACAATCTTTTTAGAGTTGTTACTCTTTTCAAACACCTATCATAAGGTGGAGTGTATTATGTTATGTTGTCCGTCCACCCATCCATCCGCTGCAAATTTGATTTCTGCACAACAAGTAGTCCACCATATGTTACAAGACTTGGTAAATTGCTTGTAACTTTGGCTTTGGAAGAACTTTTCATTTTCTATCTCAAAAGCTCAAAAGTCAAGATAACTGTAACTGAATAAAGAAAAATGGTTTCCACACAATAACTTTAGTCCTCAACCATCTATATAATCACCAGATATTGTCAATGGCTTGCACTTAGTTAAGGAAGAACATTGTCAGCTTTTAGTACAAAAAGGTTAGAGTTCAAGGTAGAGGCCTATTCATTTTGTAGTCAAAAGATAAAAGGTCAAGGTCACTGAAAGTAGTAAATCTTATCGACAAAATAATATTAGTTCTATATCAGACATGGATCAAATTTTCTGAATGACTTGCACTTAGGGTATAAAAAGAAACCCTTTTTATTTTGGGGTCAAATGTTCAAAGGTCAAGTGACTGAAAGAAGAAATATGGTGTCTGCATAGAAGTGTTAGTTATTAACACAAAGGACTGTAGCATGGCATGTGTGTATATTGTGCCATTCATGAAATTCTTATTGTTCTATAGCAGTGTATGATGCAATCTTTCTTGTGCAAATTTTCATGCATTTTTTAAAATGGATTTCATTTAAACTGATTAATATATGCTTATCACTTAACGATGTGCATGTTTATAAACCACCTGGTTCCTGCAATTTTGTTTTGAGTTATTTTTCTTGAGCAGTGTATGACACAATCTCATTAATGCAGCTAGTCCTGCTATTTTTTGGATTGTCTTTAAATTTGGTAAACATTATTGTTAATGACAAGTCACTTTACTTATGTGAAATTTTTTGTTAGTAATTTCGTGCTTTGTATCTTGTGACAGTGTGCAACAGTCTCATCAGAACAACTAATCCGTTTTTGATCATTTGCCACGAAACTTGATAATATTATAGATATTATCTGATGATGCACATATTGACAAATCACGTTTCTCCCACAGTTTTGTTAAAGAATTATTGCCCTTTTCTTGTGGCAGTATATGACACAGTCTTTGATGGTGCAGCTAGTCCCAGGTTTAGCCAAATTACTGTGCACTTTGCTTTCACAATTTTTGTTAGATACTGACATGGAGAACTGCTGCCAGATTGATTTGATTTGAGGTAGAAGTCTTTGACTTTCTCTCCTGTGATGAATTAATTTTAAAATCTAGCTAGCATGCCAAATGCACAGTATTTGTAGCAACACCAGAGGTCTGATGAAAATATATCCAGATTCAGAAACGCTTGTCTACAGTGATTTGTGCATGAATTCTTCATTAGGCAGATCATGCCATATATTAAAATATTGTGAAAATTTGGGGCCACTTTTGTTGGGAATTGAAAAACATTACAACTTTACCTCCATTACTGCACATTTGTCATGCTGTCTTGATTCTGAAATCAATGTTTCAAGACAGAAATTCAAAAATATTTTCAATGAATCAAGCCAATATTTGAGACATTCTTATTGTCAATATCGGTAAATTTTTGTTTACATTACTACCAGCACAGCTGCACCCACCCACCTCTGATATAGCTTCTGAAAATTGTAGCTCCCAAAATATCACATAGTTTACTTAAATACCAGATTTTAATTACAGTGAAATATGCTGATTTACAAGTAATTGTTCTGAATTATTTTTTGTTTAATTGATTTATTTAGGTTAGACTTCATTTGATGCAGATTTACATTAAGTTCAGTTAAAATGATTAAACATGCTGGTTTAAGTTTTTCACAAATTTACCAATAGTCTATTCTGTACATAGTGCAACATAAAAGAAATTTAAAAAATGACTCCCTAATATAACAGAAAATTTTTATTAATATATGCATTGTAGACATTTTGTTCTTAAACATAAGACTTTCAGATATTTATATTTAATTCAGGACATTCCGTAATGCTGAAATTTATATCGTAGAACATTTAATAGTGAAAGCCCTCTTATTACAACAGTCCATCCTCTGGTCTAAGCGATTTTTAAATATGCTCACATGATGTAAATTGAACTGGATAAATCCAAGTTGCAGGCAACATGCTTGCACATGCTTGTTGTAGACTCATTTTGATGAGAGATGGGTTTCTCTGAACATGTTTTTATCGCTATTTTCTTAACCAGATATCTGGTTCTGATAGTTGAATGTTAAAAAATGTATGTTGATACAGCCTAGTTAGAAGTCCAAGGTCAGTCATATTGGTCATAGTATGGCTCATTTGGTCCAAGGCAATGTCAATGCATACATTTACTGGCATTTTATTCATCAATTTAGTATCATGTTCTAATACCCACAGCCTTATTTATCATGTTAAAGTACCAACAGCCTTATTTATCATGTTACAGTACCAACAGCCTTATTTATCATGTTCCAATACCAACAGCCTTATTTATCACGTTACAGTAGCAACAACCTTATTTATCATATTACAGTACCAACAGCCTTATTTATCATGTTACAGTACCAACAGCCTTTTTTGATCCATGTTACAATACCAAAAGGCCTATTTATCATGTTACAATACCAAGAGTAAAACCAAAGCTATGAGAACCTGTCTTTATATATGCAGTGTAAGCCTTATATGAAGCACAGTATAAAGTCCTATTTAAGGCCTAGTAGAAAGTTCTATAGCCCAATATAAGTGGTATTTAAGGCTCAGTATAATTCCTGTATGAGGCTAAGTATAACATCCTATTTAAGGTTCAGTATAAAGTTTTATTTAAGGCCCAGTAGATAGTTCTATATAAGGCCCAGTATAAGAGGTATTTAAGGCTCAGTATAATGTCCTATTTAAGGTTCAGTATAAAGCCATATTGAAGGCTCAGTATTAGCCTTATTTAAGGCCCAGTAGAAAGTTATATATAATTCCCAGTATAAGAGGTATTTAAGGCTCAGTATAATTCCTGTATGAGGCTCAGTATAACATCCTATTTAAGGATCAGTATAAAGACATATTGAAGGTTCAGTATTAGCTGTATTTAAGGCCTAACATGAAACCTCCTTTCCCATGAAATGGGCTAATATCAATGTATTACAAAATGTTGATAAAAAAGAATATATCTGTGCTTTCCAGATATGTAAAATCTTGTCTTTGATTTTGTTATTTCTCATACAAGAATGAAAAGGGTGATGACTTTCGCTTTTTATTGTACATTATTAAGTATACTCAGAAGATGGAAAATAATACTTCCTATTTTTTACTTCAAGCTGTCAAGATTGATTTTCATTTGAAGTATAACCTTTATCAACAAAAAAATATTTTAAAAAAATTTTCCATGGATCCCCATGCCAAATCTCCCCAGTATTGATGGTACTAACACCAAACAATTCCACTGCTTTCCCATACCAGGAGGCAATTTTCAGAGATGTAGATCCAAGGGAGATAACCCAAATTCTGTTACATATATTGTATGTGACTACATGTTCAAAGTATGGTTTTAACATTTAAATAGTGTGATTGTGAGTTTGGGGGAGGGTACATTTAATCTTCATCCCATTCCCAGTGGAGGGAATTAAAAAGTTTACCTTTATACTTTGGGTTATCATGTGGGCAAGATGATTGTCGAGTTTCGCAAATTCCACCAAGCAAATAATGGGAGAGGATTTGGTAAAAGGCACATAAATGGGTTGATAGATGGGCAGAAGATTTTCATAAATTTGTGATGCATCAGTGGATGGATAGAGAGCACTATGTGTTTTAACAACGAATCTGGCAAGTATTCCTTTAATTTAAAAGTTACCTTCCTGGTCTTGTCATTTTGCCAGATCAGCTTAACTAAATAAGAGGAATGGGTTAGCAATAAAGTCTTTACTTCTTATTATATTAATTGTTCTTTTGGACAGACTTAAAGCCCAGATACAGTGAGTGATAATTTTGTCGTTGTGAATGATTTTACTACGTCATAGTTTGTTAAAATTCACATTTTCAGTTGCTCTACTGGTAAGGAAAGAACTTGTTTCAGAAATATGTACATTTGTTGGCCAAAGAAGAAAACACTATTTGGTGTTGAAGATGGAAGCTAAATATTCAGTTCAAAAGGTCAAAATGATTACTGAATGTTTGTTTTTGTGGCAGAGCCCAAACATTCTGTTATGAACATCATTTTAATGACAGTTGACAGTGTGTCAGTATAATGAAAATGATACACAGTTTGTGGGAAAAGGTAAACTGGCTGTGAGTAAATGGACAAAATTTACACATATACCATAGTTGTATTTTGACACATTTTTGTATAAATAACCAGGGACACAGTTAATATTTCATGGCATACTGATTTTAGCTAACCTTAGCATTTATCTCATTTTCTCGGACACCGTTGCATGCGAAGTCACATAAAGAACCATTGACACAGTTAACAGATTTTGCAAGACAAATTCCCTATGTCTGAACTTCATCTTTTCAAGGGAATTACTTTGATTTTTAATGATATTGACTCCAGTGTAGTTAACTACCCTGACAGTTTCACATTCATATTGTAAGATAATGTGGGTACAAAAGAAGCAAGTTTACCCCCCAAAATATATTATTCAGTTCTAGTAAATAATATGTATAATTTTAGAAGTTTTTTTGTTTTATATTTACTTTCTTAATTGTAAACTCTGCAAATTCATTTAGATTACGTTCTATTCTCACAGTTCTATGTAAGAATGAAAATTTTATTTGATAAAATCCAGTCTGAATATTCTCACGCTAAACTTAAAGTTACAGTTGAATGATAATTCTTGAGATTTGCTGCATATTTGGGAAAACTATCTCCAAAGTGAATTAACCAGTAGATTTATTTTCTCTGTAAGAGAATAAATTTTTGGAATGATTACATTATATTTCCTAATTATACAACCACATCGTTTATCTATGGCACTTTTGTACGATCATTCCATTTTACTTTTTTTGTTTCTTACAATACTCAGTTTATCCAGCATAAATACATTTATTTTTATAGTTCTATTTTTGGGGGATTATCATTGTGATAACTGTATTTAATATTTTGTCACAAGTATTTATTGTGTTCACTATTATAGGTCTTTTGCGGTGTTTTTATTTACATGTATGAGAATGCTGGCATGTTACCTGTATTTTAGCCCTCCACTACCCAAATAAAGTTTTGTTGTGTCCTGAGAGTTTATGATTACCTGTCTTAAATTGCTATCCACACCATCTGAATGATCTTTTCTCAGGAAGTCAGTGGTATGTTTATGGGGGAAAAGACTTATTGATATCCAGAAACTTAAATGTCTGCTCCATCTCTCTCTCTCTCTCTCTCTCTCTCTCTCTCTCTGTATATATATATATATATATATATATATATATCCTATTTATTTGCTTTGCATAAAGTCTTTGCCCAAAGAAAATATTTTATTATGAATATGTATGTGTGGTGTGAATGTCTTGATTTGTGAAGATATACAAATATGTAATATGCATTTAACTCTTAAGTTCATATCGAGAGTTTTCAATCTTGTGGTAATATCTCAAACATACTTGCATAGATTTTCACAGGAACAAAATGCAGGGAAAAGCAAATAATAACACTGGTATTGAAAACTGATGCTTTCTCAGCATTAGCTTGCCTGTTGTCTTATATGTGATGGTCAGATTGCAGAGTAATTACAGTTGCTGGGCTGATGATGTTTGTCTATCTGTCTGTACCCTGTGCAGGTTCAGGGGTTTAAAATAGGCCGAATCCAATTCACTAGCTTGTATTTTGTAAGAGGCAGCTAATTGAAGTTGGAGCCACAGTGGCTAAGTGGTTAGTTTTGTGAGAGTCTGGGTTCAGATCTTACCACTGGATCAACCCAGGTCAGTGCCATGGTGTTTCCATGGGCAAAACACTATACTTAGTGGCCTCAGCACTAAATAACCTACATGTGTTGCTGTGCCATAAAACACCAAACCTAATCAAACTTTGTGCATCCACCTGTCTTAAAGACTCTGGTTATGGTTTGCATATAGGTTCTCACAAGGTCACATAAGTTAGTATTTAGAGTTGCTGTGTTGAGTACTACAGCCATCAGTGCAAACAAGGTCACTGACCTATATTTCATAGCATTCTGATTTTTAGTTAACCTTTGCATCATTTCTCAGGCACTTGCATGCAGAGTCACATCATTTTATATGTAATTGTGTCATATGAAGCACTATAGCCATTGTGAAAAATAGGTCATCGTTACCTTTATTTCATGATGCTGCTGTTGTAGTAACCCATTTTTAGCTCAGTCTCACTAGATTATTGTTTATATTTCATTCAGTTGTTTTGGAAAAGTTTTACTAAATTCCAGTGATCATTGAAAACTAGGTCACTGTGTCATATCTATAATTCCAGTGATTTTGGTTAACATTGTATTTAGACCATTTTCTCTAGATTAGGTTTGCATTTAGGTCACTTTTCACAGACACCTGTCAAGTCACATAAGTTGATATTTACTTTAACATGTGGAGTGCTATACCTTTTGAAGAAAATTAGGTCATTTGGACCCATATTTTAAAGCCCAGTAATTTTGGTTGACTATGGCATTTTGCTAATTTTCTCAGGCAATATACCATAACTTGGTATATCATTGTCTTTGTTAAAATTAGGTCATTACCTATATTTCTTGGTTCATTGATTTTGGTTGACATTTGCAAAGTTTTTCTACAGTACATTAGATTTGTGTTTAAGTCATTTCTCAGACACTATTGCTCTTAGTGTCACATAGGGCATTATTTAGTTGTGTCATGTGGAATTCTACCTTCGTGAACATTTTTGTTTAGCTCGTTTTTCAGGCACTGTTACCTATTGAGTCATGTAACTTAATATGTATTTGCTCATGACAAGTAATAAAGCCATTAGTGAAAAAAAACACGGGTCACTTTGATCTGTGCTTTGCATTTCTGTGACTTATACTTACCGCCGCATTGAGCTCAGTTTATTTAGGTTCAGGATTGTGTTTAGGTCGTTTTCTGAGACTCTATTGCTCACTGAGTCATCTCAGTTGGTATTCTAATGAATCAGTCCTTGGTTAAAGGAAACAGAATGGTACTCAGATGTATCAGTCCATGGATGAAAGGAACCAGAACCATATGCAGATGTATCACCCTTTGTTTAAAAGGAACCAGAAACCTTAAAGATTGGTAAACCATGAATACAAATGAATTTAGAGTAATAATGGCTTGCAATCTGATGATGGGAAATTTCTTGAGCAGGTGAAATATTAAAGCAAAATGTGATTTCTTGAACAAGTGAAATATTAAAGCAGAATTGGAGATTTCTTTTGGCAAGAGATTTATTAATGCCTAAGCAATATTTCCCTTGAATTTAGTGGGATACCAGAAGTTTACTCAATTCCAGAGTATAATTACATGGTACCAGTCATGTGCTTATGCCTTTTGTACAACCTGTAATAAAGACTTTTTCCTCCATGTGATATCTTTTAAATTATGTTTTAAATTGAATTGTATGCTTTATAAGTGATTGCATTGTGTTATTAATATAATGCTTCTTACTGTATTTGTGACTTAGTCAATGCAAAACTTGTTACAAAACTCATGCTAATATTGTACATTTATATCATGCTTTTACATTCCTTTATTTCTATGTAGACTTTAGACACTCTGTGTGGACTTTCACACTATTTGCAGTACTGTAGAATATTTGCTTACCAAATCAGCATTTTGTTTTGCCCAGGTACAGTGTGAAAGAACCATATACCAATACACTTGTCTGTCTGTCTGTCTGTACATATATATTTGTCTATCCTGTTTATGAACATTTTTTCAGTCAGGTTACTGTGACAATGCATGCTTGGTTGATGAACATATTTTCTTCTAAGAAAAGTATCTATACGTGGAAATTGTATGTGAAAAACATAAAAAGTGAATAGTTTATAACTTTTTTTTTATGTTATTTTAATAAACTGCAAAGTATAGGTGTACACTTGTCTCAGACATATGCTAGACACAGAAAATATACATCAATAGTATTTCATTTCATTGAAGCTTAATACATCAGGTGCGATTGGCTTTTCCATGATGTAAACGGCAAATGTTTGTTGTCTCACTCAAATTTTCTGGTAGACACCACCATTTTAAAATAAAATTCAAGTCACCATATGTAAATATTATGCATAAATATTATATATACATGTATGTTTACTGAATTATTTAAAGAAATTTTCGGCAATATCTTAAGAACATTACTGTAAGGAAATGTTTTTGTATTAAAGAATTTCAGCATTTAGCGGTAAACATGTTTGCTTTAAATAGATCCGATGAAGTTATGAGCTTCCTGTTAATTATACAATTGCAAAATGCATCATGGTAAAGGTTGGCATTAGGATAGATAAGAAGTATGTCTGACAGAACAAAAATGTTGTTTGTACTTGTGTAGACTGAAAGCAAATGTAAATGTTGACATATGGGTATTAAGGTTTACCTGGAACTAAATTAAAAGGACTGATAATGGCAAGTGCATAAATGTTTCATGTCATTAATTCGTTATTACTTAGCAACATTACACTTTACAAGTGTCTGATTGACACAAAACTCTTATCTTTCATATGATATATCAAAAGAAAGGACATTTTATACATTTTTTTCCATGTCAAAATTCAATAAATTATGTAAACGGTCCTTTTAGGCACATCGTATGGTCAGTAATTCATAATAAGGTCTTAACCTTGATGATTTCATCAGGAAACTTTCACATCAGCTTAATGAGAGATCACCTCAAAATACCCAGATGAAATAAAAAAGAAAAACTGCCCTATTCTTTAAAATGCTTGACCAAGAAACACTGGCTCTATCTCGAATGCTACCAAACTTCTGATGGCATCTGATTCCAATTCTCCACCCCACCCCCTTTACAAACTAAAGCTCTTTTTTTTTTTTTGTTAGAATGGGACCTGTTCTGTTCATTGTCATATCTGCATGCCAAATATCAGTATGAAATTGTGACATATATTTATGATATGAATTAATTTGTTTTTTGCATGTTTTATTGTGTGTGTGTGTGTGTGTGTGTGTGTGTGTGTGTCTTGTTCTGTAGACAACACACTAGTATAGATACATGACTTTTCATTGTTGATTCTGTTGAAATGTTTTATCAAGCCGTTGTTGTATGGAAAATTAATGAAAATATAGTTGAAATGAAAATAAAACCTACTAGTGAATGTAAATTGAAATATGTGTCTTTGTTCTTTTTCCACTTTAAATTTAAAAAAAACAAATACGAAAGGAAAACCAGACCAGACCAAAGCAAACATGACGGGTAATGTACAAACTACTTACTTCGGGACATATTTGGCATATGTTAATTAGTGTGTGACTGTATTTACCTCCCTTCCCTTTTCCTTCACCATTTAAAATAGGTCCTTAAAATTTCAGATTGCACAACTTAAATCTCTTATCCACCATAAAATTTTATAATGCTGTGACAAGATAACTACGAGAGAGAACTTTTTGTTACGTGCAAATTGGATCTTAACGAAGTCAAAACATTTAATTTCCCAGCAAGGACACATTATTTTATGATCCTGATTTGAAACTCGTAGAATGTAGTTCAGCAATTATTGTGTTGTCTCCAAACATATTTGCAAAATGTGAATATTTGATGCTGATATTTTTGTGGAGTGTCATGTATGATTAAGTATTCTTAAGAGGTAAGAGTCATGTGTCTCTTTTATATGTATATATGTATGTATGTGTCTGTATATATGTGTCTGTATGTATGTATATATGTGTGTATGTGTCTATAAATGTATATATATATGTATGTGTCTGTATATATATATGTGTAT
>JAECUM010000228.1:122500-157825 GCA_016617855.1 Megalonaias nervosa | reverse complement strand
CAATGCAAAAGTTGCTCATTTGTAAGAAAAAATTTCCTACTTGGACAAGACAGAAAAATGGATTTCTGCAGCCCTGATGACTGATTACATTATATTTACTAAAACTGATTTATTTGGTGCATGAAACAAGTGTTAAGCTAAATTACATGGTAGTTTAACTTTGATGTAGTCTTATAGGGACACATTTGTTTTCCAAATACATGTCTCATACATATCTGATCTGACCATTTTATTTATGCCAAAAAGTATAATCTGTTTTCATTCAGCTCATGTTGCTTATTTATTCTGTGAAAAGAAATGTTAGATAATAGAAAAGATTAAAAAACCCATTTTGGTATGACCCTTCTTAAATATATCACATTTTCCACAATTTTGCACACAAAAAATACCAGCATTGATTTTCAATTTTAATACTATACATCACTCCTCTGACTTTATATTTTCTGACCCAATAACAATAGAAAGGTAGATAAGAAAGGGGAATTACTTTCATAAGTATTTATTTTGGCAACTTTCATCCATGATTAAAACACTGCCATCTTGGTATTTCAGATATGAATCTCCTTACCAGAGATAGTGAAACTGGGCTTTGGTAGAATTCCGGATGTATGGAGACTGATCCTGGTCCTGTTCTTTTCCCCATCCAAAGTCACACACCTTTGCCACCAGGCTCTTACTCAATAAAACATTGGATGCAGTGAGATCACCATGTACAATCTTCTTACTGGTCAGATGCTCCATACCCTGCATATGAAACGAATTTTTATCTCAGTTGTTAACTGTAAATCTACAATGAACCAGCTAACTTTAATGATTGCTTTAACATGAAGACATTTCAAACATGCTAACCATAACAAAAAATATGTGGTATATCTGAATGACTCAAGTATTTATCTGTTTTGTCCAGGCTGATGCTGTGAAACCTTCCTTGAAAGACCAATTTTTACATGGGAAGTCTTTCATATGGGGTAATTGCAGTACAGTACTATGATATTGTTGACTGGGGCCATACAAATGGATAGCCTTATACATGAAGTCAACTTATACAGAGGCATCTGAAGCAACATTATGATTGTATAATGAAATGGGATCCATGACCACATCTACCTTATTGTATGAGTACATAATGAAATGGAATCCATGATCAGATCTGCCTTATCCTATGAGTACATAATGAAATGGAATCCATGATCAGATCTACCTTATCCTATGAGTACATAACGAAATGGGATCCATGATCAGATCTGTGTTATCCTATGAGTACATAACGAAATGGGATCTGCCTTATCGTATAAGTACCTAACAAAATGGGATCCATGATCAGATCTGCCTTATCCTATGAGTACGTAATGAAATGGGATCCATGATCAGATCTGCCTTTTCCTATGAGTACATAACGAAATGGGATCCATGATCAGATCTGTCTAATCCTATGAGTATGTAATGAAATGGGATCCATGATCAGATCTGCCTTATCCTATGAGTACATAACGAAATGGGATCCATGATCAGATCTGCCTTATCCTATGAGTACTTAACAAAATGGGATCCATGATCAGATCTGCCTTATCCTATGAGTACGTAATGAAATGGGATCCTTGATCCGATCTGCCTTATCCTATGAGTACCTAACGAAATGGGATCCATGATCAGATCTGCCTAATCCTATGAGTACATAATGAAATGGGATCCATGAACAGATCTGCCTTATCCTATGAGTACCTAACGAAATGGGATCCATGATCAGATCTGCCTTATCCTATGAATCCATGATCAGATCTGCCTTATCCTATGAGTACATAACAAAATGGGATCCATGATCAGATCTGCCTTATCCTATGAGTACATAACAAAATGGAATCCATGATCAGATCTGCGTTATCCTATGAATCCATGATCAGATCTGCCTCATCCTATGAGTACATAACAAAATGGGATCCATGATCAGATCTGCCTTATCCTATGAGTACATAACGAAATGGAATCCATGATCAAATCTGCGTTATCCTATGAATCCATGATCAGATCTGCCTTATCCTATGAGTACATAACAAAATGGGATCCATGATCAGATCTGCCTAATCCTATGAGTACATAATGAAATGGGATCCATGATCAGATCTACCTTATCCTATGAGTACATAACGAAATGGAATCCATGATCAGATCTGCCTTTTCCTATGAGTACATAGCGAAATGGGATCCATGATCAGATCTGCCTAATCCTATGAGTACATAACGAAATGGGATCCATGATCAGATCTGCCTTATCCTATGAGTACATAACGAAATGGAATCCATGATCAAATCTGCGTTATCCTATGAATCCATGATCAGATCTGCCTTATCCTATGAGTACATAACAAAATGGGATCCATGATCAGATCTGCCTAATCCTATGAGTACATAATGAAATGGGATCCATGATCAGATCTGCCTTATCCTATGAGTACATAACGAAATGGAATCCATGATCAGATCTGCCTTTTCCTATGAGTACATAGTGAAATGGGATCCATGATCAGATCTGCCTAATCCTATGAGTACATAACGAAATGGGATCCATGATCAAATCTGCCTTATCCTGCGAGTACATAACGAAATGGGATCCATGATCAGATCTGCCTAATAAAATGGAATACTATGCTGCAGCAAGTGACTGCAATATTTAACAAAATTGACCTGTGCATGAAAAATTAAGTCCCTGATGACAAGTGGTCTTCCAACACAGTTGTTTTTAAAGGTGTATTGTATCAACACACCACATCCAAGTACTTAGCACCAAGATATGAACTCCTGATCTGGCTGCTTGGTATTTGATTAATGTTCGTGACATTACTAAACTGTACAGGATTTCCCAATCACATATCATTAGGAAATAAAACTGTTATTCACTGAATACAGTCCTGCTGGATAGACACCAAAACTTTTTCTTCCATCTATATATTATACAGATGATGCAAAACTGAATCTATGGGAAACAAATGCTTCCAAAATTATAATTACCTCCCCTTGCCACCATAAGTTGGCCACCATAATGTTATACAGTATAGGCTTGATGGAAACATCAAGAAGGATGCATATATTAGCAGGCAGACATGGGAAGGTTTCATACTAATGTGATGGAAACATCAAGAAGATTGCATACATTTGCAGGCAGATGTGGGAAGGTTCCAAATTAATGTAACAGAATCATCAAGATGGTCGCATACATTTGCAGGCAGATGTGGGTAAGCTCTCTAATGTGACAGAAACATCAAGAAGGATGCATACATTATAGGCAGTCATGTGATCAGGCTTGAAAAGATATAATTTACTATAAAATCTCTTTTCCTCATTGAATATATTACCCAAATACATAAGTTTTATGTGAATAGGTAACAGGAAAGGAAGGAGCATAAATCGTCTATTTTGGATATCCGTTTAAGTAAATACAGTTTGAGTTCCTATGTGAATGGTAAAATTCCTCCCCAAATATAAAGACAGCATGACCAAAGACCATGTGACATGTGATGTCTATGAAAATGGTAAGGACAAAAGAATGGCATTTTCTTGCCAAAAATTGGGCATGTCCTGCAAAAGCTATAAACCCATGATCTTGAGGAGGCTGTGTCTGCCATTATTTGGGTCTGGTTGTCACCTGAGAAGCAGCCACTATACCCACATTATTAAGGTACCTTCTTGGCACGCTAGATATCAAAGACTGAGGCTTGAGAAGGCTGACTGTGCATGTCAATAGACTCTTTCAGTGATACCTCAAACTGAAATGTTGCATTCAACACAAGGTTCATTTAGACTGTTAGATCTCACATACTGAAATTTTCAGGGGACGTATCTAGTTTTATGTTGTGCTTCCTGACCTTTACCACAAGGAAGAAATGTTGTCTGGACTCACACCTGTTATTCAAGTATTTCAAGTACTGCCCAAAGGGCATGAATAGGGTATTGCTGGGCTGCCTCTTATGATGTATCAATCAAAATCAGTGAGCAAACTGTCTTCTGTTTGTCCAAAAATGGCAACCTAATCCAGGCTACAAAGCCTGGTTACATCATTACAATAACTAAACCATCCAAATGGAAACTGCAGTTCAGATTAATGTAAAGGGCATGCAATTCACTCACCTGCTGGCTAAAGCCAGGGCTATCACAATGCATTGTTTATAAGGCAGGCCAATAAATCAACTCCACACCTGTAATAATACTGACTGAAAGTTTTAGGGGCTGATATCACCTCTTTTTTATAATGTGCAAATATTTGAGACAGTTTTGTCTGCACATATTGGTGTACATTTTATAAACTTACCCGTATTTACTGCAGCTGCTGAGCTACTGTCATCTGAAGGGTTCTTTTGGAAATATGCACATAATATTCCTGGGTCAAATCCTATGTTTGATGACTTGTAAATCCACATGGAATAGCACAACCTTTAGTGCTGTGGCCATTTTAAATTTAAAGGTAAGTACCTAACTGTATGCAGGGATGTACTGGAAAGATCTGCATGCAGCAAAATTGCACATTTATTAAACAGGTGACATCAGACCCACATATCATCCATCAGTATCAACACAGATTTGGGGGGTGGGGTGTTTGATTTATTGGACAATTTATCAGGTAGTAGCCTCAGTTAGGTTCTAATCAAGGGCTCAAATGTGTTTGAGTTGTGTCAGAATTCCATTGCCACTGAATCTGAGGAAGCAGCCAGGGCTAATATAGGTCAAAGTTGGCTGTCAAATCTGACAGGTCCTAACTGTGGCCTATATTCCCTTCCCTTGATGTCTGAAAATGTAGAAAATCCTAGAGTGTAATGGGGGCAAATTTTTGCTCAAAGTGACAGAGGTTAGCAAGTTGAGAAAGAAGATGATGTCGTTGCCTTGCACCAACCAATGAAAATTCACCACCTCCATCATACAATTTCAAAGTGGAGGGCCTTCTAGTTCATTCTCTATGATAGAACTGGAACTGTTTCCTCTGAAAGGCTAACCTACATGAGCCTGTTTTAGCATTGTCAGTGTCACCAGGCATAAAGGAGGAGCCTGTTTCAGCATTTACAGTGTCACTAGGCAACGGAGGAGCCTGTTTCAGCATTGTCAGTGTCACCAGGCAAAAAGGAGGAGCCTGTTTCAGCATTGTCAGTGTCACCTGAATTTTCTTTAGAATGCTATTACCAGCGCAAGTAGGTCTGCTTAAGATTTGTTGCCTGTGAAAGGAGTTAGCAGAAACACTTTGCAGGTCTGACTCCTTATTTTCTGGATTATTCTCAGTATCAGAACAGTTGGAATGAAGGTGTAGCCTCCAAACTTGTCTCCTAAGCATCCATGGCTCATGCCACTCGGGCTGGGACTGGAATTGGAAAGATGAAGCTGAGCAGTCTGGGATTCCAACTCATCACAAAGAGATATATTGGATGCCCCTTACACTCCAACAAAAGACTGAGTGGAGGGACCTTTGGCATAAAGAGTCAATATATCTGATAGATTATAATCTTTCTGCTAGAGAACCATCACAGAAAATCACAGACCAGGCCACTAGTCAGGTGATTTAAACTCCACCCCCAATTCACCTATGAGGAGGGACACCTCTACTGAGTTGTCAAACATTCAGACATTATCCTACTGCAAAACTGATCATTACATGAAAGGAATTTATCACGGCCTTCATTTCTAGAAGGTTGATGTAAAGGACCATCTTCTCTAGCACCCCTCCCCAAACTTCCTTGGACTAAGATGAAGCTGGGCAACAGGTGGCCTCCTTCCCCATACTGCCCTGACAAACCATAAAATGCACTTTAAGTTTTCCTTATAATTATTTCAGAGGACAATACAAACAATGATTATACAGAGGGTGCTTTTTATTAATCATATATTATTATTATTATTATTAATACATCTCTGCAAATTTCTAAAAGTTCAATATGTCAGTCTCTTCTATAAAAAAATATTAACCTGATACTGAGTGTGAAAACTGCCAAGATGACAAAAACAATTTTAGAGTAATTAACTCTCCATTCAGTCTACAGCAGTATAAGTTTGCAAAAAATAGATTTAATGCTCTTTGTATAGTAAAGAAAGAAGTATATGATGAGAAAGAGAGAAGCTTTATTGTTTCTGTAAGAGAAAAAGTGCTACTGATTTGTCCTTTTTCAGATGCAACATGTTTTTAACAAAATCCCTCTCCTGTAACATTCTTCAGCCATATAACTTCCACAAGTCCAATTGATATAAATCCTGTTTCTCTTAATATCTGTTGCCATTTTTTTTTTTCAATTTAGACTAGTCTGCTATATATGTATCAAACAAAATGAATCTGTGACACATGGATTCATATTAAAGAAACCTGTCTGTCTTCTTGGAACTAATTCATGTAAAATAAGGAAATTAGAAGGAAGTCTAATGATGAATAAATGCACAACAGCCAAGAGTCCCATGATACAAGACTCAAACTGTAATCATTATTCTGTGTCTTGCTCACTCCTGATGTCTTTGATCTGAACTTTGAAATATGTTGGGTTTTTTTAAATTGATAACTGGTACCCGGATTGCCCATTTTATTACAAGGGTATGGTACCCGGATTGCCCATTTTATTACATGGATTATTATCAATGGGCAGGTACCCATTGACATCTTTACTACTACAGTACTACCTGTTTATCTTGAAATGTTCTGGACCAAGGTAATATTGTCAACATAAGTGGATGCTGAGTACATGTACTTAAATTAGCCTAGATTCTGGTCTGCCTGAGACAACTATCATCAGGCTACCAAGGGGATGAAGCTATTTATAGGGAAATGAGGAAACATGAACAAAATACAAATTTTCAGAAACATCTTTGTGAGATGTCCCACCTTTGATTAAACTGACAGCCAGATATTTAGTTTCAAAAGATTATTCATTTAATTTGCATTTTATGCCGCCAGTGGCAGCATTTGTAAGCATAAAATTACTTTTTTTCTGCATGAATGAAACTTTCTTGATGCAATAAACATGTTCCAATCACTTTGGAAAATGAAGGATGCATTGTTTTTATTGATGACTGAAGCTGGCTTGCTTTGATGAAGGATGCATGTGTTATTAACAATGCCATGAAAACCATCTCTGAAAGGACCAAACAAATGCCTTTTTCTTATTGTGGCAGCAACATCAAATAATTGTTGAACAAAGAATGGGTTGGAACTGGCAGCTTTGACAACATCAACAATTGGAAGACAAAGGATTTGTTCAGTTGGGACTTCGGTTGACATATACATTTATTTTTATCTCAACACTGATATGTACTTGACAAATTTGGTAGTAACAAAAGACCATGGGCCCAGGACTTTGCATTTTTATCGACACAGGAGGCTTGTTAACATAAGTGATGTCGATATAAGTGGAAGGACTGTATATTCATAGTAATGCGGAGGAACCAGATTGTGATCTTCTAAGTGAACGTACATTTGAAAAGGAAGTTGCACAAAGTATACTTAGACTCAATCTGGAAAAGCTTGTGGACCACATGGGATAGGAATCAACTTTTCTGAAATGTATTATGTAGCTTATAACACCAATGTTAGTAGCACTTTCTTTAAAAATGTTTTTAACACTGGTATTTTTCGTGGCTCATGGGGAGAAGGCCATTGCATAAACAAGGCTCTTTAGACAATCTTACTAATTTTAATGATTTGATTAATGTTATATCTAAGATATTTACAAATGGACTGAAAGTAATTATATTACTGATGAAGCACAAACTGGGTTTTGGCAGGGATAATCGACTAATGATTACATATTCCCTGTACAATCTGTCATACAGAAATATATTCTTTAAAGTATATGCCTGAAAATATTTGATACTATGGTAAAACCTATATTATATCAGAGTTCTGAAATTAGGGACATACATGTTCAGAATGTATTAAAGTTTTCTAAGCCATTTCTTTAAACAATACATATCGCACATTATGTGAACAATTATGTTACCCTTGGAAAATGTGGCACACTACCATTGTGTGTAACATATTACTCTTGGTGTGTTAATGCTGCAAAATGATTAATACATTAGATGATAACAGATGGGCATCTCATATAAGACAGATATTATTTATCTATCATTTTGGTTTTGTACTGATATCACAAGAGTATTGGAACTGTTAGTGTAGAGTTCAAATGGGAATATGAGAAACAGGTATAGAGCCATTTTGGAATGGAAAACAAAGAAATCTGCAAGAAGATCAATGGATCAAGTTGCATTCTCAATTGTACATTCTGTTATCTGCCCATAGAGAACTGCATAGATACTGGATGGTAGACTGAACTGGTAGATGCTCAGCTGACATGGTCTGTTTTCCTGGGAATGGCAGCTGGGTGGGCAGATGGACAGGCAGTTGACTGATGATATGAAAAATTGCATGTGACAGACTTGTCATACAGTTTCTTGTAATATACAAAACAGATCAGACAGTCTGTTCGTTGTAGCCAGACTTATTGTAACTGCCTACCTCTGGCCACAAGCAGCAATGGATTGCCAGTCAGTCATTTGAATAACCTGGTCACAAGCCAGAATGGCAGCAAGGTCAGAACCAAATCCCTATCATGTAGAATTACAGGCGCTCGTGCCTTGCTCCAGTGTGTGCTGCCAAAAGGAAGGAGCAATATCTCCTCTGATCAGAAGTAGCATTGGACAACTGGTGGACTAGCATGACTGACTAGCTGGGAGCTGAGATGACGGCAGACAGCATACACAGCTTGTATGACAGGCAGAAAACTCGGGTAAGATCAGTGGAGAAAACCATGTGTGCCAGAACTTACAGGCACTCAGACCTTGCCCGTAATGTGGGAGACATATGCTCAGAGGGAGCAAAACTCCTGACATGTCCACATCAACAGGTGACAAATTTTTCACTACCATCTCATGCTTGCAAAACACAGTGGGACAAAATCACTTCTGACTAACTTGTGAAGGTGTCGCAATATTTTCATGAGGTACTTTTATTATGTTTGGTGTGTTTCCCTCTAAGACCTTGAACTTTTTACACATGGTACATCTAGTCACAACTGTCTACATGAAACTACGTAAAAAAGGTTATAAAACGAACTAGATAGGGTGAAAACTACACCAATTAACACACCAAAGTTAAGAAAGAAGAAGCATAATTTTGCCTGGGCATAGAGCAGTATCTGCCCATTGGATACACCATAAGCATAATTGTGCCTGGGCGTATAGCAGTATCTGCCCATAGGATACACCATAAGCAGAATTGTGCCTGGGCATACAGCAGTATTTGCCCATAGGATACACCATCGATATCAGATCTACCAACAAAACTGATTGATGGGAAAATGAAATAGTTTGTATCACCAAGACAGGCGGCTGGACAGCCAGATGGGAGTTGATGCAGATGGACCAGCTGTATGCGACCATGCTGTATGCAACAGGACAATTAGCAGGTTTGCTGCATGATTCATCAAAAGACTTAAATTCAGCTCTGAACTGTCCACTCAAACATGATGTTTCAAAGTACATGTTACTCACATGTAATCAATGACCATTAAGGCATGAAGAAATCTGTGCATGTGCTCTCATGTACATTTATAGGAATTGTTTCAAAGAATCTTTAAAACGTGTTCAACATAAGTTTTAGTGATGCTTTAGAATCGACACAAAATTAAATGACTTGCTGTGAAGGCAGTTAATAAAGTATTTTTAATGGTTCGTACAATAATGTAATGAAGGCAATCCTATCAGTTTAAATTAATTACAATGGAGAGTTTCTGCTGTGTTCATTTGAAGTCATATATCTCAGATTCATGGCGAAATGATCAAAAAACGTAGGTGCAAAAAAATAGGAGAAACTACAGAAAGACTGGCAAGGATATTTCTTTCTCTCCGCAACTACAGATGGTGGAAAGGCTGGCAAGGGTATTTCATTCTCTCCGCAACTATAGATGGTGGAAAGGCTGGCAAGGGTATTTCATTCTGTCTCCTGGTGCCTCATACAAATGGCTAGAATACATAGCTACAGAGTTTCTAAGTTATATGTGTAATTTTAATGATATGATCATATTAAAAGATTCTACATCTGATCTTGGAGTTCTATAGATATAAATTACATGGTACAAAATACTAATGCTAAACATCCAAAATTCAAATGTAAAAACACTATGGTGTCCTTAACACTGTCCTCTGGACCAGAGGAAGTCCAACATAAAGTTGGTCTTACTTTATAACAGAAAATGTGTAATGCATGACTGATGAAGAATCTAGCTATCTATCAGCTAGTTGAGCCAAACTTCATCACATCATAAAGACTATACGATATAAACAACCATGTTTGGGATGAAATATTTAAATGGTTCAAAATCAATTATTAGGAATGGTAGAAGCAGAGGACACAAAAACTGTCAATGCAATTACAGACAAAATTAACACTAACTGCCATTTTCATATTCCTACATAGTCATTAATAACAAACCATGATATCCTTGACTCAAAAGTAACAACAAATGCTGAATACATGTCAGCATAATGTTTATCTTTTTCCAAACATTCTCAGAACATGTTCTTTCCTGCATTAAAAATGATAAAGAATATCTTTTAGTTTCAACTTTGTTACTATAAAATGCAACTGAATTTTTTTCAAATTTGAGGTAACTATAACAAGTACTTCCTCTGGATGATTTATTATATTAACAAAGAATGTGAGTTCTTAGTTAACTCATTAAGACTGGGAGCTTTCTGTCATTTTGACCTGAAATGGGAGTAGAAAATGTATTTTGGGGGTTACTTCTGAATACATCCAAATACATCTGCTTCCAAGAGATTTTTGTTTAGCCAGATGCCTAGTGGTGTTAGAAATGTTGTTTTTTTACTGGCTATTTTGCTCATGCATGAGAGGAGGGTAACAGTTGGAGTTCTTTTTTTTGCTTCTTGGACCCATCATTTTCGCGTCCTGGCCACTTTTTACACCAAATCTCAAACTTGTCATTTTGCAAAGGTTCAACTGTCTGTATGCAGTTCAGACCAGTCTGCCTAGCCATCGGGCCAAAAAGTCTAAAATCCAGACATAAAATCCGGTTCTGACAACTGGAAAATGTTTGGTGCAAAAATATTGGGTCTCAAAAATTAATTTTTTCTCTCTTTCTATGTTGTAATACGAGTAGAAAGTCTTGATTATTTGTTTTCATTGTAGAGCTACATCTGTCTACTTTTATGTAATACCACACACTCTGGTGTATCTTAATTACCTTGATGCTACAGAGCTTGTAAAGTACAACCTCATGATGCATAAATGCGTCACTCGGGCATAATGAGTTAATGTTCAAAATAGATATATTTGTAATGGAAAAAGGCAATATCAATTCTGCTAACTCTGTATGAACGAATTTGAGTCACATCACTGTATACCTTAACAATGTCCAGCAAAATGGAAAGTCTAGTTTGTAGGCTGGGAGAAGTCTCTTTCCCTCTGTGTGTTCTAAGGTATGATGACAATGCTCCATTCTCCATATACTTCATGACAAACCTAGTAGCCACTGGAAACGAGAAAAGCTGGGAGTATTGCTGTAGCATAAACACAAAGGCAATTGCATGTATGTCAAATATTATGCCTACAAATGCCTACACCAATATTATGCCTACAAACACCTACACCAAAATTATGTCTACAAATGCCTACACCAATATTATGCCTACACCAATATTATACCTACCAATGCCTACACCAATATTATGCCTACAAATACCTACACCAATATTATGCCTACAAATGCCTATGGCAATGTTATGCCTACAAACACATACAACAATATTATGCCTACAAATACCTACACCAATATTATGCCTACAAATGCCTACACCAATATTATGCCTACAAATGGTACAATAATATTATGCCTACAAACATTTACACCAATATTATGCCTACAAATGCCTACACCAATATTATTCCTACACCAATAGTATGCCTACAAATGCCTACACCAATATTATGCCTACAAAATGCCTACACCAATATTATGCCTACAAATGCCTACACCAATATTATGCCTACAAATGCCTACACCAATATTATGCCTATAAATGCATACACCAGTATTATTCCTACACTAATAGTATACTTACAAATGCCTACACCAATATTATGCCTACAAACACCTACACGAATATTATGCCTACAAATGCCTATACCAACATTATACCTACAAATGCCTACACCGATATTATGCCTACAAACGCCTACCCCAATGTTATGCCTACAAATGACTATACCAATTTTATGCCTACAAACAACTATGCCAATATTATGCCTACAAACACCAATGCAAATATTATGCCTACAAATGCCTACACCAATATTATGCCTACAAATACCTACACCAATATTATGCCTACAAATGCCTGTGCAAATATTATGCCTATAAATACCTACACCAATATTATGCCTACAAATGCCTACACCAATATTATGCCTACAATGCCTATACCAATATTATGCCTACAAACACCTACCCCAATGTTATGCCTACAAATACCTACACCAATATTATGCCTACAAATGCCTACACCAATATTGTCTACAAATGCCTACACCAATATTATGCCTACAAATGCCTACACCAATATTATGCCTAGAAATGCCTACCCCAATATTATGCCTACAAACCTAGTCTTGAAGTAAAACTTTAACTTCCAATCTTTAATTTCTGTATCTGTGACCTTGACCCAAGGTGAAAAGGGTGAAGGAATGGAATAAATTATTATTGCTTCATTTAAAGCAATGAATAGAATCCATACAGAAATGATACAAATTTCAGCATATGAAAACATTCTAGCAAAACTGTTAATGAAATTACCACTAGCATGTAGGCGACTAATGTTTTTCTGCTAGTGTGGGATCCAAAAGATTCCATAAATATTACATATTCTTCCTACTAATTATATATTAAATCAACATTAATATTGTGAGTGATAAATGCTACTATCATAACAACTTAAAAATATTGCAATTAAAATGTTAAACAAAAAGTGCTTTGTTCTGAATTATGACTTATCGTACAACGTAAGATAATTTCACAAAATGTTTGATAACTTTTTGATGCCTTTTTTCTTTTCTTTGACAGTTATTTTATTTCTAAATTTATTTGCATGAAAATTTACCTCTCATTTTAAGAATATAATCTAGAGGTTGTAACATTATAAAGATGCCCCCTGATGTGTGTTACACTACAATACCTTGATTTCATAATAACATTATAACATTGATGTAATATTTTAAAAATGCTGTGAATTTTTGTCCACTGCCTATAAAAACTATACAATTATGAACTCTGACATTTATGTCTTAGAACATGGACATAATATTGTAAAAATTACATAATCTCAAGCTGCATATCTAATATACAGTTTACACTATCAGTAAATGTGGTACTCTGCCTGTATGTTCACTCTCCACTTACACTGATTCTCCTCTCCAGTCATGACTCCAAGAAAATCAACGATGTTCGGGTGCTGCATCTTAGCAAGTATTTCTATCTCGCGTCTGAAGCGGTGGCCATACCCATCATCATGATTACAACACTTAACAGCCACAATGAGCCCATTATATTCAGCTCTAAATACATCACTGAAGCTGCCCTGTAATAACGGGATAACAATTATTTTCACACATCTAACACTGCCCTGTTCTAAGTCCGTAGAACATCTATGAATGCAACATACTGTCTCAGTCTGTAATATTTAAAAGAAATCTTTGAATGCACTGTCTTGTTTCAGTCTGTAATGTTGCAATACATCTATGAATACACTATTCTTGATCGCTCTGGTAGCCTAGTGGTTAGAACATCTGCCTCGGATGTGAGAGGTCGTGGGTTCAATCCCCGGCCGAATCATACCAAAGACTTATAAAAATGGTACTAACAGCTGCCTCGCTTGGCGCTCAGCATTAAGAGGTTAGTGTTAGGACTGGTCAGCCTGGTGTCAGGATAATGTGACTGGGTGGGACATCATGCTTCATGTCTGTGGCATGATGCCCCAATGCTAGACATCACTATAAACTGCCACACTGCAGACATCATAGCAATATGACTGAAAAATTGTTAAAGCTACATTAAAAATCCAAATCACACACACACACACACACACACACACACACACAAACACACACACACACACACTAATTTCAGTCTGTAACACTTCTAAGAATGCACTATACTCAGTCTGTAACACATCTATGAATGCATTATACTGAGTCTGTTACATATCTATGAATACACTGTAATGTCTTGGTCTGTAACACATCTATCAATGCACTATACTCAGTCTGTAACACATCTGTGAATACATTGTAATGTCTTGGTCTGTTACGTATCTATGAATACACTGTAATGTCTTGGTCTGTAACACAACTATCAATGCACTATACTCAGTCTGTAACACATCTGTGAATACATTGTAATGTCTTGGTCTGTAACACATCTATCAATGCACTATACTCAGTGTGTAACATATCTATGAATATACTGTACTGTACTGTCTCAGTCTGTAACACACATCTATGAATGCAATGTACTGTCTCAGTCTGTCACACTTCCATGAATACATATTACTCAGTAACATGATCCATAAATTCATTCTAATGTCTCAGTCTGTAACTCATCCATAAACACACTATGCTGTACTGTCTCAGTCTGTAACACATCTACTATGAATGCAATGTATTGTCTCAGTCTTAACACATCTACTATGAATGCAATGTATTGTCTCAGTCTGTAATACATTGATGCATGCAATGTACTGTCTGTAACACACATGCATGAATGCAATGTACTGTCTCAGTCTGTAACATATCAATTAATACACTGTACTCAGTCTACAATGCATCAATGAATATACTGTAATGTCTCGGTTTGTAACACATGTATAAATACACTGTATTGTCTCAGTCTGTAACACATCTATGAATACACTGTACTGTCTCAATCAGTAACATATCTAATGAATGCAATGTGCTATCTCAGTCTGTAATATTCTGTACCATCCATTATTTCCTGCATCAAAATTTAATTATATTTTTGTTCTTTATTTGAGACAAACAACTTTGTTGTGTTATTAAGATTTGGAATATTATAAATTACTGATCATTATAATTAATATTTTTAACAATAATTACTTTTACAAAAATATAATTAACAAAAGTACATACATTTCCTAACAGGCTGAAGGCCCCCCCATCAAAAAACCCCTAATAAGTGAATATTTTTCATTTTCTTTTCTTCCTTACACTTATTCAATCACTGCGATAGAGAAACCTGCTTATTTTAAAATGCTAATGAATCTATAAACATAAATGCCGACCTGTTTATAATACTCAGACCTTTCAATAATTACGGTACAGTCTCAGCATGAAGTACCTCAGTATATCACATTCCCTTATTTTATTGCTGATATGGGATTCCATTATACTGTTTAAATTATATTTGTTCCGTATAACGTTGCCTAGTATAAGTCAACTTGACCTATATCACAATCCACTTTTATGGTACACCTGAACAGTGTCATGGTGAATGACCACAGTACTGGATTTACATATATGCAAACCATGAGAGAGGTATAAGCGTAATTTTTGTTAACTGTCAAAAGATAAAATAATCTGAGCATAAAAAGTGTAATCTATATATTACTAGTACTAATATTATTACCCCTACTTCAACGAGGCTACGACATCATAGCTAATACAGTACATGCCATAATTACAGTAAACAGTGACCGCTCTGGTGGCTTAAGTGGTTGGATGCGGGAGGTCATGGGTTCAAACCTTAGCTGAGTCATATCAAAGACTTATAAAAACGGTACTAGCAGCTACTCACTTGGTGTTCATCATTACAAGGTTAGCATTAGCACTGGTCAACCTGGTCTCAGGATAATGAAACTGGGTGGGATACAATGCTGCCACATTGCAGACATCATAGCGATATGACTAAAAACTTGTTGCTATATTAAAAATCCAAATCTCACACACACAAACACACACACACACACACATACAGTACATTGAATGAAAAATGTGTTTATTTTTACAATTTTACTACTAACCTGGATTTGCTGGTCAAAATACTTAGCAAAAATGAACAAATCCATATGGATTAAAACCAAAATACTAACACAAAACATATTAAAAATTATTTATATTCAACACTGACTTTAACTAGCCTTCATGTCCAACTTTTGCCAAATGATCATGAAGTCTACAAATTTTGCAATGAGTGCTGTATTGCATCACTCATATTCTCCTTCACAAATCTGCAAAGCTGTGTTGATCTGTCCTTTTCCTGATCAGACATGTTTTGAAGTTTAAAAACAACCATCTGCTCAAAGAATTTTCATCCATATGTCAAACTGTAAAAGCCCATTTAGCTTAAAAGGCAGACTAGTCTTCAAACTAACTTGACTATCAATATAATGAAATGGGCTGTATACAGGTGCTTTAAATAAAAAATTAGGGAAATACATGTAGATCTATATGATCGACAAATAAGCTCTTATGGTGGCGGTCTACAGTTTCGTATTTGGCATAGGGTTAGAATTTTAAAGAAAAAGAATTTCCCCAGGTTTCCTTGCTGGTTATACTGGGTATTTAAAAAAGACCTTGTATATCTTAGGTATTGTTCAAAGAACCTTTAATTCCCTTTATTTTGGTGTATGATTGATGGGTGTAATATGGGTTATAGAGTATACAGCTTGGCCTTACTCCAGATGTGCACCGTTCAAAAAAGTGCTAGCTTGACTTGGTCATTTTCACTTCTGAACTTCAAAGGTAAATTGCAAAAAAAAAAAGAGCCGATAACTTTTTTTACTTTTTATGTATTTGGTAATTCATTCATTGTACTTTCAGAAGCTGGTATTGTCTAGTCTAGCAAAATTCATTTTCCGTATTTTAATAGCTGCTAAGGATAGTGTACTTTAGACAAATTCAGGCTGATTTTTTGAGCACAAAGGAGCAGTCATTTTAGTTAGCAGTGTGCCAAGATCATTTACAATTTCCAAACGTACAATATCCAAAGAAATGTCAGCCACATTACATCAAAGTAGCATAGAGGTATGCCAACATTCTCTCCACTGTGCATGTTTTAAATGCAAACAACTTCACCTTATATACGTCACTCTCTCAAAAGTACATAATAATTGGTAAGCGCCCCCTTTTGACATAATCATTATGGGTTTTTTTCACCATATTACAACTTACACTCACCTGTATATGGACTATGCTTTTCCGGTACATTAGAAAGTTATGTTTGTCATTTATATTATCATCTCTTTAATTCCACTTATTATAAGGATTTGAGATATTCTAAAAAGAAAGACTGCTGCATAAGAATAGCATAAGATATACAAGGTCTTTTTTAAATACCCAATATAACCAGTGAGGAAACCTGGGGAAATTCTTTATCTTTAAAATTCTAACCCTATGCAAAGTACGAAACTGTAGAGCGCCATCAAAGTGTAATGGTTGGTACGTATGCATTTACTGCAGTATGACACACCCATGTCTCACAATGCAAAATGTGTTGGCCAATCAGAGTCTATACTGTTGGCACATAATGTGATGACAGATCTGGAATGACAATATCTGTAGTTTGTATCAACTATAAACATGTAAACAAAACAACAGACTCTGTTTGAAAAACCTGCCCTTGAATTAGCCGGCAAGTAAAAAACTTTAAAATTGATCCCAAACTAAAGTGTATATTAGCATGGCCATGTAGGCACATTTACTCATCCGAAACTAAAGCGTATCTTAGCATGGTCATGTAGGCACATTTACTCATCCCAAACTAAAGCGTATCTTCGCATGGTCATGTAGGCACATTTATTCATTTAAATAAAATATAAACTGTTGTTTTAAACTTTAACACCAATTTAGTTTTAAAAAAGTGTATTAATTCATTACAATTATCGACTGCTATGGACTTTTACATGATGGTCAGTTATTGAACTAAGTCAAGAAAGTGCGCATCAGTTCCAATTATTATTAATGTAGGTAGTACAAATATTTTCCACCATACACTGCTCTGATTGCGATATCATAGTCTGATATTCAATCCATTGATGTCATCCCAAAATTTTCCATGTACTTTAGGCCTGACTTTGCTCTATGTATTTTGCAGGGCATATATGTAATGACCTTACAAGGAATACTGATATAAAGAGTAAAAATAAAGTGAATAAATGCCTTTTAAAGGTATGTGTAATCAAATTCTCAAAAAGGACATCCATTACTGAAATATACAGCCAAGCCAATAGCTTGTCAACATGCATGCTGAAGGGGTTCTCACACCTTCACAATTGCCACTATTTAATGTTTATGACTTCAAATAGGCATAACGTTATAATCTCTTATCCAAGTTTTTGGAAATTTTAAGCATGTACTGAGTATTGATTGTAGTTTCAATGGATGTTTGTGTTGTAATAAAGTCTTAGATTTTGCATAAACTGGTTTGTTAATGGGTATGCATGGCTATCTTTACTCTGGTGATCCATCAATGCCAAATTTACCCGCATATAATACAACATAGATATCTTTACTCTGGCGGTCCATTAATGCCAAATTTACCTGTATATAATACAACATATCTTTACTTGGGCAATCCATCAATGCCAAATTTACCTGTGTATAATACAACATAGATATTTTTACTCTGGCAATACATCAATGCCAAATTTACCTGTGTATAGTGCAACAATGCCGAACTTACCTTTGTATAATACAACATAGACATCTTTACTCTGGCAATACATCAATGCCAAATTTACCTGTGTATAATACAACAATGCCAAATTTACCTGTGTATAATACAACATAGATATCTTTACTCTGGCAATCCATCAATGCCAAATTTACCTGTGTATAATACAACAATGCCAAATTTACCTGTGTATAATACAACAGATATCTTTACTCTGGCAATCCATCAATGCCAAATTTACCTGTGTATAATACAACAATGTCAAATTTATCCGTGTATAATACAACATAGATATCTTTTACTATGGTGATCCATCATTGTCATATCAACCTGTGTATAATGCAAATAAATTGTAATCAGCATATACCCAGTTCTGCTATTACAACAACACAGCAGCAAATAACACAGACCCAGACCTGCTGTTTCATAACATTGTCAACAGAAACAATTCATAATGCAGCAGGTAGAACCATATCTGCAGTTACAAAATGTAGTGGGAAGACCCAGATGGTTTTAATCTTCAGTTTGCTTGAGATCAGGCTAGTAAATATCTTTGCTCAGTAAACAGTGACCACTAATCAGGTCACATAATGGGTTTTAGATATTTTTTGTTACCAAGTCTGGATGTTTTATATTATGCCGCATGAGCCAACAAGAATGACCTTTCTAATGAACCTTTCTGTGGAATATTCATCAAGACCCAGTCCATTAAAAAAACAATACTGTAATGAATACATCTAGTATATGTGATTTCAAGAAATTCTTCCATTCACTTCCAGCATGTACAATTCATACACACCAGGTGGACAAGGCTTGAGTAACTATGTTAATGAATGGTCAAAAAGAAACAGTCATTCTTGTCAGCCTATATAAACAAAACGTACATAATTTGTCAGTGGCGAATGGGATGAATTGATGAATTAATGATTGAATGAATAATGGATGCATGAAAGAATGTGTAGACAAATGAATGAAAGAATGAGTAAATGCATGAATGAAAGAAAGAGTAAATGAATGAATTATGGATGAATGAAAGAATGAGCAGATGAATAAATGAAAGAATGAGTAAATGAATGAATGAAGGAATGAGCAGATAAATGAATGAATAATAGATGAATGAACGAAAGAACAAGTAAATGAAAGATTGAAATAATTAGTAGATGAATGAATGAATAATGGATGAATGAGTAAATGAATGAATGAAAGAATTAGATGAATGAATGAAAGAATGAGTAAATGAATGAATGAATAATGGATGAATGAAAGAATGAGTAAATGAATGAATGAATAATAAATGAAGGAAAGAATGAGTAATTACTGAATGAATTGTGGATGAATGAATGAATAAGGAAATGAATGAATAAGTAGATGAATAAATGAATAATGGATGAATTAAGAAAATGAGTAAAGGATGAATAAATGAATGAATAATGGATGAATTAAAGTATGAGTAAATTAATGAATGAAAGTAGCAAATGAATGAATGAATAATAGAAGAATGAAAGAATGAGTAAATGAATGAATGAAAGAATGAGTAAATGAATTAAAATTTGCTTAACAATGTGTAGAATATAAAGCCAACAGAGAAAATATACCTTGCCAATGCAATCCAACAGCTTCACATCTTCATCCTTAATCATAATATTCTTGTAGCTGTCCTTTAATATAACTGACTTAGCATTCTCTCCACTAACAACAGGACCCATCTTGTTCACATCTGACCCTGATTTCTCTTTGGTTAAAGCGTTTTCATTCTCATTGTTTTCTTCTTCTTTACTGCACTTTAAATAGTTATTCCCCAAATATGAAGTGTTTTCAGATTGGTTCTCTGCCTTTTCCAACTCTTTTCTGAACGGGGGGATTCGAGTCAGGTTCACTGTTTTTCCAGGCCCACCAACTGCATTCTGCGGCAAGGTCTGAAGTTCTTTGGAAATGGCTTCTAACCTGATTTGAGACAGCAAATATTGAGAGCCATTTCAATGATACAACTGAACATAACCAATGGATAATATAATTCAACTTAAGTGATCTGTTTATTGTGAATCATACACCTTTACAAAATCATATTCAGGTAAATAATATATGTATGTATGTATGTATATATATATATATATATATATATATATATATATATATATATATATATACACACACACACAGTAGTCCCCCTCTTGAACAGCCCCGCTGACCAGAGGCCACCTGCTCCTTATGGCCAGAATCTGACGGCACCGACAAATTTGTGTTCAAAAGTACCCCTCACGAAAGGCCACCCCGCTAATGCGACCAGCATATTAGTGCAAAAATATAAAATTTACCCCTCACAAGCGGCCGCATTTTATTTTGTAATATGTATCCAGAACCAATTTTATTCATAACGTGTGTTAAGTAATCCAATTTCTGTTTCCCGATGTCAGGTTTTCGTTCCTGAAAGAAGTGTTGACTAAAGTACATGTAGCACTAAGCTTAATATTATATCATTTAAGCTTCACGAGAAGCCACATTTATTCCATAAAGCCGAGAAAGACTCAAATTTTAACCCATACAAAAACATAAGTACACGTAATCCGATTAGCCTTACTGCTGTGTTATCATGAGATGTCCGGTTTAGTCACTCTGATAATTGTTAAGATTACAATTATTGAACAGCAGTAACAGCTGAGAGGTGGCGGTATTGATGTACAATACACAAGTCAGCGGGAAAATGGTTTGATAGCCTTTATGGCTTCCCTTAGTAAGATGTTGAGCTTGTTCATTTTCATAATTAGTGACTATTACTACTGACAATAATTGTCAAGATTACAAATCCTAACGGCCGCGAGGTGCTATTGTTCAGATCAAATCTGCGTACATATCGAAGCCGTTTTGGCTTCTCTCCCTTAGTGTAAAGAAATGTAAACACAAATAGGGTACCAGACTGTGACTAATGAATCATGTGACAAAATCGCTGCCTTTAAAAAACACATGGCATTTTGTTTAAATGCAGAAAAGTTGTTTTATCAGTCTTGTAGTTGGTAACACTGATGATTACAACCGGACGTAATTGTCAAGATCATAACAGGGTCAGCATAGTCTAAAAATAGATTTTTGCAGACACACACACAGAGAAATTAGCCTTGAACAAAACAGGGTACCAGACAAAGACCAAAAAATCATGTGACAACACATTCCTTTACGAAGAAGGCATTTCATCCGCTCTGCAAAAGTTTCGTCTGCATAATTAAATCACATACAGTTAGCAACATCTGAATAAATCATTACAAAACATTAACATGTCATCACGTAAATGGAGACGATTATTTTCGAAAAAAGTCGGTTATTCTACTCGACAACATAGGGTGAGGTGGGGAGGGGGAACTTGCCGAACGATTTTAGGTAGAAAAGACTCGAATAAAACAATTTTATGTTGAAAAGACTCGAATAAACAACATCATAACTGATAAGGAGGTTGTTCAGCAGCAGTGGGAAAATGGAGCAAATGGAAAGAGAATTATGTATGTACCAAGATTTAAATGACATTTTTGAATGGTTTTGCAATAAGCATGACAACAACACCCACTTGCATATCAAACTTACGCCAAGAATAAGAACTATTAATGCATATTCAGTTGAAATAAGTCTATCATTATAACAAGAAGAACCTTTTAATAATTAATGTTACTTTTAAACGAAGGTATTAAATGCTTTGAAGAATGTAGCTTTCTTACTGCGTACATTACATATACTTCTCACAAAAAATTTATTCCCCCTCTGGAAAGGCCACCTGTCTTATAAGGCCACTTTCCCAGTGCAGAAGGGGTGGCCGTATAAAAGGGGGACTACTGTGTATATATATATATATATATATATATATATATATATATATATATATATATATATATGCATACACACACACAGGATGCAGCAATGACTCAGCTATATGGAAACCACATTATATCAGTAGCTACAGTGTTAGACTTATAATCCAAGGTCATGGTAATGACATACACCAAGGCCATCTGAGGTCGGCTAGATTGATATATCCTTAAAAAAAGCACTTGGCCTGAACAAAGAGCATGTTAAAAGCAATAATAAAAAGTTTAGTTTGAAAGGAGGCTCATCCTTTCTACTCAAATATCTTTGTACTTAAACATGTACACAAATGCCATCAGCATATCCTTGTACCAGCCTTGTACTTAAGCCTGTACACAACTGCTATCAGCATATCCTTGTACCAGCCTTGTACTTAAACATACACTCAACTGCAATCAGCATATCCTTGCACTAGCCCTGTACTTAAGTTTGTACAGAACTGCCATCAGCATATCCTTGTACCAGCCTTGTACGTAAATATGTACATAACTGCCACCAGCAAGGAACCAAATCTACCATCATACAATAACCTGCAGATCAGAGTCACACTTACAACACCTGAAGAAAACTGCCTCAGAGTAATGAAGAAGTTGGAATATTGGAATTTCTAAAATTGCGCGATCACTATGTGTCTAAGAAAGATGCCAAACGAGTTGCAGTGAAAAAGGCCTGATATGTTACAAATGTGGCTATGGTAATGAATGGCTGGACTCTGACAAATGTAAAATAATACAACATATTTATCTACTCTGTATTATTATTCATGACTTTTTCCACTTTCAAAAAGATCTGAGGTGTTGCAATTGACCTCTTAGTTCACCATCCATGTGTCACGCATATGAAGCAATTAATGAATCAAACAATGCAACTGCCAGTACTAATTAACTGTATCTAGGTAGGACAGTTGAGACATTTTCATGGGTTTTAGGGTAAATATATATAGCAACTTTATATACCAATAATTTGTAAGTTAATGGTCCAAACTTAATCAAATTTTGGGATCTGAACTTAAAATAAAGCAACTTAAACTCATTTTTAAAAGTTTAAAAGTACAACTAGATCTGTGTTTGCTAAATATGCATGCCCCCACATTAAAATACTGCAACAATTTAAAGAAAATCTAATTAGGTCATCTATGTACACATTGTAACATGCATACAAATTTCATACATCTACCTCATATGTTGAAATTTTATTCTGAGTTAAGCTTATAAAGTTTGGTTAAAGGTCAAAAAGGAAAAATAAAGTGTTTTGCTTTCCAGACAGAAAACCTGTTGTAATGATTAAATATAAAAATAAATATGTAAATCTAATCAAGACATCTATGTATAAAAATAAATCTGAAAATCTAATCAGGTCATCTAGATATAAAAATAAATCTGAAAATCTAACCAGTTCATCTAGGTATAAAAATAAATCTGAAAATCTAACCAGGTCATCTATGCATAAAAATAAATCTGAAAATCTAATCAAGACATCTATGTATAAAAATAAATCTCAAAATATATCAGGTCATCTAGGTATAAAAATAAATTTGTCATCCAATTTCATTTTGAATGCCTCAAGTGGTTTATTTCCTTAATTAGTCTAACAATATTTTTATCTTCAAAAAGTCCGTGAAGTTAAAATATATGCAAGAAATTAAAAATATTGCTGTAATGACCTGAAAATCTAATAAGGTCATCTACTGATGATCATGACAAGTTCAACAGCTTTAGTGCCATACATAAGTATGGATGCACAGTAACAAAGTAATATGCCTTGTACAGATGTTATAGTGGACACAGGAAAATGCAAATGCAAGGGTGAGCAGAGTGATCTGCCTTTATCCATGACATCAATTGATAAAAAATGTTAATCTTCCAACATATTATTTCAAATGAACAGCACAGAGTTATCTGCTGGTCCATTTTGCCACGTCAGACCTGTTAATGGCTGGATGATAATTATAAAAGGATAAATACAGTTTGCATCTTCAAAGTTTTTTTAATAATGCAAACTACATTTACTGAAATAATGGAAATATGCAACAGTCAAGTCACCAATAATGCCTTCAGTGCAAGACTACTATACCAATTTTAACAAATCACTTATTCAAACGCTGTTGAAAAATAGCAAAATCCATTATATACCACAGCAGAGCATCACAGGGTGAGTCAAGATGTTACAATGGCAACAAAATTTTCTGCAGCTTATTGTGGATTTTACTGCCTGAAATTTTTATATCGACCAATCAGAAATCACATAATATGCGATGGTGTGTTACAATCAGCTCCTCACATCTCAAATTCCAGAACCATTCCTCGGTAAATTCGTCAGTGTTTAAATCATAAACAAAAACATTTTGATGATTCTGAAATTTTAATGAGAATAAAATTTTATTTAAAACTCAATCACTCAAGGAATTTGCTGAAATCTTATGCTCAATACTATTTTGTGTTTTACTGTATTTTCTATATGTGATGCTGCAGACAAGATAATAAGAAATATATACAATTGCATCTGTGTTTTGTTCAAAGTTTGTGGAAGTAATAAGTCTGATATGATGTATGTATACATCAAGGCTGACAAGAAAAGACACATTCATACACCAAGCTGAGACACATTCATACACCCAGCTGAGACACAGTCATACGCCAAGCTGAGACACATTCATACGCCAAGCTGTGACACATTCATACACCATATCAAAAGAGTTCTTTCACCAGACACTGAATAAATATTTGGATATATAAACCCAATTACACTTTCAAAATATTTTTAGCTTTATTGTTTATAAGGAATGAAAATCAAATGGAAATTTATAAAAGTTCTCTTCAGTGTAACTAGAATACTGATGCATGGATCTTGGTGACAACACTTAAATTATATTGTAGTCTGGTGTGCAACATGGAAATGCGGATTAACAACTGTATCAGTCACCATCTGTACCAAATACCATGTTATACTAAATTGGTATGTAGTAAGTATTACTTCATAATAATAGAGATTCATTATTACCTTGTACACATTTCTGAAAAGGAGGGTCTACTTTCTGGTTTATATTCCCAGCAATCCCTCATAAGCTTGTACATTGACTCAGGACACTCTAAAGGTTGAGAGAGTCGTTCTCCACGGGACATTCTAGCGAAGCCATGTCTAGCGAAATCTTCAATACCATCACAGAAATTTGGTACTGTCCCATAGCTATAAATTTCCCATATGACAATCCCTGCACTCCATACATCTGCCTTGCTTGTAAACTTCCTCTCATGTCCAATATACTCTGGGGAACACCTAGAACATATGCATGTACATTAATATTTTCTGGTCTGTATGAACTGTCTAATAGTGCTCCATAACATGTAGTATTCTATTCTCCATAACATGTAGTATTCTATTCCACTTATTTTTATAAATAGTGTAATTAAATCATGACTTAATTATATGAAAGCAATAACTTCTCCCTTCCAAATATATCAGAATAAGAATAAGCAGACTGTTAGATGGCTAGATACAAGTTTAAGTTTCCATTACCTGCCACTACTCCTGCCATTTTATTGTTGAGTTAGTTGGATGCATGTTGGGGGTGGGGTGGGGGACAGATTAATTAAACTCATCTGTACTTATAACTGTAAAAGGGTCATTACAAAGGTATTCTCTACTACAAACCCTAGGTAACAATGCTTGGCAGGGAATGTTTGACTTTGACAACCAATGATGCATTACGGGTAGTAAACACTGATAGTATTATGGGCTGGATTCAAAATGCCGATAGACTGCTGGTTCATTATTAAAAAAAAGCAGTATAAAGAAATGACAGTATCTAATTTGGAGTATAAAATATATATTTAACCCAGCTATTCATGTTGTGATTTGCTTCTTAAGAAAAATAAAAGAAAGAAAGTTTGCATCATGATAAATACTGCCAATCTGCCAGATAACCACACATACTTATGCCAGAGATAACCACAAATGCTTACGCCAAAGATAATCACACATGCTTATGCCAGAGATAACCACATGTTTATGCCAGAGATAACCACACATGCTTATACCAGAGAAAACCACACATGTTTATGCCAGAGATAACCACACAATTATAACAGAGATAACAATACCCTTATGCCAGAGATAACCACATGCATATGACATAGATAACCACACATGCTTATACCAGAGAAAACCACACATGTTTATGCCAGAGATAACCACACAATTATAACAGAGATAACAATACCCTTATGCCAGAGATAACCACATGCATATGACAGAGATATTCACACATGCTTAAGCCAGAGAACAACACACAATTATAACAAAGATAATGATACACTTATGCCAGTGATAACCATATGCATATGCTGAAGATAACCACACATGCTTATGCCTGAGATAATTACACATGCTTATATCCAGAGATAATTACACATGCTTGTGTCAGAGATAACCATGCATGCTTATGACACAGATAACCACTAAAGGTGTAAACAAGTGTCCGGGTACTTAGGTGCCTGCCCGTTCATAAATACCAGGTAAGAAAATTAGCTAGAGGGTACATGTTTAGTTCATGTTAAAAAAAATAAATAAAATAAATAAATTTTAAAAAAAAGTTCTGAGTTCAGATCAAAGATTATATCTGGTGATGTCAGGAGCAAGCAAGACATTGATCTCTTGTATACCTCCGTCTACTGATCTTCATACTGTCAATGTGTGCGACCATATGGCTATGTACTCAAAGTTTCCTTATTTTCTATTTATAGTAATTGTACATGCCATGATTCCAAGAAAACAGATGGGTTTCTTGAATTCTGAAACCATGTGTAACAGATTAATTATAGCTTTATACACATTTATGTAGCAGGCCAGTCTATAATGAAAAAACATGGCACCAAATATCATCAAGCGAAACCATCTTTATCGATGTGACTCGTGGATGTTATATGACTGAAAAATGTTAGAGGAGAGGGATTCTGTTAAACTGAAGAAAATGTTGTATCAGAAAAGGAACAAATCAACAGCACTTTAAAAATTTTGGAAGAGGAATTCCAAATAACATAATACAGCATTCAGAATTTGTGGGCTTGACTTTATGACCTTTGAGCCAAAGCAAAACATGCGATGTAGATTAATTAAAGTGAATGTTGTCTACAAATAATTTATCATTTTGCTTTGTGTCTGTACTCTCGTACTAATCCACATGGATTTAACCGATTTGTGACAAGACTTTTAACTGCAGATCCATGTAAGTAGCAGAAATAAATTTTAATAAATGTATGTTTTTCATAAGGTTTTCTGTAATTATGGCATGTAATACATAGAAAACTTTTTATGCACAGACTGCGCTTTTTTGCCACTCATATTAGAATTAATTACACTTACACCTCTCTGTTGGCATGTAAGAACTTAAAACAAACCAGCTCGGGTTCACATTTAAAATAATTTCCCTTTGATCGGGACCCGAGTAACTGATCATTAGGATTGCTGGGTACCCGGTTGACTTTTTCTAAACTTTTGACATCTCGAATAACCACGCATACCTATGGCTGTGATAACCACAAATACTAATGCCAAAGATAATGACACAAGCTCATTATAGAGATAACCACACATGCTTATGACAGAGATAACTACACATGCTTATGACAGAGATAACTACACATGCTTATGACAGAGATAACTACACATGCTTATGACAGAGATAACCAGACATGCTTATGACAGAGATAACCAGACATGCTTATGACAGAGATAACCAGACATGCTTATGACAGAGATAACCACACATGCTTATGACAGAGATAACCACACATGCTTATGACAGAGATTAACACACATGTGTATGACAGAGATAATAACACATGCTTATGACAGAGATAACCAAACATACTAAGATGCAAGAACCTCTGCATTAACATTGTGCTGAGATATAACTAAAGCTATTAGTGATACCTGCATGACAAAGGGCCAAACACTCTACAATTTGCTCCATGTGGCCTTTAAATGAGGAACTTGTCTTGGGAAACCAAAGTCAGGAGATGGGCATCCAGGGCCCATTACTCCTCAAAATGATAAAGATTACCTGAAATCAAACTAGTTTAATATCTCATCAAAACATTTAACATCACATGCAAAGATAATGCCATAAAGTGGAATCACAAGGGCCTTAACTCTATGCAAAAAGGTGTAGAAAAAACAAAACCCACAAAATGTATAACACAGTCTAAAAGACAAGCTTCTTACCAAACTCCATTAAAATAAGTTAATTGCTTAATGAGCCAAGCTGGTTGCAAGCAACATTACAAACATTAAAAAAAACTGATGAAACAAAACCAATAAAATGCAATCCTAGGTCTATGAGCCAATATTCATACCAAACCTCATGAGAATATGCTAAGTTGGTTCCAGAGTATTGCTCGGTACAGTAAGTTGTTGTGTGAGTGTCTCAAAACTGATCAAGAGGGCAATAACTCGATCAAAACTGAACTGGAAAAGATAAAACTTTTATGAGGCACATCTCTGTGTTTCATAGGCAACCTACCAATCACATGGCTCTCAATTACATGGAAGGGTTGCAGAGAAGTCTAATGGTTAACAAAAGTGTGAATGGATAGTCGGATGGAGAGGTGGAATGAAAGACAAAAAAATTGATAACAACAGAGTTTCAGTGTCTCAATGCAGGGCCCTAATAGTAAAAGTAATTTTCAAGGCAGACAAAAAAACTTGGCAACGGCTCTGTATTATTCATAACACAAGACCTTACTTACCAAAGAGCTGGTATAGTTTTGTCCTCGGATCTTCTGTAATAATCTTTATCAGGAGATAAAATTTTAGCTAAGCCAAAGTCACTGATTTTTACAACATGATGACTGGTCAGCAGGATATTCCTGGCTGCAAGGTCACAGTGCATGATGTTCTTTGAATGCAGATATTCCATTCCCTACAAAAAAAGTTAAAGAGAAGCATTTATAATGTAGTAAGTCTTCAGAATGATGCTAAATACTTTGATCATTTTTACTGATTGGGTATAAGATTTCAAGGATTTATGTTTGTGGGGTAGAAGTTTTCAAAGATTATTATTAGTTGGGTACCAGTCTGCAAGGTTTTTTATGTGGTGTACCAGTTTTTATGATATTTTATTGGTGGGGTACTAGTTTTCAAGGATGTTTACTGGTGGGGTACCTGTTCCTGCTATGCATATTATGTATATTATTTTCATGATCATAGTTTGTAAGGGTCAGTTAGTTAATAATATTTCAAATACAATTTTTTTCTCTCTGATCATAAATTTGCATTTTAAAGATGAGTAATTCTTTTATAGTGTTTAAATTCATTCACAAGTTTCAAGGTTGAGTTGTACTATTTACCAGGTAAACATCACATGATCTGATGTCAGGAAATGAGTTCTTGAAAGGACAGGCTGACCTAATTTCTGATTGGTTACCATCTGATCTTGTTTATGAGTTGAAACAGTTCTTGAAAGAATATACATCTTTCATTTGTTACTGAGAGCAAAGTTCTAAGTAAATTGTGTTTCGCTGAAAATACCTACCCAATCACATTAACATTAGGGGCTATAAACCTACTACCTCAGGAATCCAGTCCTACTAAATGACAAAAATCATCTTTTCCTATCTCAGTGAGACAAAAAGCAATAACTCTTGCCTAAAACTTCCCCTTGTCACTGCTAGGTGTTGCTAGTTTTTAAGCTGATCAATATCCTAACATGGCATGGTGGCTGGGAGGGTTTTTAAAAATGTGGTTGGGTTAAAGATGCTTGAAGACACAATTTACTAGAAAAAATTTGCTTTCTCCTTGGAAATACATTCCCTAATCACATTAACATTAAGGAAATAATTAATTGGAGGGAATGCTGAGCATCCAACCTTTACCTCGAGCATCCTTCTAGAAAATGATCGCTGGATTTCCCATGCTAACAATAACCCGTTGTCCAAATTATATAAACAATATAGTCAAGGTCACTTGATCTGTGATCCTTACATATGGTTAAGAATAAAATTATTTAAATCATCTTACCTACAAAATTTCACCAGTGAATCCAGTGATGTTAATAGGCAGCATTGATTGTTTTAATTGGGCTTGGTGGTCATCTGGGCTGCCACCAGAGGACCTACCAGATTCAAGGTTTGCCACTGTGAAGCTAAATCTCTGAGATAAAAACTCAAACATGAGGCTCAGAGAGATGGCTCAAATCTCAAGTGCATAAACTTTCATGAGGTGACTGATCTTGTGAGACCTCCGAATATGCCGAGTGTATAACATATTTCAGCCATGAAGCACTGATACAGGATGGATTATATTTTAGGCGTGATCATGACTGTTTGATCAAGGGAATTTGAAAAGGGGTGCCACTGTACTAAGAACATCATTTGTAAGTGGCACATAAAAAGATGGCCAAGAGAGATCAAGTCCACAGTCACAATGAATAATCCAAGTAACTGCAAGAACTCTCTTGCTGAAATCCAAGTCCTGTTGGAAATGGACTTGATGAGTTTGATGATCCTGATTATATGAACATGAAGAAGCCATACCAAATTCAGGTGGGTGATAAATTCCATACCCAGATGGACATAAAACTGGGATAGATGAAGGTCAGACTTTTCCCAGTTCACTAGAAAGCCTAGATATCTAGAAGTGAGAGAAGATCGTTTTCTGCTTTGCAGTAAAAAAAAAATTTACCATATGTTTCTGGAGAATGTCATCTAGGTGTGCTGCCATTGTTGTAAATGAAGTCGATCAAATTAGGGTAAGGATGCAATCCATAACCTTGGTAAAAACCCAAGGGCTGATGTTGAGGCCGATGGGTAGAACTTTGAACTGATGAACCATGTCTCAGTAAGCAAAATGTAGAAATTTCTGTGACATGGTGTGGATAGGGGCGTGAAAATATGCGTAAGTCAGATCAAGACTGATGGCATACTCATCCCATTGGATGGAGAGATGGATCTCCATTATGAATTGTGGTGGCAAAATGTATTGATTGATGCTAATCAGGTCAATAGCCACCTCAACTTGCCATTTGCCTTCTTAATAAGAAACAGTCTGGAATAATACCCTAGCAAATATGGTTTTCGCATAATCACCTGTTTTTCAAGGAGTGACCATATCTCCTGTTGTAGAATGGCAAACTTCTTCCGATTTGACAGTATGTCTGTGAAGAGGGGAGAGGAGGAAAGGGAGGGGGTTTGATAAATGAAATCCAAAGCCCTTCCGAAATGACCTGGATCACCCAATTATTCTGAGGGAATAGGGTGATTTAGTAAGCCTGAAATTGCAGGTGGCTGCTGTCCACAGGTAGGCTGTCTGCAATTAATGGGGAGGTAGGTCAATGTTTAGAGTTAGAAGTCTTGAAGGCAGAGAAACTTGGTTTTGTACTACCTCTGTATGGTTGCCTCCTAGCTTGGTTAAACTGCTGGTGTCTTCTGTCATTAGGCTGGGATCTATATTGCATATTTGACTGAAAGATCTTTTGACCCTCCACAGTGGTGGGGGCTGATTGTTTTGAAACCCGTTTGGGTTGAGCGGCGAGTTGGAGAGGGAGTTCCTGAGTTGCCTGCCTCAAATTTTCCTCCTAAGAGTAATGGTGACCCAAACAGGGTCATCCGTAAAGCCAGGGTATGAAGAGGCTTGAGCGATGTGAACCAAAGACATGTATCACATTATATCAGGACTAAGTTGGCAGAAGCAGTCAACACATTAGCCATGGAATGGTGAGCTGCCTGGTTAATGACTCTAGCAATCCTGGCGGTCACCTCCCAAGCATGGTCACTGCTGGATTTCTCTGCTGAGTTTGAAAATAGCCCATGAGGCCAAATATAACACTGAAGATGTAGTGAATACATTCCAGACTAGCTTTGATATGGAATGGAAACACCTTTTTATCCTTTTTATAAAACAATGGAGCAGATATGTGAACTGTTGCCAGAGTTTTGTCAAGGGCTGGGAGGTCAGTACTGAAAGCATCTGTACCAGCGAGATGAGAATGTTGCTGGTACTTGGCTTTGTGAAAAGATTGCCTTCCTGGGTTACCAATTCTACCTGACAGCTGGTCACTATCTCCTTAATTTTAGCCAGTCAGGGATGCCATCTCTTGCTCTTCATCAAAATCAACTGATGCTTTAACTTTATAGTCCTGAGTAGTGGTAGGAGGTGGAGGGCATTGCCAAAACCCTAAAAATTTCCTTGACTGTGGCTTTAAAGCTAAATTCCCCATCTTTATTTAGCAGTTATAAAAACAGAGAAAATGAATTTTTCCAGATCAGACAATACTAGCTTCTGAAAGTACAATTAATGAATTACAAAATACATATAACATATATAAAAAAATTATCAGCTCTATTTTTTACAATTTACCTCAGTCTGAAGACCAGGAAGTGAAAAATAACCAAGCAGACCTAGCAGTTTTTTTAACAGGTAACGATCTAAGCAAGGCCAAGCTGTATATTCTATAACCCAAATTACACCCATCAATCATACACCAAAATAAAATGAACTAAAACTTCTTTAACAATACCCAAAATATACAAGGTCTTTTCTAAACAGCCAGTATAACCAGTGAGGCAAACCGGGAAAATTCTTTTTCTTTGAAAATCTAACCCTATGCAAAATAAGAAACTTTAAAGCACGACCTTTAGTGAAAACTCCAAGCTGATATGATCATCCATACAGGCAGAGTAGTGATAACTGATTTTCTGGGATGGCTTTTGTGTGGCCACATTGGACATCACATCAGCACTATTTTTACTAAGGACCAATAAATCATACAAAGCCAGCTAGATAGTGGGCAGTGATAAACTTAGCATACTAGAAAATATCTCATAATAAATCACACAAAGAGGGTTAGACAGTGGGCAGCAGTGAACTTTGTACCCAAGGCATTATTACATAATAAATCACAAAAAGCCAGCTAAAGAGTGGGGAATTGTAAACTTAGCACCCAAGATGTTATGTAATAAATCATACAATGCCGGCTAGATAGTGGGCAGTGGTAAATTTAGCACACAAGCCATTATCATGTAATATATCATACAAAACTGGCTAGACTTTGGGCAGTGGTAAATTTAGCACACAAGCCATTATCATGTAATAAATCATACAAAGCTGGCTAGACTTTGGGCAGTGGTAAATTTAGCACACAAGCCATTATCATATAATAAATCATACAAAGCCGGCTAGACTTTGGGCAGTGGTCAATTTAGCACGCAAGCCATTATCATATAATAAATCATACAAAACTGGCTAAACAGAGAGCAGTGGTAAATTTAGCACACAAGTCATTATCAATTATAAATAAATACAAAGCTGGATAGACTTTGGGCTGTGGTAAATATAGCACACAAGCCATTATCATGTAATAAATTACACAAAACAGGCTAGACAGTAAGCGGTGGTAAATTTAGTACACATGCCATTATCATATAATAAATCACAAAAAACTAGCTAGACTGTTAGCAGTAGTAAAGTTAGCAAACAAGCCATTATCACAAAATAAATCACACAAAAATGGCTAAACAGTGGGCAGTTGTAAATTTAGTACACAAGCCATTATCATGTAATAAATCACACAGAACAGGCTAGACATTGGGCAGTGGTAAAATTAGCACTCTAGATATTATGACATAATAAAATCATACAATGCTTCTACAGAGTGGCAGAAATAATGAGGAATGTTTAAAAAGCAATGATTAATTCACAGTTGGTGATAAGTAGGTGGAGCATGGAGATTGTTGAAAATTTCTTACTGATCGTATGTTAATGGAGAGTACTACATATATGCCAACCCCCGATAAGTAGGTGTAATTATTGCTATTATAAGTGGCAAAAAAGCATAATTTGGGTGTAAAAAGTGTAATCTATATGTTATATGCCAGAATTACAGCAAATATGAAAAAGATTATTTTCACTACTAACTTGATTCAGTAGCTGGTAAAATTTCTTGTCACAAATGGCAAAATCCATATGGATTAAAACCAGAATACAAACACAAAATATACTGAAAATTATTTATATTCAGCACTCACTTCAACCAGTAAACATGTGCAACTTTGGCTGAATGATCGTGAACTGGAATCCCGCGATGATCATGATGAGGTGCTCAGATTGCTGTATTACATTACTATCATATTCTTCTTTTAAAGTTTGTAAAGCAGTTCTGATCTGACATGTTTTGAAGTTTGAAAAGATCCATCTGCTCTAATGTTTCCCATCATATAACATCCACAACTCACACCATAAAGCATTTCACTTAACATTCTGGTGCCATTTTCTTTAAAAATATAGACTGGTTCATTAACTAACTAGCATGTCAATAAAATGAATCTGTTCGGCACAGTTCACTTTTGAAGAAACCAGTCTGTTTTCTTAGAAAAGGGTCATATTCAGTTGCTATCGATACCTAATAAGGAAAGTGATCGTATGCTATTGTTACACAGCAGTCATCTTTATAAGAATATTATCAAATTTATATGAGTGAAATTAAAGAGATGATAATAAAAATGACAAAATCAACCTTTTATTACTTTAATTTTTAATGTAGCAGAAAAGTGTAATCCGTTTAAGAGTTTAGCAGAAAACGTAATTTGGTGAAAAAAAAAGCATAATGATTATGTCAAAAGTGTAATGGTTGGCGCGTATGGTACTATTTAATAGTTGAACTAAAATATGATAATCTTTCTCATACCTTTTCAGCTAAAGATAAAGAAATTTTGTTTGTAAATCCCCCCTCCCCCCCAAACCTCCTCAGCTTGCATAATCCATG
>JAECUM010000228.1:0-120000 GCA_016617855.1 Megalonaias nervosa | reverse complement strand
GGAGGAGGAAACGGCATTATTTCAAAATTTACATAACACTACAATATCTATCCCTCTTTCGTCCTGCTCCACCCTTCAGACTCCTGTTGAAATCATACCCTTTAAAAGTGGCTGCCTTTAGTTGCAAAAGCATTGATCAGTTGATTGTTTCTGAACTTAATTTGTTCCTTATCTGTATATGAATATTGTTCTGTACTGATAATCCCCTTTCAGAGACTGCTGTCTGAAGGGGCATATACATAGCTTGCTCAGCCAGCTAGAACAAGTTTGAAAACTGTTCTTTATGGTTGCTGTGTACAATTTTTCACAGCTCACAGGTATTGTCTTTTGGATACTTCTGCTCCAAAATAAGATTTTTCATTAACATAAGCTTTGCCAAAAATTAACCTTCTTGAATTAGCACTCGTTTGACTACTATGCCAGATTTACTGTTCCATAATGCTGTATTAGGATTTAAAGTCCATTAATGCCATAATCTACTTTTTCAAACAGAGGTATTTTGATCAAATTAAATATCTTTACTTCTTTTGATTCCAATTTATTAGATTTATCATTATCTTTATGCTAGGGCTATATGGTTTTGTAGCACATGATCCCAAAGGTCTCAACTGTGATGAGAAAAGAAACGAAAAGTACACTCTACTTTTAAATTATCTTTAATCTGGCTTGTTTGTCTGCCTTTCTACACTTAATTTTACGGGTTTCTCTGTCATGTCGTCAATCCATCAAACATTTACATCGGACTTGTATTCAACACCATTTTCGGGTTCAAAATCACTCAATGGTATCTCCGTTAACATTTCCTAGCTCCAATAAAATTATCTTGATTACTTTCTAACTTTAAAAATGAACTGCCTTCATCACTAAGATCAGCCAGTATTTGCCAATCAAATTGTCAGTTAAAGATGAACCACGCTGGGAATCAGCCATTTTTGGGTCTCCTAGATAGCCTGTATTATAAATGCACATTTTTAAAACTCCCTTGATGCAAGATTCAAACTACAACAGAATGCATGTTATGGTGCCTGAGGTGCCATCACATTTAGCTTCAAAACCATTCATGTCCAGCCTAAGAAACCAGATGAGTAAACAGTTATGGAAAAATACACATCGTGACAGGAGCTACAATATTTCTACCAGCTTGACTTTTGTTGTGACAATCACTTTAAGGGTAAATGGCTCAATAAAATTATATAACGTGCAGATTACATTTTCATATGCGTACCTGAAACTAATTTGTGGGAGTTTTCCCATATCACTGCTTTCCAAGTGCAACAATTCATACAAATTTTGAATGAATCACATGATCGCATAACCCGGAAGCATCTGTGAAAATGATTTTACTGTTGATTCAATGTTTTTATCCACTGCTTAAATCTGATGCCTTTACAGAGTCTTAACAAGCTAAATAGCATTCAAGAGCATATAAAAAGCCAAAAGTTACCCTCTCTACAGACTCCATAAAAATGTACAATGTTTTCATGTGTGAGTTGTTCCATCAGTCTTGCTTCTCTTCTGAAGTCATCACCATATTTGTCCACCATCTGTTGTTTGAGGACCTTCACTGCAACATCCTTGGGCTGCTGCCCCATACATAGGAGGTGATTTGTGTCATACAACTTTCCTCTATACACAGCTCCATAGTGACCCTGTAGAGACATTTCAGTGATCATATCAGTTGATAAATAACAAATACAGTCCTACCCACTTATATCGACATCACTTATGTTGACAAGCCGCCTATTTCGACAAAAAGCAATGCCCCGATCCCTTGGTCTACTATTACTACCAAAATTGTCATGCTTATGTCGACGTTGAGATAAAAAATAAACGTACATGTCGACAGAAGCCCTTGGCCCCAGCTTGAACCAATCCTTTGTTTTCTAATCATTTATGTCGACAAGCTGCCAGTTCCGACCCATACTTTGTTCAACAATTAGCTGATCTTGCCGCCAGGCTTTAATTTTACCGCCTTATCATTTATGTCGACCAGCTGCCAGTTCCGACCCAAACTTTGTTCAACAATTAGTTGATCTTGCCGCCAGGCTTTAATTTTCTCGCCTAATCATTTATGTCGGCAAGCGGCCAGTTCCGACCTGTACTTTATTCAACAATTAGTTGATCTTGCCTCCAGGCTTTAATGTTGCGGTTGAATAAAAAAACAGGCTTTTGTTTGGTCCTATAAAGTTAGCCTCTCGCGGCAACTTAAATAAAAGCAATGAAATCTGATCTTATTCTTGCATTTTCCAAAGTGATTGGTGATTAAAACAAGTTTATTGTGCTGTGAAAGTTTCCTTTTTAACTTTATTTATATTTACGATGGCTACCAACAGCAGTGTAAACGCAGATTAAATTTACAGTCTCTGGAAACTAAATATCTGGCTGTTAAGGAAGCTGAGGGTGGGGCATCTTGCAAAGATGTCTGTGAAAAATTTTAAAGGTATACCACTTGAGCTAACATTGTTACAATATTGTATTGTAAGAATCATTTTCTTTTAATACCTAATTAGCATGTGTCAATGTATACAATATTATGCCTTCATTAATCATATCAGCCGCATATCTCTTGTTCGCTTTTATGTACTTTTCACGATGACTTCTGTAACTAAATACAAGTACTGTTTAAACCAACTTGTTGACAGGTTTTCATTTCCCTGTGAATTGCCCCATCTCCCTGGTAGTCTCAATAAGATGGGAACAGACTGACCAAAATCTAGGCCAATATAAGTACATGTACTTGAAGCGTGTAAATAACAACTATGCAACCATGTACTTATGCCGACATTGAATATCGTTGTGAATGTTTTTCATATCAGGATGTGACCGATGCAATATTTTATTGTGGATTTTATTACACAAAGGTAACCAAAATGTAATTTGTCAATATACAAGTGTATTTCACACTGGTTTTGTCTTCATGTAATCAAAATTTGCATTGTTTGTTTTCTCAAAGTGTAAATGCTACTCACTGACGACAGGTCACCCCTTACTGACGAATTTAGCTTGTATCTTTTTTCAGAACCAACCCCCCCCCCCCACAAAACACTTATCTCGACATCTGCCTATGTCGACAATATTTCCTCGGGCCCGAGGGTGTCAACATAAACGGGTAGGACTGTATATACAGAAAAAAGACACATAAAGTAGCAGTAGACAGTATGCTGGACTTGTGAGCAAAATGGATGTGGGCTTGAATCCTGTCCAGAAAAAGCTGGATTGGTTGCCCTCGATCCCTGGGCTATACATTCTATAACCTTGCATGTGCTGATGTGCCATCAAACATCCGATAAAGAAAGGAAACACCTTCAATAAATAGTAAAACCACAACACAAAGAAAACTTGTTATTTCAATATGTGAGGTATCCTACAAAAAATTCATAGAATAACCTTATTCTACATCAGCATCAAATCTCATGGATCTGACACAAAAGTGTTCTCAGAAAAATTGTCAAATTAAACTCAAGTATGAGCTAATGAGGTTTTCTCTTAATCAACGTAACTAATATTTTTTAGTTTATACAAATACAATTGATGAATAAAAGGAAATCAGATTACATGTGGCTGAACTGTAAATGTGGATGTCTCCTGGACCTATTACCCATATATCATATTCAATGTCTCATGGATTGACACAATAACTTCTGGATCTACTACCCATATGCCAAATTCAATGTCTCCTGGACCTACTACTCATATGTCAAATTCAATGTCTCCTGGACCTACTACCCATATGCCAAATTCAATGTCTCCTGGACCTACTACTCATATGCCAAATTCAATGTCTCCTGGACCTACTACTCATATGCCAAATTCAATGTCTCCTGGACCTACTACCCATATGCCAAATTCAATGTCTCCTGGACCTATTACCCATATATCACATTCAATGTCTCATGGATTGACACAATAACTCCTGGACCTACTATCCATATGCCAAATTCAATGTCTCCTGGACCTATTACCCATATATCACATTCAATGTCTCATGGATTGACACAATAACTTCTGGATCTACTACTCATATGCCAAATTCAGTGTCTCCTGGACCTACTACTCATATGTCAAATTCAATGTCTCCTGGACCTACTACCCATATATCACATTCAATGTCTCATGGATTGACACAATAACTTCTGGATCTACTACCCATATGCCAAATTCAATGTCTCCTGGACCTATTACACATATATCACATTCAATGTCTCATGGATTGACACAATATCTCCTGGACCTACTACCCATATGCCAAATTCAATGTCTCCTGGACTTACTACCTATATGCCAAATTCAATGTCTCCTGGACCTACTACCTATATGCCAAATTCAATGTCTCCTGGACCTATTATCCATATATCACATTCAATGTCTCATGGATTGACACAATAACTTCTGGATCTACTACTCATATGCCAAATTCAATGTCTCCTGGACCTACTACTCATATGTCAAATTCAATGTCTCCTGGACCTACTACCCATATGCCAAATTCAGTGTCTCCTGGACCTACTACTCATATGCCAAATTCAATGTCTCCTGGACCTATTACCCATATATCATATTCAATGTCTCATGGATTAACACAATATCTCCTGGACCTACTACCCATATGCCAAATTCAATGTCTCCTGGACCTACTACTCATATGCCAAATTCAATGTCTCCTGGACCTACTACCCATATGCCAAATTCAATGTCTCCTGGACCTACTACTCATATGCCAAATTCAATGTCTCCTGGACCTACTACTCATATGCCAAATTCAATGTCTCCTGGACCTACTACTCATATGCCAAATTCAATGTCTCCTGGACCTATTACCCATATATCATATTCAATGTCTCATGGATTAACACAATATCTCCTGGAACACAATATCTCCTGGACCTACTACCCATATGCCAAATTCAATGTCTCCTGGACCTACTACTCATATGCCAAATTCAATGTCTCCTGGACCTACTACTCATATGCCAAATTCAATGTCTCCTGGACCTACTACTCATATGCCAAATTCAATGTCTCCTGGACCTACTACCTATATGTCAAATTCAATGTCTCCTGGACCTACTACCTATATGTCAAATTCAATGTCTCCTGGACCTACTACTCATATGCCAAATTCAATGTCTCCTGGACCTATTACCCATATATCATATTCAATGTCTCATGGATTAACACAATATCTCCTTGACCTACTACCCATATGCCAAATTCAATGTCTCCTGGACCTACTACCCATATGCCAAACTCAATGTCTCCTGGACCTACTACTCATATGCCAAATTCAATGTCTCCTGGACCTACTACTCATATGCCAAATTCAATGTCTCCTTGACCTACTACTCATATGCCAAATTCAATATCTCCTTGACCTACTACCCATATGCCAAATTCAATGTCTCCTGGACCTAGTACCCATATGCCAAACTCAATGTCTCCTGGACCTACTACTCATATGCCAAATTCAATGTCTCCTGGACCTATTACCCATATATCATATTCAATGTCTCCTGGACCTACTACCCATATGCCAAATTCAATGTCTCCTGGACCTGCTACTCATATGCCAAATTCAATGTCTCCTGGACCTACAACTCATATGTCAAATTCAATGTCTCTTGGACCAACACAAAGTCTCCTGGACCTACTATCCATATGCCAAATTCAATGTCTACTGGACCTACTACTTGTTCTTTAAAGTATGAATATTTATCTGGACAAGCAAAAGCCAGATAAAATTAATGTCTTCTGGTGAGGTTAGATAATCCCTATTTTACTGTATCAAACTGTAAATGGATTATGTAAACTACAAATATGTATTCTCTTGGTAATAGCAAGAAATGTGTTTTACGAAACACATGGTATGCCCCTAAGACAAGCTACCCTCTTCAGGTAGCGTGGGAGGTATGATGTTGTTGTTATATTCCAAATATATGGTGGAAATTGAATGAAGAACTACAATAAAGTTATGACCCCATCAAAAGATGGGTATATCACATTTTGTCTATTTCCAAATTTTATTTCAAGGTGTTACTGAGATAGAACTACCAAAAAAAAAAAAAAAAACATAACCAAAGTTGCCCATCGACACACACAACCACATCTTGCAAATGGATGATCCAAAAACCAGCTCTCTCACATCTAAAAGTCAGAGTCCTGAATTCTTATTTATGAAATAAAACAAACAATACACAAAACACAATAATATAAGATTTATATTTTGTTAATATCATGAAATTATGGATGAACAATGATTATCCAAGTATGGTCCTCATGATGGCCAATTCTGAGAGATCAGAGCATGTTCCACATGATGGTCAATCCTGAGATATCAGGGCTTGGTCCACATGATGGCCAATCCTGAGATACCACAGCATGGTCCACATGATGGCCAATTCTGAGTGATCAGAACATGTTCCACATGATGGCCAATCATGAGATATCAGAGCATGGTCCACATGATGGCCAATCCTGAGATATCTGAGTATGGTCCATAAGATGGCTGATCCTGTGATATCAGAGTATAGCCCACATGGTGGCCAATCCTGAGATATCGCAGCATGGTCCACATGATGGCCAATCCTGAGATATCTGAGTATGGCCCATATGATGGCCAATTCTGTGATATGAAAGCATGGGTCCACATGATGGCCAAGTCTGGGATATCAGAATATAGTCCACATGGTGGCCAATCCTGACATATCACAGCATGGTCCAAATGATGGTCAATTCTGAGATATCACATCATGGTCCACATGATGGCCAATCATGAGACATCAAAGCATGGTCCACATGATGGCCAATCCTGAGATATCTGAGTATGGTCCACAAGATGGCTAATCCTGTGATATCAGAGTATAGTCCACATGGTGGCCAATCCTGAGATATCACAGCATGGTCCACATGATGGCCAATCCTGAGATATCTGAGTATGGTCCATAAGATGGCCAATCCTGTGATATCAGAGTATAGGCCACATGGTAACCAATCCTGAGATATCACAGCATGGTCCACATGATGGCCAATCCTGAGATATCTGAGTATGGTCCATATGATGGTCAATTCTGTGATATCAAAGCATGGGTCCACATGATAGCCAATTCTGGGATAGCAAGCCAATTCATAATACCTTGACCATACTAAACAGAGAAACTTAAGTGCACTATAGTTTATACATGAAACTCAAACAGCTTTTACGATATAAACCAGAAACACAATCCAAAAATAGATATCTGATCTTGAACTCAAAGAAAAGACCCCAAATGCAGAATGCAACACATCTTCTAGTTACAATACACAAATATACCAAATTTCATCCATTTATCTTAAGCATTTCATTCAGTTAGAGTTGAAGCAAACATCTTACTGACACTTATATAGTGAACAGTATTGTTGGACTTAAAAGATAGGATCCCTAATGTGAGCACAAACAGATCTTCCTGTGATAATGTAGACCTTGTTTCTCAGAAAATACTAACATTAGAGAAATTACTCTCTGCAAACTCCAAAATCCAGCCTTTGCTGAAAGATGAAAAAATGTCTTTTCATCTATATATAATACTGACAAACGTGTTATGTATATTTAATCTGTATTATTTGTTGGCTTTTCTCAATGAATATATGTTATATACATTTGTATTTTGTACCTGACCTTGTCCAAAATCAAGTTCACTGTGCACCAGGGAAAGTTATTTTGTAAACAGCAGCATACAATTTGCTGAAATTTTCTTTATAATTGTGGATTAAATATTCAGATCATTATATTTGGGGGTAATCAAGTTTATTTGAATCTGAGTCAAGGACATGTTTTTCACTTGCAAATTCCTAAACTTGTTGACAACTTTAAATGTTTTAGAGAGGACACTGACCTGCATCCAGGCTTAGTTTTTTTATAGAATGTTGTTTACTTACTTATTCTTGCTTTAACATCTTGAAGCAGAATCAGTCTTATTGTTGTGTTCTGTGGATTTATTTATTCAAATTATCATTCACTGGAATTACAAAGTGCTCATCAATAATATTCTTGGACTAGAACATTAATTTGGAATTACAGTGAATTCAGACAAGGACATTTTTGGATTATATTATTGTGATAAATAAAAAAGACTCTTTGCACATCACCAATCTCCAGGTCAATGGCACATTAGCGACTAAGACATTAATACATTCAATGTTGGAATTTAAATGGAATACCGCTGAAATTCAGTTGGAGTTTCATACATCTGGACTTGTAATAGAACTTTTAATTCACAATACTGTAAGTTCTTTTTAAATTTTCATTTTGTATTCAAGGGAAATAAATTGTTGAATTTTACAAACCTTGTTGGTTTTACTCTTTTCTGTTACTTAGTTTAAGACCACAGATTTGTAACAATGGAAGTAACATTTCTACTAAGTGGCCAACCACATCCAGATATTACCTAGTTTAAGCCTGAGCGACACCTATAACAGGGGGCTTGCATTTGAGGGATGGGTGAGAGGGATTTTACAGAAAGGTGATGAGATAAGTATATTTGGAGAACATCATTTATGAACAAAATTTCTTTCTGTCAAATACATTACCCGATCACATTAATAAATCAGGAAAATAGGTAAGAAGAGGAGGAATTGTTTGAGCATACAACCTCTCTGTTGGAGGTTGATGACTGACCTATTGAAAGGATCAACATCAACTCAAGCGAATGCAGCACAACTGAAGATCATGCATTTATACATGTGTTACGGTGATTCCTGTTGTTATCTCACCTCTGGAAACTGCCTTATGTGCAAAAGTTTACATTCAAATCGAATGAAAGTTGCAAGGTCATGCAAAGGGTTAAAGTTGTCCTGTCACAAACAGGGCATTGTAGCTGTCAGGGCAGCTATCAGTGACATGAAGAGATTCAGCTCTCTTTTTTGTTTGGCCAAGTCACATAAATAGAAGTTGTTGAAGCCTCATTGAGCAGGCTGAAGAGCCGAATAAACTTCCTTGCTGAAACAAACATCCGGGCAGATGACTTCTCTGAGACATGAATGATACTGATGATGCATTTGGTAAAAAGATGAATATGACTGATATGCATCAGTTGGTTGGTTGGTTGAATTTTTTAAGGCGCACCAGCACGATATGCATCAGAACTCAATATCTGGATGAACAGAATGTTAAGAACGGACAAAATACAATCTCTCCACAATGACTATCCACCCTAGAATGTAAATGAGGTACACAATGTTATTCATACTGAGAACTAAAACCAAAGTTACTGAATGTTTCTGCAGTATGTCATCCAGGTACACTATTGTCACTACTGAGATGGACATCATCAAGTGAGCTATGGTGCAGTCCAACATCGTGATGAAGACCTATAAGCTCAAGTTGTAGCCAAATGGAAAGGTGCAGAATTAGTACACCACCCCTTGGTAGCCAAAGCAAAGGTACACGATACTGTGTGAACTGGAATATGGAAACACATGTCACACAGGTCAAGACTGATCTCAAATTCATCATGTCCTCTCTACTGTTTCTAAAATTAAGCACTAACTCACAATAAGCTAATAGGGTTTAACAAGATCACTGGAGGACATCTCTTCTTATCAGGTCAAGGTTATAAGAAGCCGTTAGGTTGTTTGTCACTGTGTCGTAAGCCACCATACTGTCCCCAATTTCCAGCTGTGGTCAATTCCATTATTTTCAGCAAGATGAAAGATTGCAAGACATGCCAGGTCAAGTAGGGAGAAAGTCAGCATGATGTTCTTAACCAACTTCGGGCATGGTGTTAAACACTTGTCTGTCCACCTCATAGCAGGCTTGATGTTGATGGCAGTAATGCCATTGTCTATACTAGGTACATCTGAATGATAGCCATGATTTATACAAGTGTGGTGAGAAAGTAGACAGAAGACTCACCAAAAGTGTCCTTGAATTACTTGTGTCGTGAATTTTATCCAAGATGCCTGTTAGTTTCTGCAATCTTTGCTGTATGTGGTAAAATCCTGAATGATGGATGTTTGTCATCTTCATCAACATCCACTGTGGCCTGGATCTTATACATGGCAATGACTACAGGTGAAGGATGGCATTCCAACAGGGGCAAAATTAACTGTATCAAGTCAAGGAGACTGCTGCCTTAAAGCAGAACTCTGTCCTTTCCATTGTTGAACTGAAATGTTCAGGGAAGTCTGTGTTGTCCCCCTCCTCAACTGGAGAGTTCGTTTTATTCTTGTGCACTCTGCATCCTGGCTTATAATAGTGATGTTCCTGTGTTGTCATTATGCTGAATGTCAGTCTGGGGTGGTTGGTTGGGTTGGGCTGGGCCAGACGGCTGGACTGAAGGTTCCAATCATGATGCTGGTGTGCCATGTACTGGTATTATGAATTTGGTCAGTCCAGCTGGTTGACTGTCAAGAACGGGGCCTAGTATCTCTCTGGACAGCCACCAGAGGCCAGACAAGGTACAACTCTCACCTTTGCAATGCCATATCAAATAGACAGAATCTAAAGAAAGTTGACTGAGCAATGCCAGCCAATTATGTCCGGAATATCTCAAAAATGGAAATGTTATGTATAAATGCAAAATTCATTGAACTTGCTCAAATTTCATGAGCCAAGTTCTTCTTAAGGCACACCTAATTCTGAGAGAGCTCAGAATATGCCAAATGAACAACCCACTTGAGCCACGAGGCTAGTGCTTAAGAGCTTATGTCTTGTTTTCCATACCTACCAGGCAGCCATGAGGCTAGGTCTTGAAAGCTCTTCTTGTTTTCTGTACCTACCTGGCAGCCATGAGGCTAGTGCTTGAGAGTTTGTCTTGTTTTCCATACGTAACTGGCAGCCATGAGGCTAGTGAGTGAATGGTTATGTCTTGTTTTTAATACCATCTTGAAAGATTGTCTTACTTGCCTACCTGGCAGCCATGAGACTAGTGCTAGAGAGTTATGTTCTGTTTTCCATACCTACTTGGCAGCCATGAGGCTAGTGCCTGAAATCTTGTCTTGTTTGAAATACCTACCTGGCTGCCATGAAACTAGTTCTGGAGAGGTTATGCCTTGTGTTCCATACCCACCTGGCAGCCATGAGGCTAGTGCTTGAAAGCTTGTCTTTTTTCCACACCTACCTGGCAGCCATGAGACTAGTGCTGGAGGGGTTATGTCCTACCTGGCAGCCATGAGGCCAGTACTTAAAAGCTTGCCTTGTTTTCCATACCTACCTGGCAGCCACAAGACTAGTGCTTGAAAATTTGTCTTGTTTCCACACCTTCCTGGCAGCCATGAGGCTAGTTCTTGAAATTTGTCATGAGGCCAGTGCGTGAAAGGTTATGTATTATTTTCCATACCTACCTGGCAACTATGAGACTAGTTCATGAAAGGTTATGTCTTGTTTTCCATACCAACCTGGCAGCCATGAAAGCTTGTCTTGTTTTCCATACTTACCTGGCAGCCATAAGGCTAGTGCATGAAAGCTTGTCTTGTTTTCCATACCTACCTGGCAGCCACGAGGCTAGTGCTTGAGAATTTATGTCTTGTTTTAAAGATCTACCTGGCAGAAAGAGCTGTTGCTACTTGCTGCAGACACTCTCCATACACCTCAGATACCGCCCTAATGTGCAAACTAGATCCTGCAGCCTGCAGTTATTTCCCTTTCCCTAATGTCAACTGTGTTTGGGTCATATACTAGGTCAATTGCGACTGGGTCATATAATGGGTCAATTGCGATTGGGTCATATACTGGGTCAATTGTGGCTGGGTCAATTGTGATTGGGTCATATACTGGGTCAATTGCGACTGGGTCATATACTGGGTCAATTGTGATTGGGTCATATACTGGGTCAATTGTGACTGGGTCATATACTGGGTCAGTTGTGATTGGGTCATATATTGGGTCAAATGCAGCTGGGTCATATACTGGGTCAATTGTGATTGGGTCATATAATGGGTCAATTGCGGCTGGGTCATATACTGAGTCAATTGTGACTGGGTCATATGGGTCAATTGTGGCTGGGTCATATACTGGGTCAATTGCAGCTGGGTCATACACTGGGTCAATTGTGGCTGGGTCATATAATGGGTCAATTGTGATTGGGTCATATACTGGGTCAATTATGATGGGGTCATATACTGGGTCAATTGTGATTGGGTCATATACTGGGTTAACTGTGGTTGGGTCATATACTGGGTCAGTTGTGACTGGGTCATATACTGGGTCAATTGTGATTGGGTCATATACTGGGTCAATTGCGGCTGGGTCATATGATGGGTCAATTGTGATTGGGTCATATAATGGGTCAATTGCAGCTGGGTCATATGATGGGTCAATTGTGATTGGGTCATATAATGGATCGATTGGGGGCCCCGAGTGGCCTAGTGGTCTAAAGCGCTCTCCGTTACGGATCACTGCCATCTCACCTCTGTCTGCGTGAGTTCGAGTCTCAGGCTCGGCTAAAGTGGGCACGTGAGAAAGCCTGCCAGTAGCTTCTCGTGGGTCAGTGGTTCTTCCCTGGGTTTTCCAGGGTTCTTCCTCCACCAATTATACTGGCCGCCATGTATAGCCTATCTTGTGCTGAAAAATGGCGTTAAACCCTACAACAACAACAACAACAACAACAATGGATCGATTGCAGCTGGGTCATATGATGGGTCAATTTTGATTGGGTCATATACTGGGTCGATTGCAGCTGGGTCATATGATGGGTCAATTGTGACTGGGTCACATACTGGGTCAGTTGCGACTGGGTCATATGATGGGTCAATTGTGATTGGGTCATATACAAGGTCAATTGCCATTGGGTCATATACACAGTCAATTGTGACTGGGTCATACACTGGGTCAATTGCAACTGGGTCATACATTAGGTCAATTGCGACTGGGTCAGTTGTGATTGGGTCATATACTGGGTCAACTGTGATTGGGTCATATACTGGGTCAATTGCAATTGGGTCATATACTGGGTCAATTGTGATTGGGTCATATACTGGGTCAACTGTGATTGGGTCATATACTGGGTCAATTGAAATTGGGTCATATACTGGGTCAATTGTGATTGGGTCATATACTGGATCAATTGCAATTGGGTCATATACTGGGTCAACTGTGATTGGGTCATATACTGGGTCAATTGCGACTGGGTCATATGATGGGTCAATTGTGACTGGGTGATATACTGGGTCAATTGCGACTGGGTCACATACTAGGTAAATTGCCATTGTGTCATATACTGGGACAATTGTGACTGGGTCATATGATGGGTCAATTGTGATTGGGTCATATACTAGGTCAATTGCCATTGGGTCATATACAGAGTCAATTGTGACTGGGTCATATACTGGGTCAATTGCGATTGGGTCATATACTGGGTCAATTGTGGCTGGGTCAATTGTGATTGGGTCATATACTGGGTCAATTGCAACTGGGTCATATACTGGGTCAATTGTGATTGGGTCATATACTGGGTCAATTGTGACTGGGTCATATACTGGGGCAATTGCAACTGGGTCATACATTGGGTCAATTGCGACTGGGTCAATTGCAATTGGGTCATATACTGGGTCAATTGTGATTCGGTCATATACTGGGTCAATTGCAACTGGGTCATATGTTGAAGTCCATGATTTTCCCTGGTGGTGCATCATCAAGAGGCATCTTCATTGAATTCCCATATAAATTTTCTGCCTGGGGTTATTATTCCTGAACTTATTTGGGGAGTTTTCATTCCACAGTTTTTCCAAATCCATAGGTCATGCCGATTTATATAGTATTTGATGTCACTATATGGAATCTTCCATTCAGAAAAAGGTGAATGCAGGGCAGCTTTGGCTGCTTTATTGTCCTTTCATTAACTTTAATACCAATAGGATTAGACATCCAAAAACACAGAATATATTTTCCAAATTTATGAGCTGATAAAGTTTCTGTAAGATTTGCTATTAATATTAAGGGATTGTAAAATTTAAGATTATGAAAGGCTTTTATTATGGAAAGGGAATCCAAAGGATGACTGAATTCTTGTTTGTGATGTCCCAATGTAATTCAAAGATTTCAGTATGGCTGTTATCTCTGTGATCACAATGGAGGCTTTATTCTGTAAACTATATGATGTTGCAACAGCAACCTTGCCTCTATCATTTTATAATGACAAAGATCAAATATTACTGAGAGAGGGGGTAATTACCAAGGTGGTAATTTGGGAATAAACAGTTCTGCAACATCAGCATGACTGATTTTAGACACTTCTAGATAAGGTTGAATTTACATGCCAAAAGGTGGAATGTACTCTGGTTTCAGAGTAAACAAAGTCTGGTTACTAGGGCCTAAAGACAACATCTTATGTCCATAGAGATGGATTCAAGGATAGTTCGGTAGTAGACTGCTGAGCCAATTTCATTTGTCTGTGATAACATGATGATTCATTTGCCTCAACACAGAGGCTCTTTTTGTTGCTGTTGTTGTTGTTGTGGGTTTTAATGCCACTTTCAATACAAAATTGGCTATACATAGTGGCCAGTATATCTGGTGGAGGAAGAACCAGGAAAAAACCCAGAAGCTACTGGCAAACTTTCTCATATATCCACACTGGATGAACCTGAGATTCATCCATGTGGAAAGAGGTGAGATGGCAGTGATCAATAAAGGAAAGTGTTTTAGAACACTTGGCCACCTGGTGCCCAAGAGATATTTTGACAAGGAAGTTCTACAAAGATGAAGCATCTGCAGGTATGATTTACAAGCTAATTTGTACACAAATGAGCCATAGTTATATTTAGATCTTAATAAATTCCAGTATAATTGGATTCAGACTTCCAATTTGCTTCCCAATCTATGTTTGCCATGACTTGTGTTAAATCCAAGGGTTTTTTATATTTATCCCTGAGGTATCTAATATGCTGACGGAAAGTTGGATTATGGTGAAAGCTAAGACCTCAAGATTTGGTCTCCTCCACAAATGGGATAAGAGAACAATCAAGAAAGAGTTTGGGGTCATCATGAATTTTAGATAATCATTTCTGTATTTAGGCAATCATTTGAGTTTGGGTCATAAAAAATTTTTGGCAATCATTTCTGTATTTAGGTAATTGTTTCTATATGTTCAATGGTCATTAGTATGCATACCTTTTTGCCAGATGAAAAGTTGCTGACATAAAATGAACAGGTAGTTCCCAGACTGAGGCATTTGGGTTTGATATTTTTGATCTGAAATGGGAGACTGACAATGTACTGGATCGAGGATAGCTTTCAGAAAGGGTGGAACCTTCTTAACTATACAATTTCAATCCTTCAGAAATTTTGACATAATTGTAGGTTTCTTCACTGTATGTGTTACAGAAATCTTTTTACCTGTGGCTTGAGTAGTTCCTAATACACCTTTTAATAATGATGTGTAAGTACTGTGAAATTATTGGGTTCCAATTTTCATGGTTTTCGTGGGTGAGCTAGACCATGAATTTGAAGTCACAATGAAATATCTACCAAAACTGACATTCACACACCCACCCTCGTCATATGAATGAAAAGGCATCACCTGCTTCTTTCTGTTTTACAACATGGATATCTATAGTACTGAGAATGTGAAATATACATTAGGGTAAGTACATGAATGACAAGTAACATTAAAACTAATCGAATACAATTCACTTCAAATGCAAAAACTTATGAGCATGAAAGCTCGTGTAAAGTTATAAAGACTCTACCTGATGTATAGCAATAAATGCAGATTTACTCAAAGTTCATGTCCTTTATTTCCCAAAGTACATATTAATCCCATCTATACATTCATTACAGCACTTATCAACTAACTGTTAAATAAACCGTCAGCTAATCAGTCTTACTTTCTCAACATCCATTTCAACCAGGTCTCTCCAGTCATGTCATGTCTGCAGACAGAGATAAGCCACTTAGTGTGGATTGGCTTAAGGATACCATATATATTTACCTATAAGTCGAGTCCAATTGCAAGAAACATAGATCCTAATCTGCCATAGCATAATGCACCTGCAGTTCAGGGTCTATGTTGTTTGTTCTACTTATTACTCCTAACAAACTGCACAGACCCAGATCTGCTGGTGCATTATGTGACAGAAGATCTGGGTCTGTGCAGTTTGCAGTTGGACTTGTCTTGTAAGTTGAGTATATATGGTAGATGTTTTCAGGTCAACAGTGACCTGGGTTCAATGTACATCTTCACTGTCTGTATGTTTGCAGTTTATGTTCTGCATATTTTGCAACAATATCTTCATCACCAGAAATCACAGTACATGTTTAGTAATAGCACAAGCATTCACTGGAACATTACAGATCAAATTTTGGACCACAATGTCATGATTACCCAGCAAAAAGGGGTTCCCAATATTGGCAGGATTGTTTTGAACAAAAGAGGTTTACAACTGCTTCCATGGTTCAGACACCGAATCCCTAACTGTTGAGAACTTTAAACTTTGATAGCAGTCTTTGAAGAACACAATCAGAATGTAATTACTTAAGATTACAACAATGGTATTAAAGGCATTAACTTGGGCAAGTGAAAAAAGATGTAGGCATTTTTTTAAAGATCTCTGCATTTATGCCAGATGTAGCAACGAATAACTTATCAACTTAATAACTGCAGTATGGATGACAACTGTTTGCTCACAAATGCATGGAAATGAATGCCAATATAAACACTTACAGAGACATATACATTGTTTTTTATGTAAATGATAGATCCACAAAATTAGGTACCACCAATATGTACTTTGTAACCCAAACCATAAAGTCTGAAACCCTTGAAATAAAGTGTTTTACAATATACAAAGTTTCATCCCTGAATCTCTAATAGCTATAAAGTTATGAAGTGATATGGGCCATGACCTTGACCTTGAAGACCAACAATGTGGTAGGCTACACACCTTCTAACAATAATACATGTAAGTCAACCAAGTGTCATTCCTTAATCTTTAACCGCTTTAAGTTACACAGCAGAAAAGAAAGTGTGTTGTACAGATGAATGTGACACAAATATGTTCCCTGCCTTTCATGAAAAGGTACTGGGTAAAAAGGGCACAGGCTTCCAGTACATATAGCTATTATTAGATATTGTAAAGTCTGAACTCCAAAGTACTCCAGTGCCAACTCCTTCTAGTAAACAATTTTTCTTCATTTGAATGCATGTGAAATAAAGCCTTTCCAAAGCTCATTTACTGTTGAATGTGAAAGGGAAATAACATATCTCTGCCAGTTATGCACAAATATATTTTAAACTGCCTGCAGTAAATGCTGCAAAAGATTTACCTGTCCAAGTTTTTTGTCCTTTTCTAACACTAGTCTTTCTTCTCTAATAATGTATTTGACATTCATAACTGGTGGACTGGGAATCTGTTTGACTCCTTGTTGACTGGTCTGTTGTTGTAAAATAGGGGCTTTAATAGTCAGATTAATGGCTGGCTTGGTTGCTGTGTCCTTGGGTACAAACACACTTTTTGTCTTCCTGTCTTCACTGGGATGATCTCCTGCATGTAGAAATAAACTACTCTCAATAACATGTGAGGAACCCCTTCCAAAAGATCAGAGCATATATGAGGGCATGAGGTTTGAAGGTTGACAAATTCAGGCTAACACCTGGAGAGACAGGGGAAGAGGTAAACAGTGATGGTACTGATGTACAATATGTACCATTATCTCCAGTTTTCTAAACAAATACAATTTAAATGGATATTTATATTTATGATGTGATCTAAAAGAGTTATTTAAAATTAACTGTTTGCATATCTTGATTAAGAATTAAGTTCACATGCAGTGCTAGCAAATGCATTCATCAGTAAAGGAAGAATTACCTCCCTTTCAAACCTTTTCATGTGCACCATCGTCAGCAAATTCAAAATTTCAGAAATCATAAACCACTTAAACTGAATTGATCAAAATATTTTGTACTGAATAATTCAAGAAGTCTGTTCTAAATGTAAGCATAAACCACTTCAACAATATCACATGAAGACTGAATACAATACTAAGTTGTTTATACTAATAGATACTGTTGGTGCACTGCAGTTGTAAGATCCATAACAACCATAAGGGGACAGGGACAAATAATTGTTTTTGTGTCCCAAGACTAATATGTGCATAAAAAATGTAACATTTTCAGTGTCCCAACACTTAAAGACACAAAAATATCAAGAAAAAATTGGCAAGATCCCCATATGTCATACAGCACTGGCCTGTTCTTGTTCAATTAACATATCAATAAACTGTTATTGACTACTATGTTTTGATGTTATTTATTTTGAATGTGCATCTTTTCTGTATTTGTCCAACATTATGGTAAATAAAAATCTTCATAATTCACATGCTTCTTACAAGTTTACCTGAAGACCTATACTACAGTATACTATACTTACTTACAAGTTTACCTGAAGACCTATATATAGTATACTATACTTGCTTACAAGTTTACCTGGAGACCTATACTACAGTATACTATACTTACTTACAAGTTTACCTGAAGACCTATACTACAGTATACTATACTTACAAGTTTACCTGAAGACCTATACTACAGTATACTATACTTACTTACAAGTTTACCTGAAGACCTATACTACAGTATACTATACTTACTTACAAGTTTACCTGAAGACCTATACTACAGTATACTATATTTACTTACAAGTTTACCTGAAGACCTGTACTACAATATACTATACTTACTTACAAGTTTACCTGAAGACCTATATATAGTATACTATACTTACTTACACAGTGCATATTGTGCTTTATGTCACTTGTATCCTTGTTTATTCCTAAAAATATCAGAATAGAGATTTTGTTTTGTCATATTTACCAAATTTTATTCTTCCAGATCACATTTCAGCCTTACATCCATTGCTTTAGATTTACTTTGTTTCATGTCCTCAATATTTACCATTTTTCAGTGATATAAGCAACCTTACAAAGTGATGTGATCTATATGAAAAGACACATTTAATGAATATTTATGAATATATTAGACAGGTAACTACATAAATGTCCTGTATTCATATAGGTTAAATTTCTTAAATGACCAGATCATCAGTGATCCAATTTAGTTCTGAGTTTTGGCTTAACAGAAAAGCATAATTTTCCACACTGTTCATTCCACTTTTCATTTTGGTATAAGCTGGTTGTTTCATTGATTTCTTTTGTTAATAGTTGATGGATCAGTCTTATCTTTTCTGACCAAAATCCAGGCTAGTTAATTGTTTTTAAACCCTTAAACTGCCTTGGGTAAAGAGGGATTGTGCTTGAAGGAAATGCTAGTACCCCTTTATTCTACAACATTCATCTTTTATCACCTTTTACTACGTTATATTAGCAAAATTACTGTAGTGAAGTAATCATATTTATTAAAGTCACATACCAATGCATTATTATTGCAATTATTTTCGAAGCATAATTTTTTAGACTTCTTTATCGTATTTTAGAGCCATTATTGAAGTTAAGTGCAGTAGTGCCTATGATTTGAAACCAGAGCAAGTTAAAATCTTTAATGCGCATGCAGTGACACTATGATAAATAAGGATATCATAAATGTGACAGATGAGACAAACTTTGTTTTTGTTGTTTTTATACTGGCACATTTTAAAGACTTACGAGTATTTAAATTTTCAAAGCAGAACATGTAATTAATGGTGATGCTTGACAATTTTAATGCAATATTGCATAAACAGACAATAGTAAACTGGAGCAAAAGTGTGAGAAGTTACTGTTAATACGGCTACAACTTTGTGCTTCTCAATGTCTGATGAAATTATACTATTTTTGTTATAACCATTAATAACATATGCCAAGCGTCAGTAACAAGAAAGTCTCATCAATGTGACTCGAGACTTAAGATACACTGCTACAATTTGCATCCTAACTTTTAAAGGTCATAACAGAATTATTTTGGAAGATAATTAATGGTATCCCAAGACTTAACAGTCTTCTCAGATTATCATCATTACATAACCTTCCATATTTTTATTAACAGAAAGAAAAATAAAAAGGGTATACTGTGGAAATTTGCAAGTAATTTACCAAAATATATGATTTTTTAACACATTCTAAAGATTAAGTATTTAAACTGATTTGCCAATTGCAAAAACCTCAGAAGTTGCCTATAATGTGATTCTGACAAGCAATTTTAATAATCACTTATGTTTTCACATGGGGCTCATCAATCTGTCAATTACTGTTTTGTGTGGAAACGTCCAAGTTCTCAATTGCTGTCAACATAAATCCAGCTCTTAGCCTCTGAGCATGTAGTCAGTTTATAATCTGAAGTACAGTTTCAACTGATTTGGCCAATATGTAACAAATGCGACTGTATTTGATTATAATTTGAGTCCATCCAACTGCAAACAATATAGACATGATATGCCATCACATAATGCACTGGCAGATCTGTGTCTACATTGTTTGTTTTACTGATTACTCCATGTGCTGACACCCATATCTTCTGGTGCCTCATGCACTTAATGCACCAGCAGGTATGTGTCCATGCAGATTGCATCGGGACCTAACTTATAAGTGAGCATGTCTGTATATCGTAGCATTTTTTGACACTTCTGCACAATCGTGGTCATATGGCGCTTGCTAAAGGAAAAGTCTGGAAAATTAATAACTGCACAAAAAGCATTGGACATTTCTAAAGCACACATTTTTTCCTTACTGTTCAGATATAATCCTTCTTGGTGACTTTCATTTTGATATCCTTCTTTACCTTTCTCAGCTGAACCATGGTACTAAGCTAACATGATTTCTGACTGGTGAATATTCAATTAATCTTTTGAACCAAGAACTTAAGTTCTCATTCCAAAGAAATAATTAACATGCATTACAAGTGTTTCCATGATCATATAATACCAGTGTTCAAGTATTTCAACTACATGAAATTGTATTTTACCAGAAGTCAGAATGTGACAGACATGATCATAATCGTGCAATATGAGGCTAAAAATAGGAATGATTCTGCCAAAACCAGAATAGCTGGCATCTCAGCATACCAAGTAAAGACTCAAAAAAAAGGTCCAAAACTAGGTTTTCTCCTGGCAATAGAGGGAACTCTTTCCATAATTGATACAACTCTCCACATTATAGTGTAGAAACTCTAGTCCATAATTACTGACAGTATTTTGAACCAACTGACAAAGATGGAAAATTCAGTGATTGCATATATGCGTGTCAGGGACTGATGGATGAAAAAGACCCAAATTTTCTAGTGTATAGTAACAACATTGGAGTTATCATAAGTGATGATGTGCTGTGAACTGAACCACAAAATGTTGAAAATGATAAAAAAATTGATGACTGCACATAAGCATGTTGCAGATGAGAAGAATAAATAAAATATCAAATACTTTAAGCTTATGTAAATTAAATATACTGTTCCACTTCATGGTATTCGTACATTTAATATAATTTTGTTAAATGTTTCAAATTGGAAACAAAAATATAAAAACTAAATTTTGAGCTTTATTTCAAGTCCTACAGTCATTCATTTGGCAGACCAACTCAACTACAATGGTTTAATTTTGGTTAAATGGTCTATAGCAGTAATGTGTTATTGCTGGAATGACATTATAATGAACAATGGCTGTCTTGAGTGATTCATGATTTATCTATAAAAAAATTATACTGTGCAGCAGGGCAGTATTAGTCTTTCATGGACATTAAAGAGGGCTGAGTTTCTTGCTACAATCTGTCATAATAATAAAATGTGTAGACCACGATTCAGACTGTTACCCATTTCTTCATTTTTGCTGCCAGTTTTAAGAAAAAGCTAATTATGAATACTTACCTGATCACATTAATATTAGGAGATATAAGCCTGTTACCTCCCAGATCCAGCCCTCCTAAAATACAAAAGTTCATCTTTTCTGTCTATAACATATAGACAAAGAGCAATAAATCTTGCCCATTACCTCTCATTGCCACCAGGTGCTGCTAGTTTTTAAGCTTAGCAAAATACAATGAGGATGCTTACATAGCAGGATGACTGGAAGGGATTTTAAGCAATGTGATTGGGTACGTGTTTCTGAAGAAACATAATTTAATAGAAATATTTGCTTACTCCTTTGAAATGTTCCCTAATAACATAAACATTAGGAGAACAGGTATCTTTCTAAGAAGAAAGATTGTATTCCTTGTGTGAATGATAATTCGCTCTCCTACTTAAAACAACACAGCCCATGGTAACATGATCCAAGACCACTATATCAGGTTATTAATATAATTACTGAAATTTTACCTTCAAAATTCACTGGCAAATCCAGCAAAGCTAAGAGGCTGTGTTGGTTTAACTGGGTCTGATGGTCATCTGGGCTGCAGCCACAGGACCCACCAGTTTCAAGTTTTGCCTCTGCGGAGCTAAATTCCCCTGCATGTCAGCCAACAGCTTCAATGATATCTCAGATCAAAATGTGTCCTAACATAAGGATAGGAAATAGCTCTAATTCCATGTACAGAAATCCTCAGGAGGTGGCTCTGATCTTGTGGGACTTCAGAGTATGCTGAGCATATAATGCAATTAAGCCATAACGATAGGGCTTAAGAGATAATATCCTGCTTTTCCACCTTCATGGGGAGGAAGAGACATTTTGTCACGACTTGTCTTTGTGCACTTTTAGTAGTGCTAAGGGCATGGACAGGATCTTGCATGGCAACTGCTCTTATCTTACCTACAGACAAGAGGGACCATATGATGACCAACTGCCCATTGAAGGTAACCAATTCTAGCTACAAAGCCAAATTTTTGTTATGAGCATCACCGAACAATCTGATCTGAACTAATAACTGAAAGGACATGTAACTCACTCACCCTGCACGCATAAGCTATGGCCATCAGGAAACAGGTTTTGTATGATAACAGCTTTAATGAGGTCTGGGCAAATGGCTCAAATTTATCTGAAATGAACAATGTTAAGACCTAGGAGAGGGCTTTTGGCCTATTCAAATCAAAATTAGCTAGTAGGTCCAATAGATCTATTTGTCATGACCAATACCTCTTCTGCCATGATGCCTGAATGTGTCAGATATCAAAGAGCAGTAGCATTTGTGGTAATTTGGTGCCAACATTTTTCTTAATAGAGCCAGTGAAAAAAAGTTGTGAGACTGAGACACTCAAAGGGATGATGTTATTGACTCTGCATCAGATCCTGAAGAAACCACTTTTCCTCATAGATCTTTAGAGTGGAGGACTTTCCTGCTCTCCCCACAATCAAAGGTCTAAATTCTTCCTTCACACAGCTGTTCTGAGAAGACCCAAGCATGATGGAGATGACAGTCCAGTGGGTAGGTCTATCACTAGCTCAAGTAGATCACCGACCCAGAACTTGTGCTGTCTGAGAAACTATCAGTTATCTTGCAATGTTGACCCCTTATTTTGGTATTATTTTTGGTACAAAGACCGGAGTGGGGGTATGATTGTGGTGCTCTTTTATGACCCAAGCAATCAAGCAATTCAGGTCGTTGATTCTCAGGGATGTTGGTTAGCTACTATCACTGCCAAACGAAAAATGGCCAGTGAGGCCAAATCCAAAATCTAAGATGTGGTCACAATGTAACTGTTTAGAAACATCTCTGTTGTGGTGTGAAACACATTCTTGTCCATGTTATAAAATGTCGGAATGGCACATGCACAGCTGATAAATTCTTATCTAGAACTTGGCATCAGAGTGTGTTTTGTACCAGCATGATGAAAATATCACTGGTACTAGGATTTCAGAAAGGAAAGCTTTAGTCTTCACCTAATCATAATCTCCCCGACCTTTGTGACTGGTGAAACAGCTGGAAGAATGGAGTCTCCGCCTCAACATCGATACCTACTTAAGCCATGACCCAATAGTCATGTATTGTGGTAGGTTGTAGAGGGCTTTCTGAAACCAACAACCTTTAAAGCTTAACTCAGTCTGCTCCATTGTTGGATCAGACCAAGGCTGTTGTTCAGGAGTATTCTCACACTCTCTGTATGTTTTGTCATGTTCTGTCATAAACTATCTCAGGTGGTACTGATGATGTAATGTACTCAACTTTATTTAAGTCAATGTAACTTTCCTGTCAGTAAGCTTTGGCCATACGGCAAACCAGCTCCACCAGACTATATGGTAGTATAGGATGGATCCATTAAAAAACCCATGTGCCCTTAATTTCCATGTCCGAAGGCCAGGCTTGGACATGCAAGGAGTTAAGCCACCTGGGCTGCCTAAAATAAGGGTACACCCCACCCCACTGCATCATAATTACCTGTCCAAGAAATTGACACATTCACAAAAATATTGGCAAAATTTCAAGAACAGTGGATACCATCTGTAGAGGAATAATTAATCCACAATATAAATCCAAATTCCTAGAAAGATAGCTAAAATTCAAATCAGTATTGGCATAGACTGACAGGAAGTTTTTCATATGATGTTGAGTGTATGAGAGCAAAACTTTAAAACTTGTGACACTTAGTGGCAGCAAGCAATGTAATGGACAATGAGTTATAGCCCTTTTTCAATATGTTACAGACAGAAAAGACAAAATTTTGTCTAATTAGTATGGTTAGATTTGGGAGGTGTCAGGCTTATATCTGTTGATGTTACCATTACCAGTGAACATATTCAAAGGAGAAATAAAGGGTTCCACAAATCATATAATGTAGCAAGTTACCTGGCTAAGGATTAATGAGGGAATGATGTATAGTGAAAATAAATTTATACATCAAGTTTTTTAGTCATATGATTCTATCAGGGATAATGGTCAATATCCATTTCACTTTTTGGCAAACTATAAATGAGCACAGATTCATAAAAAATAACAGGAACATACCTGTGGGAGAAATGTCTTCTACACCCAGTGCACTTAGGTCCAGAATGCGAGATGTGACATCATCAGGAGAGGCCTCTGCCCCACCACTCTGCCCAACTCCAGATGTTAAATTGATTTTTAACCCTCCTGCTGCCCCAACTGCACTATTTAGCTCTGGAATGATGCTGTAGTTGTGGTAGGTATCACCTGTAATGTTGAAAGGTAAAGTTAAGGATGAATGCTTTATTAACATCAACACTTATTGCTCAGTGTGCTGTATTTAAATCAACTCTAACTACCCAGTCAGGGGCCCCGAGTGGCTGAGTGGTCTAAAGCGCTCACCGTTATGGATCATTAACATCTCACCTCTGTCTGCGTGGGTTCGAGTCTCAGGATTGGCCAATGTGGGTATGTGAGAAAGTTTGCCAGTAGCTTCTTGTGGGTCGGTGGTTCTTTCAGGGGTTTTCCCGGCTTCTTCCTCCACCATTAATACTGGCCGCCATGTATAGCCTATCTTGTGCTGAAAAATGGCATTAAACCCTACAACAACAACAACTACTACCCAGTCTGGTTTGTAAAAATCAATTCTTACTGCCCAGTCTACTTTATTAAAATCAACTCTTACTGCCCAGTCTACTGTATTAAAATCAACTCTTACTGCCCAGTCTACTGTATTAAAATCAACTCTTACTGTCCAGTCTGCTTTATTAAGATCAACTCTTACTGCCCAGTCTACTTTATTAAAGTCAACTATTAATGCCCAGTCTACTGTATTAAAATCAACTCTTACTGCCCAGTCTACTGTATTAAAATCAACTCTTACTGTCCAGTCTGCTTTATTAAGATCAACTCTTACTGCCCAGTCTACTTTATTAAAGTCAACTATTAATGCCCAGTCTGCTTTATTAAGATCAACTCTTACTGCCCAGTCTACTTTATTAAAGTCAACTATTAATGCCCAGTCTGCTTTATTAAGATCAACTCTTACTGCCCAGTCTACCGTATTAAAATCAACTCTTACTGCCCAGTCTGCTTTATTAAAATCAACTCTTACTGCCCAGTCTGCTTTATTAAAATCAACTCTTACTGCCCAGTCTGCTTTATTAAAATCAACTCTTACTGCCCAGTCTACTGTATTAAAATCAACTCTTACTGTCTAGTCTGCTTTATTAAGATCAACTCTTACTGCCCAGTCTGCTTTATTAAAGTCAACTCTTACTGTCTAGTCTGCTTTATTAAGATCAACTCTTACTGCCCAGTCTACTGTATTAAAATCAACTCTTACTGCCCAGTCTGCTTTATTAAAATCAACTCTTACTGCCCAGTCTGCTTTATTAAAATCAACTCTTACTGCCCAGTCTACTGTATTAAAATCAACTCTTACTGCCCAGTCTACTGTATTAAAATCAACTCTTATTGCCCAGTCTGCTTTATTAAAATCAACTCTTACTGCCCAGTCTGCTTTATTAAAATCAACTCTTACTGCCCAGTCTGCTTTATTAAAATCAACTCTTACTGCCCAGTCTGCTTTATTAAAATCAACTCTTACTGCCCAGTCTGCTTTATTAAGATCAACTCTTACTGCCCAGTCTACTTTATTAAAGTCAACTATTAATGCCCAGTCTGCTTTATTAAGATCAACTCTTACTGCCCAGTCTACTGTATTAAAATCAACTCTTACTGCCCAGTCTGCTTTATTAAAATCAACTCTTACTGCCCAGTCTGCTTTATTAAAATCAACTCTTACTGCCCAGTCTACTGTATTAAAATCAACTCTTACTGTCTAGTCTGCTTTATTAAGATCAACTCTTACTGCCCAGTCTACTTTATTAAAGTCAACTCTTACTGTCTAGTCTGCTTTATTAAGATCAACTCTTACTGTCCAGTCTACTGTATTAAAATCAACTCTTACTGTCTAGTCTGCTTTATTAAGATCAACTCTTACTGCCCAGTCTACTGTATTAAAATCAACTCCTACTTTCTAGTCTGCTTTATTAAGATCAACTCTTACTGCCCAGTCTACTTTATTAAAGTCAACTCTTAATGCCCAGTCTGCTTTATTAAAATCAACTCTTACTACCCAGCCTTTCTTTAAAAACAATAAACGTTTACGAACCAGCTTTTTTAAATTAAAGTCAACTCTTAATGCCCAGTCTGCTTTATTAAAGTCAACTTGTAATGCCCAGTCTGCTTTATTAAAATCAACTCTTATTGCCCTGACTGAACTGATCACTGAATTGACATTTGCAGTACAATGAACTGTGGTACAGACTGAGTGTAACATGGTGTGGTTGTGACTTCTGTCTCTTATCAAACAGTGTAAAAGAATTTTTTTGTATACAATTGTAATAAATCACAATAACAGTCCTGTGCAAGAAAATGATAAAGCCAACAAAAAGCATACAAGTCCGTGGGATATCAGTAATGATTTATGACCTGTCTTAAATTGAGAGTGTTCAGGTTTTTATAGTGGACAACTGATGTGATCACAATAATAGTGTTGTACTACCAACCCAATATAAAATAGGATTTAATCCTGTTATGACTTGATAGTCTTAACCTAAAGAAACAGAAAAGAGTGAAAAAACCAAACAAGTTTTGTAAAATTCAACAAATAATTTATTTCCTAAGAATATAAAGTGAAAATTTAAAAAGAACTTTCAGCATTGTGAATTAAACCCCAAATAGTCCTAAAAGTTCCATTACAAGCCCAAAACTATAGAGTTTCAAATGAATTCCAGTGGTGATCTGAATAAATCCCAATACTGAACGTGCTGATGTGCCAATAGCCTCGAATGTACTAATGTGCAAACAGTCTTCATGTATCACAATGATATAATCCAAAGTATCCTTGAATGAATCCACAATAAATCCAAAATAATGATTTGGTCTAAGAAGTATGAATGAACACTTTGTAATTAGTAAATAATTTAAATAAATAAATCCTCTCAAATATTAACTGAAACAACTATAACTGACTCCTCCTAAAGACTGATGTTAACATATGAATGAGTAATTTTGAAGTAAACAACATTAATAAAAAAACCTGCGACACAATATAAGAAAAGGATTAGCTCAATTTCCCATCAAATTAATAAACATCTTGTTCTAGAACATTTTAAGTTGTCAACAGGTCAGGAATTTCCAAGTGACAAAATAATATCCTAAACTCAGATACAAATAAATATGTTTACCTCCATTAATAATGCTCTGAATATTTAATTGATAATCATAGAGATGTATTAGCTATGTATTATAATGTTTATGAAATAAATGTCGCTAGTCAGGTAGGCCCTTAACTCAATTACTGACCAAGGTCAATCACACAATATAGATATCATCATGGAGAAAAGACAACAATCAATACAAATAAAATATACATAACAATCCTAATAATAGTGTCATGGTACCAATCAAATATAAAATAAGATAAGGCCCTAATAATGGCATCACGGTAACAGCCAAAGTATAAAATAGGAAAAACTAATATATGTCATTGGCAATAGTTTGAGGAGGGACTTCTGCAGCTGAATAATTTTGTAAATGAAAATGGTTCTTGGCTTTCATGTGAAACTTTTACAAATAAATTCCAAGTTCCTACAAATATTTTAACATTTTAAAGTTAGTGAATTCTATTAAATTTAACTGGGATTATCTTAACTGAAACAGTGATAGTTATATACAACAACCTATTTTCATCCAGTTTTATTTTTTATAAAAGGAGATCAAAATGGCAGGAGGAAAGTATCCAAAACTAAATGGAATTTGGAAATATGCAAACAGTGGGTTATTTTAGATTTTTTATTTATTCTGCCATTTAGGGTCACATGTCCAAAACTGCGATGATTCCAATTCAAACTTCTGCATATAATTTTGATCACTATTTAAAAAAAATATAATAGGAAAAGTCTGTAGTAATTTATGCTGTCTTTGCCAAAATGTAGAAGGACCTGTTGTTCACATTATTTGGGACTGTAATACAACAGGTATGTTTCAACATGCTGCTTTAAACTGGATTAATAAGGGGTGTTATTATCTATTTAATTTTACCATTATGAGAGAAATGTTTTACCTGTAATCACCGATAGAAAATAAAGAGATGACATTACTGACTTTTTAGTCAGTGAATTAATATATTTATAGATATACAATTTTAATAAACTAATCAATATTTTTCATTTAATAAGGAATACAAGTAATATTTTCTATCAAAATGGAATCTGCTTATGTTAGTATCACATGGGAACATTCTGATCAACAAGAGCCCCTTGAAGGGACCGTTGCTTTCATGCCCAAAATGTGTTTCTAGGAATTAAAGATCAGACCATTCTTACTTTTTAACTTCTGAGTGTTGACATCACCACTGACATTCTTGAGCATGGTTCATACGAAGATGGGTACAAACATTCAATATTTGGTGATATTTTTATTACTAATTATTAGCATATATCTTCACTCTGGAAATCACTTTAGTTCTGTCTAGACAATGACACAGCTTCAAACACTTCACATAATTATTTAAGTTTGCAACAAATGAAGCAAAAGGTTTTATTCTCAAAACAGTAAGGATGATTCAATTTTAAGCGTGAGAACCAATTCATTCATCTTTCTCTTTGTGTTTTGTCATAAGCAGTCAGTGGTCTTAAACCTGTACAAATTTAATGAATTTATCAGCTATTATTTTATGTACCATCAGTGACAAAGGACTTTTCTATGTAACAACCTCTACTACTTGGGGATAGATACTGAACTAAAATAGTACTAGATAATGCACACCATCCATAAGATTTTGGTTTGCTTGGACCCTTAGTTATAAAAATACATTAATTTTTATACAAGCTAAATAATCCAACATGTCACAAGCATTCATCTTTAAGATTACAAAACATCAAAGATCGATATTTCTCCATTGATAAGAAAACAGGGTAAGCCCAGTATATTCTTTAAAGAATATATTCAGCTGGGCAAACCCAGTATATTATTTCAAATGGGCACTGAGTGGGTGGGCATATAGTCAGGCAAAGATAATTTCTGTAAATATTTGCCAAAATTTACAATATTTCATGTACAAAACAGATCCGAAAGTACACAACATAGACTCTGATCTTTTTGCGCACAATACACAAACACATAAGGGTTGATGTTGTTTGTTTTACTGACTGCTCCCAACAAACTACATAGACCCAGATATGCCAGTGCATAATGCGCTGGCAGATCTGGGAATATACAGGTTTGAGTTGGAATCAATGTATACATGTGGATGTATGGTATGCAAAAAGTTGGGATAGTATATATATGGTATACTACCTGCATTGCCTATATATACATCCAGATCATATTTAATATGAATTAGCAATTATACCATAATAAATATTCAGGAACAAGAAAAGATTGCTAACAATTTAAAATCTGACAATCTTTTCATTCATGTATCTTCTCTTTTTTTTTATATAAGATTATGCTAAAAACTCAGATGCTTAGAAAGTACTGAAAAAGTTTTAGACCTAAACAAAGCATTCAAAAGCAATGAAAAAATTTTTGCTACTCTCTTAATTTAAAAATTATAGGTCAAATTGTAAGTACTAAATGACAAATAAAAGGAACTGATTCATTAACGTAAGGGTTGTGTAAAATATTTTCACACCTGAGAAATACACTATGATCTACCCTTTCTTTGTATGATTAAAGCTAAACTCCGTAACACAAAATTTTGAAATCTTTCAATGCTGTTGATTTGTTATGAAAATAACTGCTTCAAGGTATCTCCAGTTTTTATAAATTCATCAATATTTCAAAACACAGCATTTGTCAGATACTGAAAGGCTTCTATGCCAAAATGTTTTCTCTTAGAGTTGGTCAAATTCTGTGGAGCGTTCTCGTGAGATAAAACTGTGCAAATCTTTTTCTAATTCTAATAATGACCAGCATATTTGTTGGGGTCTATGGGTGGCATCATTTCTGTAAATGTGAACAGCCTTCAAGCTAGGATGATTTCTTTCAAACTTTGTCTGACTTTTTAATCAGCTTTAAATATGAAGTTATTTAAAAGTTTTTTAAAAATGTTTTGTAGCAGCAGCTATATTTAATTGTGGATTGGCATCATCTGTCCAAACTTGAAAACTATCCATGCCAAGACACTTTCTTTCAAATTCTGTTGAGCAGTTCTTAGGAAGCAGTGACCTAAAAGGTTTTCCTGTTTTTAGTCACAGTGGCCATATTTGATGGCAGATCAGCATCATCTGAACAAATCTGAAAGAGCACATGCCAAGATGCTTTCTGTAAAATTTAGTCAAATTCAGTTTAGTGGTTTTTGAAACAATATAAATGGTGATCGTGAATAAATGAAAGATGATGGCCAAAGTGTCATACCACAGCACACGTGGCCCTACGTCCAGGTGAGTTACAAATGGTGAATTTGCTTTTGTGGCATGAAAACTTAATCAGGTCATCTTCATATACAAAAAAATACCAAATATCAATTATGAAAATTGTGTGTCTTTTTGTTATTGTGGAAACAAGACCACAAAGTTTAAAAATGCATACAGAATTGAAGAAACTGCTGTAATGACAGAAAGATCTAATTGGGTCATATACTTATGCATGCTAAGAAGCTTCTCATGATGCATTGACATACATATGAACATACATACTGACAGATGGAAAAGACATATCAAAAGTTTCTTAATGAAGCTGTAGCAGGGGCATAACACCCTACCATAGGAACCTATCAGTTCATTTAAGGTCTTGACAATCCATTTTGGCCGTGGTCTCTCCATGGTGTCCAAGGTCCAGCATTTCTGGATGATTGTTACCACTTTGTTCTTGGCTTTTTTGACTTCCTCAGAATCATCATGCTTGAGGTCAAGGTCAACAGCTCGAGGAATCTGGCTCTCAGAGCGGTAGAAGGCCAATATCTGCAGAAAGGAATTATGTTCAAAATACAGTGCACCCTCTTTATAACACTGTTTGAAATACAGTGCCACCCTCTTTATAACACTGTACAAAATACAGTGCACATTCTTTATAACACTTCAAAATACAGTGCACCCTCTTTATAACACTGTTCAAAATACAGTGCACTCTCTTTAACACACTGTTCAAATAATTTGCACTCTTTTAATTACACTTTTCATGAAGGTCATACAAATATAGTGTTGTAATGTGGCATCACTTTGCACTTTGATTTGTTAAAAGCATACCAGTATATGTAATACACAAAGTATAAAGTGTTGTAAGTTGGGTCACTTTATACTGAGATGTGTTACAAGTATGAAATTTAATGTAAGATATAAAGTATGCAGTGTTGTAAATGGGGAATCCTTATAATGAAATATATTATAAATAGAAAGGTTTATGTAACACACATAATTATATAGTGTTGCAAATGGGGTCACTTTATACTTGGAGGGATGAGCAAGGGTGGGGAAGGAAAATCAACAAAATACCAATGTATGTTAATAAGGGGTCCAAAACAACCAACTGCATCATGAATTAAGGTAAAACAACAATGACTTAAGATTTGATGACTCTGTGTGTGTGTGTGAAGGGAGGTAAAAGAAGCAAAGCATAAAAAATATTCTAATATTAGTTCATGCAAATTAAATATAGACAGGATATTTGCTTAAAACAAGTGAATAATGGATATATTTCATAGAGTGATCAAAATCTCATTATTTTTACCCAAGAGATAAAATATATCCATGATTCAATAGTTTCAAGCAAATATCCTCTCTATAATGGCAAGGAAACATGACGCTTGCATACAAACTTTTCACTAAGTAAGGAGCATAGTGTATGTGTAATGTTTCATTTCTAAATAAGTGGAGAATGGTAGCTCAGTTTGTTGAGTGTCAGGCTCTTAATTCATGGTAATGGGTTTGATATCCACCCAGGCCTGTCCAGTCAGCTGCCTTGGTGTGTCCTTGGCAACTTAGCTCCTATCTCCTTGGCATGATGGAACCAATCATGTATTAGAAGTGCTGTAAAAAAAAACCAACAACAGTCCTTTTCAAATCATGATGTACTATTCCTAAAGGACTAGGCCACTTTAGCTGGTTTGATAATGTTACAGACAAAAATCAGATTTAGTCAAGGTTAAATAAGTGTCCACTTTTGCTGGTTTGAAAATGTTATTGACAAAAAACAGATTCAGTAAAGGTTAAATGAGTGGCCAATTTAGATGGTTTGATAATGTTATTGACAAATCAGATTTAGTAAAGGTTAAATGACCATACCAGACCAGTTTAGTTTGCTTGATAATGTTATTGACAAAAAACAGATTTAGTAAAGGTTAAATGACTGGAAACTTTAGCTGATTTGATAATGTTAAGTCAGATTTAGTCAAGGTTAAATGATTGGCCACTTTGCCACATAAAACACAATTTTGAAACATCACCAACATTTAAATGTTTGAATTACATATTCTACTTTGTTTTTCTTTTTGTATGTATAACAAACCTTATAACTACAAACATGTAGCAAATACAGTTGCATATTTTGATATTGTTTTGGATTTAATGCTATTTCTCAGTGCAAGATACGCTATACATGGCAACCAGCATAAGTGGTGGAGGAAGAACCCTGATAAACCCTAGTAAGAACCACAGACCTTTGGGAAGCTACTGGCTAGCTCTCTCACTTATCCACATAGGCTGAGCCTGAGAATCAAATCTATGCTGACAGAGGTGAGACGCCAGTGATCGGTAAAGGTAAGTGCTTTAGACCACTTGGTCATCCAGGGCCCCTGCATTATTTGAAACAAGACTGATCCATGAACATCAGACTCATAGTCATCATCATATTCGGGCTCAAAATCACTCTCTGGTATTTCCAATAACGCTTGCCCAGCTCCAATAATCTGATAAACTTCAAACTTTCAAAATCATTGTCATCACTGCTATCATCAGCCAGTATTTAGAAGTCAATCATTTGGGGTTTTCTAGGTAGCCCATAATATATATAGTGTTATGTATATGTAATTAAATTGCTTGTCTGTTAGTTTTAAAATTCTTTTTTATTTTAATTTTGTTTCATTACATTTTATTGTAATGATTATTTTCACGGGATTCGATATTTTCTTTCAGTAAATTCTGTTTATCTAAAACGCAAAAGATATTGCATCAGCACTATTTTTAACTCACAATGGTACATAGAATTTGTAAACACTACGCAAAAATGATTGGCTATTGCCAAGGTCATTTCAGTCTATGTGTAGTCTGAATAAACAATGTTTTATTTTTAAATTTATTTCAGAGTGAGAATCTGGTACTTAGATAGGGCTATTCTTGCATATGTGACAAATGGCATTTTATATTATTGCGATGTTCAAATTAGTAAATCGCGCAGCCTATCATGTGTAGTACCATGTGACCTAAAATCGAGGCTTAAAACAGTTATCTTCTACTAGATCGGGTCAGTTGTTTTTAACACCTTGAGGAAACAAGGTGTTTCTAATTGTTGTTGTCAGTTTGATTTTCATTGTTTTTGGAATTTAATAATTAATTCTCTAGGAAACTAAGCAAGTGTACCTTTTTTATAAAAAGTTCTGTGACAAAGAAATTCAGTGGAAATTTATTCTGGAGTTATACGGAAACATAAACTGTGATTCAATTGAGGAATTGTTGCCATTTGTAGAACGACCACATCTGACGTCATCGTCTTCCATATTGGAACATCATCGAGATTCGAACCTGGATTTAATTAGAAGTATTTAGTGATAGGACTTGTAATTTTCATTCTTAGGATTAAATTTTGGATTATATTCACAAACCGTAAGACCTATTTCCAATTTTTACATTGTTTTCTAGGGAAATAAATTATTTTGTTAAAATAGACAAAGCTTGTTGACATCACTCTTTTCTCTTGTTATTATTGTACGAGCCTACACGTAGTAATAGGCATTTCTAAAACTTCCTTCCTGAATACATAGTAAAAACTATGACAGAATGCTAGTTCTGGGGACCAATGTGCCAGTTAAATTTGGTTCAACAACCATTTGTGTCTAGTGGAAGAACCCATATTTGTCAGTCTGAAACAACATGTCACAGTGTGTGCTACAAGACCTCTATAAGTGGTGCACCTCATGTTGCTGCAAGCTTTTTAAGGGTTAACAGTTAAAAAAAAACTGTATACTGTGCAGAGTTAAATTTGTTATGTGCAGGAGTTCTTGTGCATCACTACTTTCCAAGTGCTGGATTTCCACTAAATTTTTCACTATTTGCACACTCGCATGCCCTAGCATCATCTCAGTAATGGATATGATTTAAATAAACTAGTTACTTTTAAATCTTTTGCCAAGTGCAATCATCCAGTTGTTACTCATATCAGTATCGCATGGTCCTTCATATAACACAAGCTTGATCTAGATGAACGTAGTCTTAACAATGAACCTACCTCAGTATAAGGCAACCTTTTATAATGCAATATGGCTGAACAGTGCCATAGTAAGAGACCACTATGATCATAATAAAAACACGTAGGTAAAAATAGGTACACAAAGGCCTTCTAGTATTTATGTACCAAAAGCAAGGGTAGTGTATAAATGATAGACTGCTCTACTATTGTTGGTGCTGCATTGAACAGAGGTTGTCAGTTGTCACATGATCAAATGATACCAGCTGAAGTCCTTGATTGACTGAAGCTACATTATAAAAAAATAGTTCTGACTTTGATGCCAATGAAACTGTGTTAGCCCCTGAAAGTATATTGTAATTTACTAGCCCTTAAATTAGTATATGTTCTGATATCCTGAGCATCAAATACATTTGTTATTTAAAACTTCAACTCAATAAATTGACGGTCTCTTCAACTGTTTTCACTTAAGTAAATAAGAAATCAAAGCTGGATCATCAGGAATTTCCCATACTCAGAGTATAAATATCTTAAGAATTTGAAATTTTTTGATAATACACACTGCCTCCATCAGTAACTAATGTTGACCATGTAACTTATAATGGTCACATCATATAAGAAGACTTGTGTCAATGGGTGGTAATTCAATCCCCTCTTCCCTAGTTAGAGTTGTCCTCTGATGTGGTATTTCAACTGCCTCCTCCGCCTTTCTTTTCCATATGTTGTCCTCTGATGTGGTATTTCAACTGCCTCCTCCACCTTTCTTTTCCGTATGTTGTCCTCTGAGGTGGTATTTCAACTGCCTCCTCCACCTTTCTTTTCCATATGTTGTCCTCTGAGGTGATGTACTTGGTCTGACTGGGAATTAAGGATTTTCCCATATTGCTACCATGTTCATGTATGACCGATGTCTCACTACTGATGTGTTTCTTGATCCTTGTTTCTAGCACTCGACCTGTTTCCCCTATGTAGTCATTCTCACAATCATTAAACCACACCACGTTTTAAAAAATGTTCTATTTTGTCCTTCACAAGTCTATGTTGTTGTCTTAAAGAGCTATATGGTTTGTGATTTTGTGATATACATTGATCCTCTGTTGTCTGAATACTCTAGCTAGGACTTCTGATGTACCATGGATATATGGCATGCCAATGTTAGTTTTATTTGGCCACCCCTTGTTTTGTTTGGTATATTTTCCCTCTTTTCTGGAAGCGTGAAAATCCACTCTGGATAGCCATTTACCCTTAGCACTGCTTTCACATGCTCTACATCTTCCACTCGATCTGTCTCAGCAGTGAATAGGGAGTTAGCTCAGTGCATTAAAGATCTCACTACTGACCAATTGCGTTCCAGATGGTGATTGGAAAAAATGTTGAGGTACTGGTCAGTGTGGGTTGCTTTTCCATAAACAGTGACTTTGGTTGATCCATCATCATTTATGTGTATATATGTGTGCAAGAATGTTAGTTTGCCATTTTCTTCTTGTTCTGATGTCAAATGAATATGTGGGTCAATGGAGTTGAAATGATCAGAGAACTCTTGAACATGGTACTCACGAAATTCAGTCGCGGTATTGTCCACATATCTGAAACACATAGATGGTGGGTTGGCTGATTCCACGGCCTTTTCTAAATAAAAATCCATGTATAAATTGGCAACTATTGGTGAGACTGAGGATCCCAATGCTACTCCTTGTTTCTGTTGGAAAATCTGCCCACTATGGATAAAATATATGCTGTCCAAACACAGTTTCAATAAGGCACAAATATGTTCAATCAGGAGGTCACATGATCTAGATTGCAGAGTACTGTCTACCTCTAATTTCTCTCTGATCCCACTCATAGCTTTATACACTGGAATACTAATGACAAGTGCTGATACATCATAAGAGACCATTCTTCTACATGGTGGTACCTCTTTTGGACAAAGTGTATGCTACTGATGTTATGGTGTTCCGCTTTGCCCACTAGATGCCCTATGACAGAAGTTTATATTTGGCCAAAGGCTACAGAACACTGCCCAACTAGATACTGTGGGTCAGAGTAGGGCATCCTTCTTGAATTTTAGATAACCCATATAGCTTTGGGATGTTTTCAGCAGTGGGGTAGAGATGGTGGTACAATGTGTCAGAGATAAAATCTGGTCTTTCTTCCTTTGTTTTAACATGCAAATCAATTTTTTAAAATTGATTTGTAGGGTCTCTCCTTAATTTCTGATATGTGTCTTTGTCATTAACCAACAGTTCCATTTTCTTCACATAATCAACCCTGTTTACTGTGGTGCATTCTTTGTCAGCCAGTAGGATCGCTATATTTTTATCTTTCTCCAAGTCCCCAATGGCTATTCTCTCCTTGACAGTTATATTACTTCTGGGAGGTTTGCTATTCTTTAAAATTCTTGCAACCTCAAACACTCTGCTACAGAGTGATCTGTGATCTGATTACACATTGCTTTGGTACGTGAGATAATCTCCACAAATGGTATCGATTGTGGTATGACAAATATTCAACCCCTTCATCAGAAATCACTTTTCCAATGGGTTAAGTTGCCTATCTGTAAGATTCACTATCCATTTTCGTTGTTGATCTAATTAGGGTTTCATGGTATCACACTTATCAACAGTGTTATATCACAGCTATTATCTGCCAATTCAAGCAAGACAGGAATCCTAGCAAATAATGGTTATTATCTGTTGATTCAAGATAGGAATCCTACCAAATAATGCCTATTATCTGCCAATTCACACATGACAGAATCTAAGCAAATAATGTATATTACCTGCCAATTCAAGCATGACAGAATGTTAGCAAATACAGGCTATTATCTGCCAATTCAAACAAGACTGGAATCCTAGCAAATAACATCTCTTATCTGCTGATTCAAGCTAGACAGGAATAATATCACATCACATCTAGTATCTGACAATTCAAGCATGACAGGAATCCCAGCAAATAATCTAAATTTTTTAAACATTTTATATGTATTGACTATGCAGAATGAAATAAAGAATTCTTACCTTATCTATTATCTGCTAATTCAAGCAAGACTGGAATAACAGCATATAACACCTATCTTCTGCAAATTCAAGCAAGACAGGAATCCCAGCAAATGTCTACTATCTGCCAATTCAAGCAAGGCAGGAATCCTAGCATATCACAATACAAATTTTATACATACAGTTGATATAGTGCCAAAGTTTCAACCAAATAAAGTATATTAGGCAGAAGTTGAAGGCTTTCACCAGAAAAATCATACCTAGTTCACACAATCTGCTAATTCAGTATTGCAGACAATGTCTTCTTTTGCGTGTATACAAGATCAAATAACAAACCTCTGCATGCGTCATCCCACTTAAAGGTGGCATGTCTCCAGGGTTAAGACCATGAGAAAACATCTCCCATAATGTGGTTCCATAGGCATAAACATCAGACTCTAGTGTCATCTGAGCAAGATTGTCAAAAAGTTCCACTGCTACCCATGGCAACCTGGCAAAAAGAAATTCCAAGTAATTAATGGTTCACCTGGTGCCCTGCCTGATACAGACATATATTTTTTCACTAATGACCTTGACCCTGCCTGCGGATCAAACAAGGGAGTAGGCATGCAGGAATATGAAAGGGCATTAGTACTTATTGATAATACATCCAAATATGATAATATGCTGTCAAGGGTTCAGGATTTATGACCATACAGAGTAACTTTAACTGCACACTTAACCAAGAATTTCAAAAGACACTGACTTAGTCTAACTGCCAGAGGAAAAATTTGGGTACATGGATATGAAAGGTCAAAGTTCAACAGTCCAAGTATGGTAGCAAATATTTGGAATACTTAAGACTATACAAAATTAAAAACCAAGATGTTCCAATTATCCTGACCTTGTCTGGGGTCACAGGGATTGCATGAATATGAATAGCAGGACCGATGCTACAGTGCCATTATAACATCTATCCCTCCCATTGTTTGGTTCTTATGACTACAGAGAAACAAGAGACCCTATTCAGCCTAAGATCACCCACCTAGCTGACAAGTGCCTAAAAGCCAAATGCAGGATTAGTTGGCATAGAAATCTGCATCTGCAGGATGATTTGTGCTGAATTTTATCCAATGCCACTAATTGCATATGTTATGAAAACAACTGTTTCAAGGTTTCCATCTCTTTATCTACATCTAATCTCACATCAGCATTATGTGTCCAATATCAAAATGTCACTTTGCCAGACAGCTTGTGTCAAAGTTGGTCTAACTGTTCAGTATTTTTCAGATGTGTAAATGTTTTCTACTATTTGTAACATCAGTCATATCTGATGTCATCATTTGTATAAATCTGAAACATGTTCAAACTAGAACTTTCTTTCAAATTGATAGGATTTTTTGTCTTAAGTGGTCATGTACAAAAAGTTTTCAAAGGTTTCTCTATATTTAGTAACAGGTGCCTTATTTTATAGAAGACTGCCATCATTTGTACTAACTTAAGAGGGATAACATTTGGTCAAGTTCTATTTGGTGTAACAATTGGTCAAATTCTATCAAGTTGGTGGTTTTTCATGAGAAGTCATTTAAAGGATTTTTCATTTATTGTAATGTCTGCCATATGTGATGGCAAGTTGAATTTATTTACATAAATATGAAATCCTAATTATAAATTGTTTTCTGCTACATTTTGTCAATTCTGCTGAGCAGTTTTTGAGAGGAAGTCTATTAAAATCTTTTATAAGTTTGATATAATTCTAATCAGAAGTTCTGAAGAAGTCATTTAAAGGTTTTGAGAAATTACAAATAGCAATTTTTGCTAGACAATGGAGAGTTCTTTCTGTTCTTGTAATGTAACCATATTTGATAATGCATTGGTGTCATTTGCACGAAAGAAAGGTCTTTGTGCCATGGCACTTTTAGTCAAGAATGGTCAAATTATGTACAATGGTTTTGAAGAAAAAGAAAATCATATTGTACATTATGTTTTTCCCAGATGATGGCGGTTGTGGGTTTGAACCCTGGCCAAGTCATACCAAAGACTTATAAAAATGGAAGTAACAGCTGCCTTGCTAGGCGCTCAGCATTAAGGGGTTAGTGTTAGGACTGGTTGGCATGTTTTCAGCATAATGTGACTGGGTGGAACATGAAGCTACATGTCTGTGGCAGGACTGAATAACTGTTAAAGGTTAAAAATCCAAATCACACACACACTGGTCTTGTGTGGTTTTCCCCTCTTCTTTTGAACATTTACTGATATTTGCATTTGTATCTGTTGCATTTACTACATTTAGAATACATGTTTCTGATATTACAAAATTATTGAAACAAGAGATAAATTACATGTTAGTGTTTTAATAATTCTTTAAATAACACCCGTTTTAAACAGTGTGCAAACTAAAGACAGCATGTACAAATACCTGAAAGTCAACAAGCATCAATGATAGCATGTTGTACCATGATCTAAAATGACCAAATCCAAGAAAATGATAAATTTCCCAAAATATCTGCCAAATTAAAAACATAATGTATGCTAAATGAATCAATATTAATCCAAATAAATCCAACATTCTGAACAGACAGCTTTAATTTCACCCACAAAGACTTGGATTTAATGGGGATCTTATTCCGTATGATGTTGTGCATGGAAGTGAAGCTTAAAACTAGTAACACCTAGTGGTGACATGGGGAGGTATTGTGCAAGAGTTACAAAATTTTGTCTAAATGATATAGACAGAAAAGGCAAACTTTTTTTTGTTTAGGAGGGCTGGATTTGGGAGGTAGCAGGCTTATATTCCTAATGTTACTGCATTCAGAGAATTTATTCAAATGAGAAAATAATTTCATGGTTTTTCTATTACAGTGGCCATATGTGACAGCAGATTGGCATCATCTGTACAAAAGTTTAAAGATCTTCTGGCCAAGATGCTTTCTGTGAAGATTGTCAAATTGGTTGAGAGGTTTTGAAGAAGAAATCCTTTCAACTTTTGTTATTTTTAGCAATGGTGGCCATATCTGATTGCTATTTTTAGTAATGGTGACCATATCTGATAGCAGATCAGTATTCTGCAAAGTTTAATCAAATTCTATTCAACAGTTCCGGCCAAAAGGGTCATTCTGTTTTTCTGTTTTTAGTCATATCAGCTGTGTATCAACTTTGAATGTCTGCATGCAGGATGCTTTCTGTCAACTTTGGTCAAATTATACATACCAAGAAAAACCTATTTACATGTTTTTGACCAGCTTTAATCAGGGTAGTCATGTTTTATGGAAGATCTGCTTCATTTGTACAAATGAGAAAACAATTTATTACAGTTTGATAGAAACTGGTATGGCAGTTTTTGCATAGCAACTGAAAACATGAATTTGTGATAGACAAATATATTTTTCTATTTTTGGTAATGGTGGCAATGTTTAACAGTGGCTTGGCATCATGTGTATAAATCTGAAGGTCTTTATGCCAGAATTCTTTCTGTAAAATGTAATCAAATTCTGTTAATCACTTTTGGGAAAGAAGTCATTTCAAGTTGTGCTTATCTTTTATTTTTAGTAACAGTATCCATATTTGAAAACAGACCAGCATCATTTGTAAAGGACTTTATGCTACGATGATCTGATTACAATTACCAGGACCCAGTATTGGAATAAACCATTCAATTTCATTTGTAAAGAGTTATCTCCATGAAACGCAGCTGTCATTGTCTAAAACAAACAAAAAAATAAATAAAGAAAATAAACACATTAATTGAAAATCTTATTTATAACTATGTCTTTCTGCACTACTGCTAAGGAAAAACAAAGAGCAGCATGTTTGATTATAATAGCAAATTCCTCCGTTATTCCAGACAGCTATATACATATGGGTTGTGTATGCAAGTGATTTGTTGCAGCTGGGGGGTGGGGTGGGGGTGGTATTTGGCAACGACTACAACTCCCCAAGAATTCAGGCAATAAACTTGTTTTAAAGTGTGTGTATGATGGTTGACTGAGCTCGCACTGGAGTCTACTATTTCCCATAAATAAGTGGGCAAATTAACTTATTTAAAAATCTGGGTGAGAAACTCCAAGACCTCTGCATTTATTTAGTGTTTGGCTGAGTGTGCTAGATGACAGAGCAAACAATTACTGGCTTTATTTTGCTCTGGACTGCACAAACGTTGTTCTCTGGATGCACCAAAGTCATACACAATGAAGACTTCATGTCTTAATTACTGATGGCTCGATAATTAGATTAACAATTATTAGCTGGTTAAAGAGCTAAGTTCAGTTTCTTTTTTATAAATAAGAAGATACTGTTTCTCATTCAAGAATACAGCACATCTTGCCAAATTATTAAATCAAACTCTGGTTTATTTTGGCACTTAAGCAATGTAGTAATTCAAGAAATTGGTGAAATTACTGCAAAATCTTGGGAGCCATACCATGGTAATATAATATACAAATCTATGCTATAACAAAGCATTCTATAATGGTGGCTTCATTGTATTAGTAAGTATTAATAGGCTGAACATTTGCAATCCTAAGATGGTTTTGATGCATTTCTGGATGAATTACCTTCTCTTATTGACAGGGTGATCTAGGGGGAGCTGATTGTATAGATGGATCAATCCAGGGTCTGCAATTCTAACCTTCATCTCCCTGTGATTGTATAAGTGTACTAGGATGTTACTGCATTGGATGTTTCCATGGTAGAGATTGGCATCTTCCTGGAATATAATAAAAAGATGCATTTCTGAAACAAAATATGATCCCATCCACCAACCATTCTGCCACTGCACACACACACACACACACACACATCTATGCCTCAAACTGTGTTACCTCCCCTTTATAGGATAAAATTATCATCATTTTTATGTTTTCTGTAGGTGAATTGGTGCAATCAGTGCTGCCAGCAACAGCATGTGAAACTCTTGCCAGCCTGCCAGGCTGATGCCAGATAGACTGCAGCTATAATTGAGTTGCCAGTCTATCTGCCCAGCTGGAGTTTCATGTATATAGAGTTTAGTTCATAAATCATATATTTTTTTTTATTTTTAAAAGGCCACAATTGTCACACCTGCTTAACAGCACAATGGTCTGAATTAAAGGTCTAAACACTCTATGATTTTGGAAGGAAAAGTTTTTAAACACAATATCTCATCAAGTAAGATCTTCCTGACACCAACGTGCATTCACTATTATACGTATTTTGTCCCCATGCTAGAACTCAATTGTAGACACAAATACATCGACTTAGTGGCCTGTGCTGAATGGCATTCATAAAAAATAATCAACAGTCAATGTAAATCTTTCATGATATATGACACCAAGGATATAAAATTATTTTATTCATGATCATATTCAATATTTCTTGCTAAGTATTGCCTAGTATAAGCTGACATAATTAGGTACCTATTGATGACCAACTGGTTAATTACTGGTAAATCATATCATTACTTACAATTAACTATAGGGAAAGCAGGTACTATTTTCATTTATATACTGCACTGTGTCTATTTGTTGGTAGCAATGATACAAGCCCCTGTGATTAAAGGCAAACACACAATTCAGACTACTGTTAGAAAATGAAACATCAGGTCTCCTAAAATTGTGTCCAAAAGCATAAATTCTGAGAAAAAATATGTTGCAAAACATTGAAAAATTTCAAGACATTAAAATGCTTCGTTGAATAACATCTGGTGTATGAAACATCAGGTCTCCTAAAATTGTGTCCAAAAGCATAAATTCTGAGAAAAAATATGTTGCAAAACATTGGAAAATTTCAAGACATTAAAATGCTTCTTTGAATAACATCTGGTGTCTAAGAACAGGGGCCAAAACCATCCAGAAAATATAGTATTTTTTTTGTTCCATTGTGTCAAGACAGGCAACTTCCTTTTTAAGCCCATCTTTAATGGTGAAATGGAGTAGCCTTATAAGAAGGGACCACTTGTACTTGTTTTTCAATAAACCACCAACCCCCTTTTAAGAAAGTTACTCCAGTTTCTGAATGATCACCATGGTGGTGGTAGTGGTGGTGTAATTCCCCTTAAACTATTAACTCTACAAAAAGAATCTGACTGCTGTCACGGTTCCTTCATATTTGTCTCTGACTATTCAGAACAAAACATCTGCACCCCACACCTCTCTGCTTTCTTATGTACATGTCACCCCGATGCCATACACTCAATACACCCCATTACACTTTTACTAATTTATCATTTCACTCTCCCAGTATTCAACCACTTTGTACACAAATGCAACTACACTAACACTACACTTCTGCTACACTTGCCATATTTAAAGTACATGCATCCATGTGTCTGTTCACTCTAACAATTTCAATGGCCAATTTCAATGGCCTTTTCTCCTGTGCTTACCATAAAAAGCAGTCCTTGTGCCACCTGAATAGCAACATCCATCAGATGGTACAGAAATAGAGGGCACTGCCTGTCACGTGTCCTTAGGAGAGTAGCCAAGCTTCCATGTTCAGCATATTCAAACAGGATCTTTGCAGGGGATGACAGAACGATTCCCCGAAAAATGGAGAAGAATCGTTTTTCTTTCACGTAGAGAAATCTGTTCAAACTCATCTGGAGGGACTGAAAAGGTCAGTAATATAATTAGGTATTATTTTATTTATACTCTGAAAAATATGTTATTATATTATTTTGATAGTGATCTAACTGGACAGCTGGCTATACTTCTGAATGTCCTCTGCCCAAACAGCTGATAGATTTAATGGTAGTAATGCCATTTCTTGAATCATTTTCCACTGCTTCCTGAGTATGAAGCATGCACTATTTTTGCAACTTTCCAGTAAACAAGCACTCTGGCATATAGTTGAAAAGAAGCACTTTTGCATGTTGCTGGAAACAAGCACTCTGGCATACTCTGGCATATTGCTGAAAACAAGCAATCAAGAATATTGTTGAAAAAAAGTTCTCATTAGCAAGAACAGTAGTCAAAGCAAGATTCAAAAGCCTGTTAGAAATACAGTATGAGGTGCCCACACATTTTTTTGTTCATTTGACACCCTCTGACCACAAGTCTATTAAATGTATTTCATTGTAAATTTAACCAAACTGGTTCTAAAGGTTGTCCATATTGAGTAGTAACCTTATACAAATGACTATATTCTGGTTCCTTTCCTGATGTCAAAGATCCGATGTGCAACAATGTAATTTATGATATTCTTCTATACTTTTAAGCCCATTTTACGCATACAATGACAACAGGACAACAAAAACTTGCGGTTACAACCCATCAATCCATGGGAGAAAGGAAAATAACAAGAATTTTGTAAATGCCACCTGATGTGTTTCTCTCATGAATTTTTCCCTTCTGATGACACTGACTTCTGAGCCAGGGACTTGACTACTGTATGATATGTGTGGACCTAGGGAAAATTTTATGTAAATAAAATAATCTGCAGAGGTGAAAAAGGAGATCCATTGATAAGGAAACAGGCCACAAACTCACATTATCCATTGTTACATAGACATTGAGAGCAGGTGGTAAGAATGAATGCAACAAACACTGTCAAGTCAAGATACATAAATAGCTAAAGTTTCATTAAAACAAGTTCAGTGGTATAATAGTTTGAGCCATACAGGGTATGATGATGTCGATCAATATTTCCCATGTGTGACCTTGACCTGGAGGCAGCAGCCAGGTGACACACTGTCTAGTCATGACAATAGTCAACTGGCTAAGTTTCATTAAAATATTTTCAATGTTTGCTGAAGTTATACACCAGACAATGGCATAAATCTGAGTTAAATTTTCCTCGATGTAACCTTGACCTTGTAGCAGGTGATGCCATTACAGTATGCAACACATCATCAGTATATAATTGAGTAAAGTTTCAGTAAACTATCTTCACTAATTAAAATTTACGCTCCAGACAACAGCAGAAGTCATGCGATTAATATTTTCTCATTGCTGTGACCTTGACCTGTAGACAGGGGGAGGGGCAAAGCTTTGGTAAAAAAAAACATGCTGTCTCATTAACATACTTGTGCAACGTTTCATTAAAACATTTTCAGTGGTTTTTTAAAGTTTTACACCAGATGATGGTACAATTCTGAGTTCCATTTCCCCTTGCTGTGACCTTGAATTTGTCGTAGGTGGCATGGCTATAGTAGGCAACGCATCATCTAGACATAAAATATAATTGAGTAAAGTTTCATCAAAAATCTTTAGTATCTCAAAACGTATACTCAGGACAAGGATTTTTCTAACAGAATTACATTTTCCCCTTGAAGTGGCCTTGACTTTAAGACAGGGATATGGCTGTGGTGTGGGTTATACCATTTAGTCATGATATATACTTGGGCAGAGTTTCATTTGAATATATTCACTGATTCAAAATTTATGCTCCAGATATGGATAAAAAGTTACAGAATTATATTTTTCATAGCATGCCATACAACATCCAGAATTAACAAGCAACTTCATGATGACATCACAAAAGTATACAATAATGAAATCTCACAATTACCTTCAAAATAGAGCTGCAAACTTACTGGACAGATAAGGAATATAACCAAGTTTTATTGACCTACCAAATAAAGCGATAGAAGAAAAGTGCAGAAAAAGTGCATATTGAATTGGAGATGCTGAATATTTAAAAGCCTGATTAGATGATAATGTTAAGTGAAAGGATAAAATATGTTCACAAATCCTTCAATTGTGAGTATGTTTTAAATCATTACAGTTGTCTCTCTCTCTTTATCTCCTAAAATCTAGTTATTTCCCTTTTCTACCTATCCATTTATCTGTCTGCATACGTATCTGCTTTTTGTCTTCTACCTATAGCTGCATTCAAACTCTATCTACTTATCTATCTACATTAATTATTTACATAGAAATATCTTTTGATAACCTGAATTATCAGCATATGGTTTTAAGGTGTCAATAAAAACTGAAAGTAGCAATGTGCAGTGTTACCAGTATATCTCTTTACCATGTTATTTATTTCCACTGTACCGGTACTTTGATAATTTCCATCAGTAAGTAATGTATGGAAATTCCTGAGTAATCTGGTTATGAATTTAATAATATTAAAATCATGTTTTAATTTTTCATGACAAAATAATTAAAAAAATTATTAATTTTTTCTAACACTAATTAAAAAATTACAAATATAATTATATTTCTAAACCTTTAATCACATGTCTCACATTTGTCAAATATGTCAAAATAGTGGTGGAATGGGATTTTGCGAAAGATATTGCGGCAAATCCAAGTTTTCTTTCAGATTAAAAAAAAAGAAAAGTAAATGTCATAATAGTGTGTTAAGTACATGTATTCCTTTCTAAGACCATGAACTATCCTTGATTTTCTTGAAAGCAGTTGTTTTCTGTTTGAATTTTACATAATTTCTCTAACCCACATACAGTATTTACTGTATATGTTGGGACATCGTATTTGTTGGGACACCATAAATTAATTCTGAAAGTAATTTTCTTATGCACTGTATGTTCTGGAACAAATCATTTTCTCGAGTCATAAATTGTGGGACACCTATTAAATCATTCAAAAATTACATGCCAGAAAATGCACTTCAACTGAAATTTTATTTTAAAGAATATAAAACTGTGTACTTGAGATAAAACTCTTCAATCCACTGCAGCATCATCTCATCAACACAACCCTTCTCCTGTACATGTATGATCCATTCTTTCGGTGCATGAATATTTATTTTAGCTTTCTTACACCGTGAAAAATTATCGTTACAGGCAACACATCACCTAAAACAAAAACTGCAAGGACTAAAGTCAGATTTTTTCAAATCTGCACCAGTCATGCTAATTCTCACACTTTTCACCCCCATCTTATCATCAGTCTGTCCAGGAATGAGATCAAAGTACACTACAATTTCATCAATGTTATTGTCGGCAAAATCATCTGCTTCTCTTCTGGCCTTCACGAATTCATCATTTTATTTTCTCTAAATCTTCTGGGCGATGCTGGGTCATCAATGTCCATGCATGAAGTACTTTTGTGTAACTTTAAAAATTGTTCCATTGTTTCAATTTATTTTCAAAATTCCCATTAATACCGGTGAAAAGGAATCAAAGTTAGCTTCCATATCTCGGCTGTCTTTGTGCATTAAAATTTTTTAAAAACAAATCTGCACACATAAAGGAATCCAAAGTTGGCTTCTGAAATTGGCTTGCTATGATATAAAATAACCATTGTATTGATATTCTTAAAAAAAAAATACCAGCTTCAAAGTATCCAAAGTTAGCTTCCGGGGTTGACTTGCTTTATAATAAAAAAAACCTTTGTCTCTGATGTCCTGTCAGTAAGTTCAAATAATGAGTTTACTGCTCGCTGCCAGTTGTTTATTTACCACCTGGGCTCCCATGTGCTTGGCATCTGAAGTTATAATTAATACAAATGGGCAATGATGTCTGCGGGTAAATAGTATACGCAGCAATAGCTTGCTTTAATGATAATTCTGTAACCTGTGCTAACGAAAAGGTTGTCACTTGCACTCAAGTAAATGTGTTTTCAAATAATGATTTTTATTTGCAAGATACTGTCATATAGTTGCCCTGGATATAATTCAATCTTGGTTATTTTGCACCTAACACCATGTTATACATGAATGGTGGTTGTCTTCAAGAGATGAGTAGATTTTTTCCCTCTTATTTGCAAAATCATCTGCTTCTCTTCTGGCCTTCATGAATTCATCAAATCATTTTATTTTCTCCAAATCTTCTGGGTGATGCAGGGTCATTGATGTCTGTGCACGAAGCAGTATATTGTGTCACTTTAAAATTTGTTCCATTGTTTCAATTCATTTTCAAAATTCCCATGAATACCGGTGAAAAGGAATCAGAGTTAGCTTCCATCTCGGCTGTCTTTGTATATACAAAATTTAAAAAAAAAAAAAATCAGCACACTTAAAAGAATCCACACTGGCTTTTGAGGTCGGCTTGCTATGTAATAAAATAATTTTTGTATTGATATCCTTTAAAATAAAAAAAACCTAGCTTCAAAGTATCCAAAATCAGCTTCCAAGGTTGGCTTGCTTTGTAATTAAAAAAACCTTTGTCTCTGATGTCCTGTCAGTAAGTTCAAATAATGAGTTTACTGCTCGCTGCCAGTTGTGTTTATTCACCACCCAAGCTTCTATGTGCTTGGCATCTGTGGTTATAATTAATATAAATGGGAAACGATGTCTGTGGGTAAATAATATACACAGCAGTATCTTGCTTTAATGATACTTTTGTAACCTGTGCTAGCAAAATGATTGTCACCTGCACTGAAGTGAATGTGTTTTCGAATAATGATTTTTATTTGTGAGATATTGTCCTACAGGTGACCTGGACATAATTTAATTCTGGTTATTTTGCACCTAGCACCATGTCATGCGTGAATTACGGTTGTCTTCAAGATATTGGTTAATTATTTATCTCTCATTTGCGATTTTGTTGGATCCAATTTCCAGTCGGATAACCTATTCAAACCTTTCAGAACAACCAAACACAATTTGTTTCTCAATGGTCATGTCAATGAACAATGTATTGTGTTATCAGACATAAACGGTACACGCTACAGTATGGAAGCCTATGCCTACATACCGGTATACGGAGTTCGTAGATATGTTTTGTTCCTTAATGCTCATGACGAATAAAAAGGAATAAATTATAACAATACAAGGTTAGTTTCTTTCTTTTTATTATCAGATAAGCTTTTTATGTATTTTATTGGAATGGGGGGGGCACAAATTCAATACAAATTTTTTTCATTTCTTAAGTCTTGTGACATATGACCTAGGTGAAAAAAGTTTCATCGTTAAGTTCTGGGACAAGAAATTTTTTAAAATTTTATCATGTCCCTATATATACAGTAAATACAGTAATATTTTCTGGCTTTAATCAACAAGTTTTGTAATGTCATCATCACACTGTGTTTTACATGGTGTCAGTTATAGCGTAAGCTTAACCATTCTACATTAGGTACACTTTTTGGACCACATTTTACACAACAGTTAGCAAATTCATCTACTGTATGAGGTATTGACAGATCAGTGGCTGTTTTAGAGGCAGGGGAGAGGCTGTGATTTTCTTTCAAGACAAGATATTTTATTTTCTATTATTTCAAGAATTTTGAAATAATATCATAGATATATTATGTTATTATTTTACTTTAAATTAGAACAAAATATTTTCCAAGCTATTTGAGACCTGGAAATGTGAAAATAAAAATAAAAGATCCTGGGCCCCTGCCTCAGAATATTAAATTGTTGGTCTCTAATATAATTGTGGTATACCATGGTACATATTTTCTCTTATGATTTCACTTATGTTGGGATATTAGGTTTGGGGCAAGGTAAAATTTTCCATGGGCAAATTCAATTTTCCAGTCAGCTTGCCCTGGACAAGTTGACTTTTATAAAATCTGTAAATCTCTGGATAAATGCTGGTTAGCCTCAAGCCAGTATTTGATTGGATTAGGCAAATGATTGGAAAATTCATCCAACCAATGGAAATTTTCACTTGCCATTTGAGTTGGGTGAATAAATTTTCTATCCATGGAGAGAGAGGATTTACCTCCCAACATCTGTACAGGTATTTCTCTCCAACTTCTTGAGTTCGTAGATGTTTGACTGCTACGAATTCATCACCTTTAAGAACAGCTTTCAACACTTTGGTAAAATGACCATGACCTGAAATGTGATATACATAAATTTAAACAAAATTAAATTATCCGTATCATCTAATTATCCAAGCTTTAGAAACATCAAGAACAAGAGACTATCCCAGGAATACAAAAGGCATGTACACAAATGTTTTTATTTAAACTCTACTGTGCAAATTTTACATTTTCCTTCATTTTGTTTTGCTTGCAAGCAAGCTCCAATGGTTAAATTATTTTGTGATAAGAGCTTTTACGTTCAGATGGGATTTGGGCAATTAAATGATGAAACTGAATAAAACTGAAGTTCTTTTGGGGATGGGTAAAGCTAATTTTGATTATGTGATACTTACCTGCTACTACTGCACTGCTTTCCTTTTCCAGGACTCAAAGTCACCCATTCAAGCTAAATAATTCTCTCCTTTGATTAGTATTAGAAAGTTTAAGAACTTAAAAGAACAAAGTCCCAGTCCAACTCCTGCATCACAGTACACTTATGGAGTACTATCCTCTTTTGATTTGTGCCCTGCACACAGGATATCAGAGCAGGATGGGAGGTAGGAATCTCTGCAATAGTAGCAGGTATCACATAAGTACAATTAGTTGACTCCCTTCAATCCAACCCCCATACAGTTTAACAGCAGTAATACTTTACCTGCTACTATTGCATTTCTGAAATAAATAAGGGTGAAACTGATGCCCTCCACAAATCTGTATAAAACTATTGTACTTACCCATTTGGTAGGAGTGTTCACTACTGTAAGTTGGTAGAAGGATGGGCCCTCTATAACAGTGCTGCTACAATAGGGCCCAATGAAAAGTTTTCTTTGCTCTCATATGCCAAACATCACAGGCAAAAGGAGAAGCTAGCGTAAGACCGCCAGAAACTGATTCTCATAACATCATTCAAAGAGGAGTGATACAGACAGGCCCAAGATGTAGCAATAACCTTAATTTTGTGGCCTTTAATTCTCATCAAAGAAAGGTCCCACTCATTTAGGGACTGATAAGCCCTCTTGATAGTAAGGACAATCCACTTGGAGACGGTGGACAATATTTATCAGAGTAACCCTTAATAAATACATCGAGGTGCTTCCCTTTAGAAGAAGCCACATAAAACCTTAAGGTCCAAACTGTGCAAAGGAGCTTATCTTGGTCATCTCCAGAACAATTGCGACCGGGGATCAACAGGAAGTATAGCTAATGAAGGTAGCTGATTTTATCCAGAAACCCAGAGTGGCAAAGAAGAGAACTCCCATCCCCCCTTTTTGTCTACAAATACTGCCACATTTTCAAGCTGGATATGTGAAGGATTGCTTCTTCCCAGGACCAAACTATCCAAAGAACAAAACCCTCTGGCTCCAGATAAGTGCTTCAACCCGAATCCAATGTATCAAAAATGTGTTCAGGGGTGTGAACTGGGACTTCAGTCAGAAACTGGTGTCAATTTAGCCACCAACTCAGCTGGTGGTGAAAATCAGATCCCAGGGGACCCAGAGTTAACAGAAGCTCTTTGTGTAGTCTCCAGTTTGCTAGAAGCTGGAACTGCAGAGCGTACATGTAAAGTCTTCCTAGGGGAACCAAGTCCATCACCAAGATCTTAGTCCCCAGAAGCAATAGAGATAAAGGAGAGCCAACAATGACATCCTGGTCAGGAGAGCTGTTTTGAGGGACAGGATCTTGGCAATCCTGTCTGGACGAAAATGATCAGTCCTAAGGCTGGTGTGGAAATGCATTCCTACATATATGAAGTCCTGAGAAGGAATGAGATCTGACTTTTCTAGGTTTGGGATAGGGCCGTGACAGGTCTCTGGGGGCCAAGAGAGATGACAGGTCCTTCTGAAGGGAACCTCTGAGGATACTGTGCATCAACCAGTTACAGAAGTACTGGACAATGAATATCCCATGGAACTACTGGCGGACTGCTATTACCCCAGATTCTAGGGGCTGAGGAAAGGCAGGTATTTTCTGCATTGAGGAATGATGGGGAAGTGAAGATACATATAATGAAGTCTGACAGAGGCTGCACTGGTGCAAAGCTTTATAACATTCCTGCCTGAGCAATAGTCTCCATCTATAAGCATTCTTCCCAAAAGAAATCTGTTTAAGGTGAAAAGGTCAACTAGGACCAGAAACATTATTCCTCTTTTTGACACCAGTAAAATAAGGGAATAAAAAGCTGGATTCTAATCATTTTTCACACTCTTGACTGCACTCTTGTATAAAAGGGTGTGTATCTTTTCACTGACATGTGCCAGTTTGGACTGGTAAAAGAAGATAGGGGTCCATAATAGTGATAATGTTCCTGGAAATGAAACTGGTAGATGTCCTATAGAGTGAAAAGGACCTATACATCATCTGTGATGACCTAAGCCCTGAAAACAAAGCTAGCCATATTCTAACTAGAACATTAGGAAGAGGAAGACACAGGAGGAGAGGATATAGCTGACCTGCTCCCAACTTGGGGAAGGAAGAGGAGTCTTAAAACTTTCTTGGTCTTTTTGGACACCTCATCTAGTGGACAAATGGCACAAGGAAGCTTTGGATTGATGCTGCTATTCTGAAACTGCTGGAACTATGCCTGCACGAAGAATCTGGAAGAAATCTCCCAAAATGCAGCCTGGGTACGTTTGCTTCTTGCTCATTTTGACATGACAAAAGTGGCCACTAAGGGCAGTATTGTTGGTCCCATAAATCCTGTGATGCCACAGAAAGGATGAGGCCTCTGAAGAGCATCTCCACTTCAAGAGGAGCCGACATGAAAAGTTTGTTACTGTGGTCCAGCAAGACTTTAAAAGCAGCATTCCTGTGGAAGTGGAGCATCTCTGCTGAAAGCGCATGCCCCATTATGTCTCTGTTAAGCCTCTGGCAAATGCTGAAGTGCCACTAGAGACAATTATTTGTACTTCAAGAGAATGATGAAGGCTGCCAAAAATAAACTGGCATGCAGATAGTAATGACAAGATTATGGACTTTAAGCTCCAATGCCTCCAAAGGTTTAAATTGGGTGGTGAGCCCTGAAGGTCCCACCCAATATCCCCACTTGTGATGCCCCTGTGTTCAAAGGGTGTGGTTTGGTGCAGTTTAAGGGGCCGAGCAGGTAAGTGAATGATATAACTGGATGCAGAAAACAGTGGTTGAAGCACTGGGTTGGGGGATAGACCAACTTCTGCTGCTTGACAAACACTTGTGCCCAGGAAATCTTCTGTGTAAACTCCTGGGCTACCATGGAATAATGAAGCAACAGAAGGTCTGGATGTGATGTTGCCCTCAAGAGTCTTCACAGAATCCTTTTGTCATTAGAGCCCGAAGGCTTCAGACACAAGTCCAGGGAAAGGTGGTGGTAAGCATCATTTGCTGCCGCATCAAAGGTCCGACAGGTGCAAGGAGGCTGGGGATCCTAATGGAGAGGTCGGAACTTTCACCACCTCAGTGTACTCATTTGAGTCCATTTTTATGGGCATAACATCATCATCATCATGGGGAAGGAAGACTCATTTCCCAAAAAGGGGTGTCCCACATTCCTACTGGGATTAAAAGGGAACATAAGGAAATGCGGGTACTGACCCAATCCCCCTCCCTAGCATGGCAATCAGTCACCAAAGATCAGTCCTGTGAAGATAATCTGATGGATAATCTGTGCCCTCATCAGATTTATTAGAACGAAATTACTTCCTTCTCAGAAAGACAAAATTCTCTAATCAATTTCAGAGTGCACTGCTTCTCCCTAATCAGGTGTATGTGATAGTGGGTGGGTAGGGGCTTGTTTTCCAGGGTTTTTCCTTCCTTGGGAGGGATCTAGGATTGATCCCTCATTAGCACTGACATCAATTTGAGCATCAGGGATCCTTTGGCATTATGCAATTAACTGAACCGTGAAGGTCTTGGGACTTTCTTGCCTCACAAGGGCATTATTCTCTTCCTTCCCCTAAATGTGTGGCAACTTTCAGTGAAGTCCCACACCTCATCAGACCGATGATAACAGACTGGATAAGTGCCCATATGTGTACACCCAGTGAAGGCTACACAGGCAGTTTGAATGTCTCTTGGGGCCTTTTTGTGCCAACACCCTGAATCATTGTAATTTCGAATGAAAAAACTTTATTCAAAACAAAAAATCCAGAACCCCCCCAAAACGGTATATAATACTTAACCCTAGCAGCAAAACTTTGAATGGGGATACAATTTCATGAAGGAACGATCGCTAAACAATGTGCAAAAAAAAAAAACCCACATAAATTTACAAAATGATCACAGATAACTAAACTTTACAAAACAAGCACGGATACCGCTAAAATATAGCTGAACTCAGACTAAGACAGGGTCAATACAAAATGGTGAAATGAAAAAAATATCCTTTAAAACTGAAAATTAAGGCAAAATTTTGATGAGCAATATTGCACACATGTAATGAACACATTGTCCAAGGACAAATAGGATCATATCCTGTATGTGGGCTGTGAGTCAGACTGGAATCTTTTTCTTGTTGGTTTTAAAACCTTCAAATACCAACAGGAGTAGGGACAAATTTTGATTGAATAGGGTATGATGAGTCAAGGAATGGGGTATAATGAGTCAAGGAAAAAAATGAAGTAACAGGTGAAGTATCACTGCTATTAGAAGAAAAGAATATTTCAAAACTATCAAAAAGGTGATATCCATGTCATAAATGATTTGGACATTTCTAAAGATCTGAAAAGGATGCTGAGAAAAGTATTCAAATTTGATTTCAAACCAACTTGGTCTTCGTGGATATGGATTTAACTAATCTTGGACTTAATGCTGAAGGATGTAACTGATCTTGAACTTAATGTGGATGCAATTGATCTTGGCACTGATATACAGGGACATAGCTGCTTGTTTGGTGAGAGAATGTTTAAACAGATCTACTTATATGATCTACCATTATGGAGCAAGAGAGAGAGAGAGAGAGAGAGAGAGATTACCATTATGGATGGGCAAAATAGAGAGAGAGAAAGAGGGAGAGAGAGAGAGAGAGAGAGAGAGAGAGAGAGAGAGAGATATTACCATTATGGATGGGCAAAATAGAGAGAGAGAGAGAGAGAGAGAGAGAGAGAGAGAGAGAGAAGGGGAGGGAGATAGATGTAAATTGTAATTAAGACAACTTACCAACATCCATTATGTCTTTCACACTGTCAGTGCTATAAACTTTTGGATGGCTTTCCTCCTCCTCTTCTTCCTCCTCCTTGAGTTCAAACATACTATACTGTACCAAATCCTGAAGACGGTCACAGACTTCTATAAATGGAAACCAGCTCTTGTAATAAAATCTGTCTCTTCTATAAAACCTAACTAATCATTACATGTTAACTTGCAAATCCATATCTCACAAACATGAAAAAGGATGTTATCCATGTCCTTTGACTTTTTTAAGCAACAGAAGAAACGACAACTGCTTCTGGAAACTGATGCCAAACCAGAGTGACTTTCCCTTGGATTGAGGGATTGGCACCAAATCTGGTCATTCTTCAGTTATTTCTTGAACTGAAGTGCATGCTCTTTCTTCCAGAGATGTAACTGTGTGATGGGCTTATGACAGAGTGCCGGTATTATCATCAATACATCTGTGTATTCTTCATATATATTACAAGATCTTTATACATTAGGAGAATAAGTAAGAAGTACATGGAGTTACATTCGCTTAACGCTGGAATTGGTCTTGGCTCTGTTCTCCAATATACAGTAAGCATAGCCACTTTTGAGACATGGGCACAGATCTATGGTGAAGCAAAGACAAATAATTTACTCTCTCCCAAATCCAGCAGAAGTAGAGTAACCCATGCTTAAGGACCTGGGATAGTTGTGCTGCTGATATAGGCCCAACTAGGTCAAATTGGTTCTTTGGAGATTAAAGGTCTTTCAGACAGAACCTAGAGAATGTTGTATCAGACTTAAGTCCAGAAAGATGCTGGAATTTTACGCATGACTATTGATGGAGTTTGAGGGGAACAGATGTAGGAGGCAATAACTGGAAGTATCCTTCAATGGATGCACAGAACATGAAGTCTTTCCTGGATGTTGTTAGATCATATAGAGACTTAGGCACTTGCCTCCTGCAAGAATGAACAGAAGAGCAGGCTGTTAGGAACATCTTGGTCTACATCTTGGATTTGGGACTGGTGTGTCAGTAAAATTGATCAACATACCAAGAGCTAATGCTGGGTTAAACGTTGAGACAGTGCCTGGACTAGAGTTGACGGGATACAAGATTGATTGATGAAAAGGTCCTGAGGCCCTGTTTTAGCTATCAAGGGATAAAAGACCCTTAGCCTGTGGTAATAAGTGTGGTATGATATTCTCCAGGACTGGTATATATCAGCTATAGCACCTTGACCATAGAGGAATCTGTTTGGTAACACCAGAAAAGAGTGGTAGCGAAGTGAGTGACAATGATGCTGCATTTATGCTTGGGCCAGCAGTGGCAAAGAATAACAGGCTATTTTCTTCCATTGACTTGACATTAGAAAGATAAAAACTGAGTGGTGTCAGCAATGAAGCTTCATCATCTGGTTTGTTCGAGGATCACTTTTTGGTTCTTTTGCAAGCTTGCATAGCTTAAAACACACAGTGAAGTTTTGATGTCTATTGTTTTTCGGGCACATTGTACAGGTGATGCCAGATGGGTGATTATCTTCTGACAACATAACCCTTGTACATACCTCACATATAAGCTAGAAGCATATACATGAAGAATGAGTCATACATCAATGGAATTTCACAATGAAGTAGAAGCTAAGAAATGAATAAAAATGCTAGTAATAAGTGAATTCAATGAAATTTTGTTCCATGCCTAATTTAGCTAGGTCACCATGAGGATATATGTGATATCATGATATATGTGACACCATTATGATATGTGACACCATGATGATATGTGTGATACCATGAGGATGTATGTGACACCATGGTGATATATGTGACACCATGGTGATAGATATGTGACACTGCCAGGAAGTTTGTGACAGAACTGTACTACTAAACAGACATGGAAAGTAACCATGTTTCATGTCACAAACTACAAGGACATTGGAGCAAAACTGCATGAAAGGGGAAGAAAATTTACCAGTGACCTTGAAGATAAAACAGTGACTGTGGAGCCATAAACAACTTTAAGATATTAATCAGAAACAAATTTAACCATGAGATACATGTCATCTTGAACTTAAAGACAGGACCCCAAATGTGGAATGTAACAAATTTTATAGTGACAATATACAAGTATATCTAATTTCATTCATTTATATCAAATAGGTCATATGTTACTGAGAAATAATGTTACTGAAACCTTTGAAACCTAAAATACTGGTATGTAATTCTCTCCTAAGGCACAGAATGCAAAATGGAAAGAATGAAGGAAAACATAAAATGGAAAGAATGAAGGAAAACATAAAATGGAAAGAATGAAGGAAAACATAAAATGGAAAGAATGAAAGAAAACATAAAATAGTGACCCAAGACCTTGACTATGAGGACAGGATCCAATGTGTTACACTTTCTAATGATAATATATAATAATACTGTGTTCCATCCCTAATGCTGAAAGGACTCAAACATTTTATAGCAAAATAGGAAAGGGTCACACAGTTCAAAATGTTGGCCTGTGACCATGAACTTGAAGATATGATTCCTAATGATGATATAAAACAAATCCAAGTTTCCTCTCTTAATCTGAAAAAATGCGAAAGTTACAATGTGTGACAGAAAAATTTTAAGAAATAAACTTTTCACCTTGACTATGAAGATATGATCCCCAATTTGATACACAACACACCTTATGCTGATGATGTATATCAGGCTTCATCCCATAATCTCTCAAACTGCTTTAAAAGCATGAAGCTGAAAGGAATGTTTGAGGAAATACCTTTTTGCAATGACCTTAACTTTCAAGATAGGATCTCTAATGTGGTATGCTTCTGTTTTGAGGTTTTAATGCCATTTCTCAGCATAAGATAGACATAAACGGCAGTCAGTATAATTTGCTGAAGGAAGAACCCAGGAAACCCTGGTAAGAATCACCAAGCCATGGGAAGCTACTGGCAGCTTTCTCACATACCCACACTGGCCAAGTCTGAGACTCAAACCCATATGGACAGAGGTGAGATGGCAGTAATTGGCTAAGGTGAGCACTTGAGACAACTATGCCATCTGACCCCCAATGTGGAATGCAATATGATGATGTACAAATATACCAAGTTCGATTTCTAAATGTCAAGTAAACTGACATACAAAAGTTAAAGCTGAGTTGTGACCTTGACCAATAAGATAGTTCTCCCTCCACCCCACCCTGCACATGCAATATGTAATAATGTAATGCAGCTTCTAATGATGATGCATCAGTATCAGATTCAATCCTTAATCACAAACAGATTAAAAATTACAGAGAAGAAATTAAATTGAAATGTGATCAACAGAGTAAAGGATGGATGGATGGAAACGCTGACTCTATGTACCTTCTTTTAACTAAAAGATGGGAGAAGAACAGCAATGGTCTAATTTGTGAGAATAAATATCACTTACTTGAAATAAAATGCAACAAGGTCAAGTAATGAGATGATGTGTCAGTATTAACAAGCATCATGCTAGAGAAAAAAGATGGTATCATTTAACCAGTCATGAAGTGTAACAGAAAACTGAGTAACAAAATATTTGCCTATGATATGAAGCATTATTCAATGACAAATTTGATGGAGTATTCTTTCCTAGTAAAAAGAAAACTCATTGAATTGCTAAACCTTCAGAACAGTCAGACTGGAAGGTATTTGTTTTGCTTCTAACTGAACATCAAAAAAATAAAGTAGAAGCAGCAACCAATATCAAGAATACACACTAATCCCCACCCACCCCAATCCAAAGGGAGACCACTCTTATCAGACTTTAAATTTGGCAAACAGACAATATTTTCACACTTCTGATGCCAAAATAATCCAAATAACATCATAAATATCCTTTCTTGCTTGGCGAACTGGATTTGTGAAGTCAAGGAATGATTCCAAATTCATTGTGATTAGGTAATGAATTTTGAAGAAACAAATGAAGTAAACTTTACATAATTAAATTCTGAATATGTTTTCAAAGCAATGCATTGCTAAGATTAGCAGCTTGAAATTAATATCGATTTTCTCAGATTATATAAATAAGCAATTTTCATAATACATCTTACAATATGTAGTTTAAATAAGTAATTATTATATGACATTTGATAATATGAAGTCTCAAGAAGTCATTCTTGTAAGACATCTGACAAAATTTAGTCTCAAGAAGATATTCTTGTAAGACACTTGACAATATGAAGTCTCAAGAAGTCATTTTGGTAATACATCTGAAAGTATGTAATCTAAATAAGTCATTCTTGTAAGACATACAATATGTAATAATGTATTCTTCTAAGACTTCTGATAATATTATTTCTAAATTGTGGTGCAATAGTTTCATTTATACACATAGCACTATACTATTCTAACGACTGAATGAGTGCTGGGTTGTAATATCATTCTTGTAAGGTACATTTGCAATTTGTAATTCTGAGTCTGAAACTGAAATCTGCTGAAATTTTTTAAGAGCTTACAAGAGTCCTAAGTTAACCGAGTTTGTTTATATCACTGATATCAGCCAAACAGCCAAATAAAATTTAATGTTTTCTGTCCAAATTTGCTGACAGGTTTTTGAATATGTCATTTAAAGTTTGTCTGTATTTTCTAAAGGTGGCCTAATTGAATTACTGACATAATCTGTAAATGTCTGAAAAACCATAATGCCAAAATGTTTACTGTCTGATTTAATACGATTCTGTTGAGCAACTTTTAGGAATAAGTAACTTTTTATTTTTATATATTTTTTTCTTGTTATCAATGTTGGTTGTATCTGATGGAAGATCTGCAAAATTTGTACAAACTGGAAAGGGTTTAAATACTAAAAAATATTCTGTCCATTTTTATCATTCCCTTCAGGTGTGGGGAGTCATGGTAGAGAGTCAGACTCCAAGGGTCATAGGTTCAATATATGCTCATGCCAGCTGGTTCAACTACCTTTGTGTGTTCTTGATAAAGGCACTTAAGTCTCATTTCTTCTTCACGATATAGTCAATATCTTGAAAGTACAATTAAAATGAACAAAAACACTGCTCAGTGTTTTTTTTTTTCAAAAGGAGCTATTTCAACTGTTTTCATCATTTCTTGAAACAGCAAAGCTGCAATTGATGGCATTGCACCACTTGTAAATTCTTTAAATGTCTACATGAAGAATGCTTACTTCAGGCATGGCCAAATTATTCCGAGTGACCTTTTGAAGTTGTTTAAAGGTTTCTCTGTTTTAGCAATAGTAACCGGATTGGGTGGCATCTCAGCATTATTTGCAGTGCCTTCCATGAGATTTAAAGTTGGAGGGTGGGTTGCCAAGGTAGGTGGAGGGATTGTGGGACCGCCCCCAATGGGGGAGACAGGTTTTTTTAAAAATAGCCTGGGTGTAAAGTATAAGTAGCCAGGTAAATTTAGCAAAATTAAGTGCAACAAATTACATCATTATGAATGTATTAAAAACAAAATAACATATAATCAAAGGCCAGAAAAACATACCTTAAAATTTTTGCAAACTTTAAGACCCAGAAATATTAGTCACGCATATAACGTGTCACGTCCACCAAACCATGTACTATTTGTTGTCCTGAATAATTACAACAAAGACACAAGGAAGAAATAACAGCCAACAGATACTAAAACATCCTAAACCATTTTATTACACAGATACAGCCCATAATAAAGGTACATACTATGAAACTACAAGTCTTAATTTCAATGTACTGAATTTTGTGTCTACAACGTTATATGCAGAAACAATTGGTTCACATGGGGACGTTTTATTGTGGCACTCAAATAGTTCTTTAAACATCATGACTGCAGCACATGAAACTACCTTAATCATGAAAATATGCACAGATATTGCCATTTGACTACAAGCACGTGCACATTGTTCATGTCATATGGAGTTCTGAAGTTGTTAAGTGTGGAACAAAATGCGACTACAATCATGAGAGTGCCAATTTTGTCCAGGAAGCAGAAGTCTCATTTGAATCAGAGGTAACATATTAAATTAGATCATTGGTTGTATTAACTTTAATGTTAGAAATGATGTTTGTGAAGTTCTTTCCCTGTAAATTTATGTAAGCTTGGTTGAATCAATTACATGGCTGGCCGAGTTTCTTGACCAACATACTTTATTACTATTTCTGCATTGTAAGAGCAGCATTTAACCAAGGATTTAATAATGGCTTGTGTACTTGTGCCTAATGCAGCAAAATTTTCCACGTGCAGCAAGTACCATGCTGCTTTGACTATATCTTCTGGACTATCATTTTCGGTAACGCTAATAACTAAAGACACAAACATTCATTATCTCTGTTATGTCTTGTTATAAGCAGAACCGTCTGACAAAAATGCATCTTTTCTCTCCACCCATTTATTTACTTTCTTCTATTTACATTCTTACAAAGTTATGGATTTTCCAACATCACATGTAATGTTTTGTTTTAATTTATTTGACTATTTATAAATCATTTGCCATCTTAGTTGGGATTTGGTGTCCAAGTTATATGCATAACAAATGTAGTTTTTAAACAAAATATGGTTAATTAACATATAATATTGTTTTGTCACATGTGTATACCTGACCATTGAATACAGGCGTATAGTACAGATCAGATTAAATAACAAAATATTTTCAGAATGTTTAAGTAAGAAAAAGTTAATCTCATGTATCTTTCGCAGATAATGGTGTTCGTTATATGTCAAGTTACTCCTATATGTCAAGATAAACAAACAGCTTCAGTTAAAAATGCTGTGAAATGAAATATTCTGTATTATTTTGCTTGTTTGTACCTATATCAACTTGTAATTTGTGCAAAAGGTGGTCAACAAGTTATATGTGCAACTTTTTCAATGTGTTATTTCCCTCATCACGTTAAAGTCAAAATATGAATCTCTGAGGTCAGTTTTATAAATATTCATTAAATAAACATAAACTCAAAGGTCAACCTGTGCAAAAGAAAAGCTGTTTACACATATTCAATTTCTGGCATATATGTAACACTTTTGGGACCCATGATCTCAGCTAAGCACTAATGGCAGCTAAATTTGATTGCAGATTACTTTTTTGCAAAAATATGAAAGACTTTCATGCATGAATTCTTTTACCCAAATTTTATTGAATTCCACTCCAGAATATTGAGAAAGAAAAAATACTGATAGCATTTTGTGTTTTTAGAATAACAGTCTTACTTGATTTTTTGTGTGTCTGTGTCTGTGTGTGTGTGTGTTTGGATTTTAAACGTAGCTTTCACAATTTTTCAGTCATATCGCATCAATGTCTGCAGTGTGGCAGTTAATATAGTGATGTCTAGCACTGGAGCAACATACTGTAGAGATGTAGCATCATATCCCACCCAGTCACATTATCCTGACACCAGGCTGACCAATCCTAGCACTAACCTCTTAATGATGAGCACAAAGCAAGTACAATATGGAAAGACATTTACAGTGGTCCCCCTATTATACGGCCACCCCTTCTGCACTGGGAAAGTGGCCTTATAAGATGGGTGGCCTTTCCAGAGGGGGACTAAATTTTTTTGTGAGAAGTATATGTAATGTACGTAGTGAGAAAGCTACATACTTCAAAGCATTTAATATCTTCATTTAATATCTTCATTTAAAAGTAACAGTAATTAATAAAAGGTTCTTCTTGTTATAATAATAGAATTATTTCAACTGAATATACATTAATAGTTCTTATTCTTCGCATAAGGAAATTATATGCGAGTGGGTATTCTTGTCATGCACATTGCAAAACCATTCTAAAACGTCATTTAAATCTTTGTACATACATAATTCTCTTTCCATTTGCTCCATTTTCCCGCTGCTGCTGAATAACCTCCTTATCGGTTACAATGTTGTTTATTTGAGTCTTTTCAACATAAATTTGTTTTATTCGAGTCTTTTCAACACAGAATTGTTCGGCAAGTCCCCCCTCCCCACCTCACCCAATGTTGTCGAGTAGAATAACCAATTTTTTTCTAAAATAATACATCTCTGTTTGCGTGATGACATGTTAATGTTTGGTAATAATTTATTCGGATGTTGCTAACTATATGCGATTTAATTATGCAGACGAAACTTTTGTTGAGTGGACGAAATGCCTTCTTCGTAAAGGCAGCGTTAATGTGTTGTCACATGATTTTTCGGTCTTTGTCTGGTACCGTTTTGTTCAAGGTTAATTTCTGTGTGTGTGTGTTAATGCACAAAATCTATTTTTAGCCTATGCTGACCCTGTTATGATCTTGATAATTACGTCCGGTTGTAATCATCGAAGAGAAGAACTCCACAGATGTGTGAAGCCCAAAACTCTATCATAACATTGTTGAGCCCATTTCCTGTAAATGTCGGCTTTTACAGACAATGATATAATATTAATCTTAGTGTTACATGTACTTTAGTCAACACTTCTTTCAGTAATGGAAACTTGACACTGAGAGACATGTATCGATGATAGAGATAACCTGATTACTTACCTTACGTCACGATATGAATTAATTATTGGTTCTGGATACATTTGAAATAAAAAGTGGCCGCTTGTAAGGGGAAAATTTTACATTTTTGTACTAATATGCTTACCGCTGGTCGCGTTAGAGGGGTGGCCGTTCTTGAAAGGTAGTTTTGAACAAAAGCTCATAGGTACCAAGGGATTCTGGCCATAAGAAGTGGGTGGCCTTGGGTCGGGGGGAGTTGTTCAAGAGGGGGACTACTGTATCAGAATGCTGTCAAATTCAGCTGAGTGATTAACTAGAAGTTATCAGAAGAACCATTTTAGTAATGGTGGCCATATTTGATGGGAGCAAAGTTGAAAGACAATGATGCTTTATATTAAACTATGTTCAACAGTTTTTGTTGAGAAAATTGTTTAAAGGTTTCTCCTATTTCTAGTACTGGAACCAAACTTTGGTGGCTGATTACCATCACTTGTTAAAAACCTGAAAGGCTTTCATGCAGAAGTTTTTGTTTAGTAATTTGGCCACATTTGAAAGCAAACTGGACATTAATTTCTGTTAATTTATAAGGCCTTCAAGCCAGAATGTTTTCTGTCAAATTTGGCACATTGATTTTGGAGGTGAAGTTGTATTCAGTTTTTTTCCTGTTTCTAGCCATGAATGGATGACAAATCAACATCACTTGTATAGATCTGAATGGCTTTCATGCTGAAATGGTGGCAGTATTAACACTAACTGCAATATCTTGAAATGGTGGCAATATTGACACTATCTGTAACATCTTGAAAGGCTTTTATATTAGGATGATCCCTGCTCAAAAATTTGCTGAAATTTGCTTCAGTGGTTTTTGAAAAGTTGAAAATAGCAATGCTGAAAAATCAAGTAAGGCTGGATGCATGGCGAACACAGGTCCAATCTATAAGCTTACTCAACCCCATGGCCACGTGAAATAAAAACACAGCACTGTAATATGTTATTTTTATTATTACCTCCAGATTTGGGAGGCACCCGGATAATGCTGTGGTTGCCGAGTTTCTGCTGAATCGCAACAACAATTAACTCTTTCAGGCTTGTATACTCTCTGTCAAACCCGGAAATCTAGAAGCAAGTAAGATGCATATTTCATTTTCAATCATAAACTGAAAAAGAATTTTGGTTATTTATGCTTCAACTACATTTATCAATTCTATTAAGCTACATCAGACATACAAATGAATCAGAATCTCTGTTTTTGTTGCTATTTTGTAAAACAGTTTTGCTTTTATAAATTGATCTTCAAATAATGATCATAAAAGGGAAGAAGCTGGGAAATATTTCCAATTCAATGGTGAACTCTTTCTTCATAAGGCCTAAAAATTACAGTGGTCTTAAAACTGGGTCCAAACTCTTTTTGGTTGCTGACTCATCATATATTACAAGCATGAGTCTGTCAGGCCCTTAATATTGTTTAGAGGTCCTTGTAAATTTAATAAAATGTGTGGCTTAATCCTTAAACATATTACAAGAGTCATAAAAATTCAATGATGCAAGAACAAGTTGATTATTCACTAGTCAGACAATGGTATTATAACACGTAACTGCAAATTTGAGCATGTAATACAGTACAATGGTCAAATCTTCATCTTTGTCAATCAAACATTTGTCATTATTAAACCTCATCCAAAACCAAGCATGATATGGTATTGCTGAATTTCAGATGTCAAATAAAGTTCTTTGATCAATGCTTGGATTATCTGAACTTGGAACCTAACCAGGTGGTCAGAAACAAAAGTTTCAGTCCCTGCTGAAGCAAATGTTTGCACAATATAAACCATGTATGTATTCACAAGCTGATGAATCTATTCAGTTCCAAGCATACACACTGTGATAAGTTACCATATATACGTGCTTATAGAGTCCAACTACAAATAACATACACCCTGATCTGCTGTCCCATCTAGTGCCAGCAGAACAGGATCTAAGCGGTTTGTTCTACTGATTATTCCTCACAAAATGCACAGACTCAGATTAGCTTGCACATTATGCAGAGGCAAATTTGGGTCTGTGCAGTTCACATTTTAATTTGACTTATAAGCAAGTGTAGATAGTAGCCAATTATAATCAATTATTCAGAAAGCATGAACAACAAATTTTAACAGGAAATGAATGAAAACCATACATTGTCAGAGAACAGCAGACTGACAAAGGACACCTGTATATTCATGCCACATATCCTGCAAAATTGTACAGTTGTCAAAATTTTTCAGTCTCATTAGAAGGAACCTTTTTAAACAGTTGATGGTAGTCATCATAACTTGTGAGCAGTTGATGAAGTCATCCTGAATAAACTTTGTGAGCAATTGATGGAAGTCAGCATGAACAAACTTTGTCACAAAAAGTTCTATGTCAAATTACAAATTAGCAATTTATTAGCAAAGATCATTTGCAAAAAAATATTTTGACACAGTTCTGAAAAACTCATCTCCACTAAGAAAATGTTAGCATCAGTCTTCCTATGTGCACACATATAAATTCAAAATATGATACAAATAAATTACATTGCACCATATTTATGTAATCATAGGCCAATTCCTGTAGTTTATCACCATATTTATTCAATTATAGGTCCATGCATGAAGGTAAACAGCCCTCTATGTTTACAAAATTCTGGCAAATATTTGTTAAAGATATATATCTCTGATAAAATATAAAGTCCAAAATTGTTGAAACATTTTGCGGGCTGGCCATCTGAGTGTATCATAGAAGAAATACAGCTCCAATTGATCAGTTTGTCTTCATAACATGGGTGATAATTATGTAACAGAATTTTTATATCATATGCCATTTTGTTTCTTACCTTATACCCTGTCTTGGACCTTGTGATTTCACCAAGTGATGTGGTCGTCAATGAGTCACTCTCTGAATCAGAGAAGTAGAGGATCTCAAACTGATCATGTGACACTGCACTCTCTCTCATAACAGCATACTCAGGTTTTCCCTTGTATTTCTTTTCCAACTTCTGCTTTACAAACTCATCCCTGAAAAATATTGAATCTAATTTGTACAGAATGTTTGTATCAACTTTTGTAAATTTTTACAAGACAGCAAAGTCTTTCTGGCTAAAGACTATACAAAAAAAGGTTAAAACTGGAGTAAAGAAATGGGATAAGAGATATCTCTCTCCAGATCAAAATGGGAAAAGTTTGTGAATTTGAGGAAGAAGAGAGAGAGATGTAAAGCATACATTTTCATCTGCAAACAAATATTTATTGATTTAAAGCATAAAGATTACCTTCATTGTTGTAAATAGAAATACATGATCTAGTATAAAAGAATGAGCCACTTATGCTCTGAAATTAAATATTGTAGGGCCACATGTTTATTATAAAATTAGGGCCTACCTTGGAAACAGTTTTCTTAGCACCATGAAATTCACCAAATTTAAAAATCTGTAACCACTTTTCAGCCATAGGAACCATTTTATGCCATGATGGAGGGACTTAAATATATGTGTAATATTATATTGGCCCTATTTTTAATCTATATAGACACAACAATAAAAGTTTTTACACGTTTCTATTACATTTCAAAGCACAAGAATAAAAATTAATAAATATAACAATACCATTATATATACCATTATATACATGTGAAGTTCAATGTATAGCATATGAAAAGCAAGAATGAATAAGAATGTTTCTTTATAACTTACAATACAAAATATTGCTTAGTCTTTATCAACAATGTCACTGACACTTCATCAATATCTGCCTCATTTTTTTCCCAGACCATTTCATAAATGCCTTCCATAAAGCAAAATTCTTAACACTGGACCCATCAATAGAAATTATTATTAAATTTTTCAGAGTAGATATACCCATAGAATTTCATAAGTTTGTTTTGATCTGATTCTCATGACTGAACCACCTGTCAGAGTCTGCAGTAGAAATAGGGGCAACAAATAACCTGGTAGCTGCCTCAGATGCAACTGGGTATAAATCTTTGTTTTTCCAAGCTAGCCATATTCTTTATGCTTGATACAGACTTGTTTAATAAAGTAAATTTTAAATTTTTAATTGTTATATGCAACTTGGACTTTTACAGTCATCCTAGTAGTGGCATCATGTGTTACTCAGTTAAGTTCAGACCACAAAAATGTTTTATCAAAGGAAATAATCCCTAAAACACTAAGCTGTCCCAAATGAGTCTCACGCTCACAGTTTGCAATAAATATAAAATCAGCAACATGTGCAAATGACGCTGAATCTTTTTGCCAACCTGTTCAACAACAGAGTATATTCCCCTGTCATTCCTTATTTCCTGCTAAGCACATACAATTGCTTCTCAAAACCGACTGAAAGCTTGCAGTTAGCTGCAAACATGTTTGAGTAACGTCTCATTCACCATCTACTGACATGATCCAATGACTGCTACAGATAGTGAAAACAGGTATTAAGTTGCATAAGTCACTTATATCAATAAAAAATTAAAAATTTACTTTATCAAAATTTGTTGCTAACAACTTTCGCCAGTCAGTAAAAAACAGTGCCACTTTCAAAATTCTTTTGCATTGGTAACAAATGTGAAACCTAGCTGAGGCCCTGACTATGTATTGTTAAAAGAATATGTTCTTAATACTGGTGAAAAACAGAACACTGCTTGTCACTCAATAATTTCTATTTGGGTGTACCAGGAAATAAGATCACCATAGCAGGTTACAAGAGCTGCAGAAGCAGGCTGTGACTGTCAGAGCTGGTGTTGCCCATAGCTGATTCACATTTTGTGCAAAAGTCTCACACTGGCTACCCTGTACATGTCACAAGTATGGCCCAAGCTGGATACCATACAACCAAGACAATCATGTGTACATGTCGCTAGTATGGCCCAAGCTGGATACCATACAACCAAGACAATTGTGTGTACAAGTCACTAGTGTGGCCCAAGCTGGTTACCATACAACCAAGACAATCATGTGTACATGTTACAAGTATGGCCCAAGCTGGATACCATACAACCAAGACAATTGTGTGTACATGTCACAAGTATGGCCCAAACTGGATACCATACAACCAAGACTGGTATCATGGTTATCTACCAGTTTAAAAAGCCTGCACCCCAAAAGACTCTGGGAAAATTTTTTCCAAGCATTAATCCCTGGGATGAGTGAGCTGAAATAGACACCTATCCCTGTCATGTCATCACTTTACTCGACATAGTATACAGTACACTTATCCACTACATTACTTACTCTTACTGAAAAACCACAGGCATCTGGTGCAAGCTAGATACTAAAATGCATCCAAACCATCCAAATTTTATGTTCTAAGTAAAGCCAGTTTAATGAGACAAGATTTACAACTCAAGAAATTGCATCTTCACTGTTTGCCCTTGATTTCTTAATGATTTTTGCATTTACAGTGACTGTGACTTCTTCAATTTGGAGACGTTTTGCTTTTCAATGAGTTATCACACATCTCTATGAGACACACATTGTGAGAAGTTAGAATCCTGTAAATGTCAAAATATTTGTTAATTTTTCTCCTGGTCCAACAGCATTATGTTTAGTAATTTCAAGACTGAGCCGTTTTGTTGATACATTCTCATGCCAAAGCAAAGATGCTCGCAGATAGTTTGAGTTGTGTATAGATGACCAGTACCAGGTCAAGATCTGACGTGAAATAGACTACCTCAGAGCTGGTAATTACATGGCTCTTGCAGCACTCTCATATCCTGGACTGCCAATTTACTTAGAGGACTGAAGGTAAAATATCCTTGTATCGGCTAAGTCATGGCCTGGTCAAATAAGCTGAATGGCATAAGGCAACAAAGCAATTTTAACATGGGCTGATGCTCTTTGTTATCTGTATCAGATGGCCTTGACAAATAATTATCTGGCAGTTATCACCATGCATTATCACTATGCTATGTAGTATTTTAAAACATCTGTAAACTGAATCCAGAACTAGATTTTTGTTAAAATAGTTGGCTTCAATTTTACTGGTTTGAAAATGTTTGCTTATAAACTACTCAAATGTAGTTTTAATTTTAATTATGCAATACTTCCCTGTCATTATTGTGTAGCTATAACTTTTTATGTTGAAAAAATGCCATCTGTTCAATGTGAATACATCCTTCCCCAAAGTAGAGAATTAATGAAAACTCACAGTCCACTCATGCATCATGCAAAATAGTCAACATTTTCACTGGAATGATTATGCCTGGATATCAGAAGTGATCCACTTTACAAAATGTTAGCATGTCTCTGGGTCCATATTGTGCTGCAACTATGGGTCACAAAAGAAAAAATGTCTGCACTTGTTGTACTAACAAGTGGAGTCAGATGGAGGAGAAGGTCGTATGAAATCCATCATAATGCTGCCTTTATGAAGTCCTCCAAGAAGGAATAATTAAGACAGGCGTATGAGGCAGCAATCACTTGAGCCTTGTGGGCCTCTAGTTATATAATAGAAAGTCTCTGTAAGGTCTTAAAAGTTCAATCAATTGTGGTGACAATCCACCATGAGATAGTGGAAGCAACATATCAACCAAGTTTTATCAAAATAGTAACAGTGCCCTAACTGGACATAAAAGCCTACCCTGATCATTCCTCTGGGACTTTGTTACAGAACAGTGAAGAAACCATTCTGTGAGGACTGTATGGCACAACCTGGACTGACTGTCTGTGTATATGCTCTTCCAGTAAGATATGTTTTTATGAGGAATATGGCTGTCTCGGAGGATATCTCAGCTGTCTAGGTTCCAGATTTCATTAGTCTATATTGTGCAAGAAGTGCAACGATTCTTAAGTCTGCATACTGAATATGTGAGGCAGTCTGGGTAAGTGTTCCAAGGGCCTTTTTTGTGGTCACATGTTCCCCACAGACTGTCCTAACATTGTTCTCTGAAGTAAAAGTTATCTGAATGAGAACAATGACAATATGTATTTCACATGTGAAACTCTCATGCTTGCTATAGACACCCCAGTGTATTTCCATGTAAGCCATTTCCTGTCCTTCCTTTAATGAGGAAAAAGTTCAATTGTTTATTGTTCTCTAGGAGCAATGCAGACACACAATAACAAAGTGACATGAGTCATGCCAATCATATTTAAATACAATGGTGAAATAGAAAAAACACAGAACTGATGATTTATCAAATATTTTTAATTACAGGAATTACAAATTCCTATTCGCTGAGACTGGGCCTATGTTGTGCTATAACACACAAAACACCCATATCAATTGTTTTTTTAAACTAAGTGGGGAGTACCCTAACCTCTAAAGGGTGGGATACAAATATGGCAACCAAAGAGGTCCTTTAATGAACCAAATTCTGAAAGGCAAACAGTATATGGAGAGGATACATGTAACACCAAAATAATATTTGCTGAAGGAGAAGCACTTGCAATGTTATAAATTTTCTCTGGTCACTGACTGAACACATGTCAGTTAACATGGCACCTTTAAAAAAGATGACTCTTCTGTGCATTGGCATGTGAGGTGCATGAGTGGACTGTGTCTTAATGACAATTATCCACTCTGTGGAAGGATGTATTCACATGGAACAGATGAGGTGTTTTGACATGAAAAAGCTACAAATACTGATGAGTACATTATTGCTGCTATTAAGCTTAGTTGCAGTGCAGTGAGGTACAAAAGCTTGATAAATCTGGCATTACAGGCAAGTGTGTCCTTTATTTGTGATTTATACTCAATTAAACCATGAACACGGACTGGTAAACAAGCCTAGTAAGTTTATTTGAAAAGAAAAAAGTGTATTGATGACAATGACAGTCTAAAGTTGTCAATGAGTGGAAATGAAAGAGTGAAAAGGAAAATTAAGCAGTGTCCAATTGTCCCATTATAGTAAATGTTCAACAAGGGGAAAATGAGTATTCTGCAACTTTTAATTAGCATTATAAAGACAAGAGTAATGAACACAATTTAGCAAAGTTCTGTGCTTGTTGTAAAGCAAAGAAAAATAATCCTCTCAGGATTATCCAGAAACCTTCAGTTCTTGGTGTCTTTGCGCAATTAAATGAACTGACATCACTTGCTGGCTGTAGAGGGACAAAAATGTAGATGAAAAGATGGACTATTCTACTGGTGGTATCCATACAAATTATTTTAACATATATATATATACAGACCTCACTTGCATCCACAGACAATTTAAAAGACTGATTGAAATTTGGAACTGTTAAAACTGGTACACTTTTGAGTATTGCTTTTAACCTATCGAAAGCTTCCTGACATTTTTAGGTCCAAAGAAACTTATTTCTCTTACTTAAAAATTTGTCAGAGGTTCAGCAATACTGGAAAAATTGGAACAAAACTTTCAATAGTATCCGGCCATACCCAAAAATAGCATTAATTTCTTTTTTTACTGACAGGCACAGGAAAATCAGAGATAGCCTTCACCTTAGCATCGAGAGGTTTAACTTGACCATATCCCACAACATGTCCTAGGAAAGTTACACAACCACGGCAGAACTCACTTTTAGATAAATTGATTGTCAAATTAGCATCAGTGAGTCTTTCAAAGAATTTCCGAATCGTGGCTAGATGTCCTTTCCAGGTGTCATTGTAGATAATGACATCATCAATATAAGCATCACAATTATCTAGACCGGAAGTAATCATATTCATCAAGCGTTGAAACGTACTTGGAGAACCCTTCATCCCAAACAGCATTACTTTATACTGATAGAGTCCATCTGGAGTCACAAACGCTGAAATTTCTTTCACTCTTTCCGTAAGTGGAATTTGCCAAAATCCTTTCAAAAGGTCAAATTTGGTGACGTACTTGGCATTTCCAATTTAATCAATACAATCATCGATCCTTGGTAATGGAAATGAATCTGTTTTTGTCACACTGTTCACCTTCCTATAATCAGTGCACATACGGAAAGTTTTATCCGGTTTCAGAACAAGTATGCATGGTGAACTCCAAACACTTTTACTGGGCTCTATGAAATCGTTCTCCAGCAAATACTGAATTTCCTTTTTCAAGTATTCCTGTTTGAGAGGGTTCATCCTGTATGGGTGTTGTTTCACAGGTTTGGAATCTACAATTTCAACATCATGAAAAATTTTGTTTGTCCTCGTAGGAATATCCGGAAACAAGTGCTCATATTTGAATAACAACTGTTTAAGTTCATTTCTTTCTTGTTGTTGCAAATGTAAAAGTTTCTGGTCTAGATCTTTCATAATTTCAGAATTCCAAAGATTTGTTGCTCCAAGTTCAATGGTGTCCAATTGAATTTCTTCAGTTAAATCCTCAGTTGGTGGGACAGCTGACCTAGGTACAACTGAATTAATTATAATAATTTACTTAGCTATCTCTATCAATATACTAGTACTCCATTAATTTATTTAGACCAGTGTATTATAATTATAATTTAACTCATTCATTTTCTTCTTTACTTTGTAAGGGCTGTAAAATCTAAATTGAAGAAAATTTTGAAGAATGAGCAAGAGAGAATGAACTCTATTACAAGATTCAAATATTCTCTCAAGTAAAATTTTGTGAAACCATAGTTTCACTTTTGACTTGAATTGTGGAGTGCCAAATTCAAGCATAACAAGCTGGAAAATTCCAGACATGAAATTTGACCTTTGACCTAATTGAACAAATTTGGGAAGGCCAAATTGAGTAAAAAACTTTATCAAAGTTTTTACTATAGTATTCCTCAAAGGAATTGCCTCTGGGAATTTTGTTGACGCACACATAATGGTCAACAAATATTGGTTGCCTGACTTGGTCTTAGGTAAGGGACCAACACAATCTACCATAATTCTGCTAAATGGTTCGTCAAATGCAGGAATTGGTTGCAGATGAGCCTTAGGTATTTTCTGATTGGGTTTTCCTACCATTTGACAAGTATGACAAGATCTACAAAATTTACAAACATCACTTTTGATTTTTGGCCAATAAAAGTGAGTCAAAATCTTGTGATAAGTTTTATTTATCCCTAAATGACCAGCCAGAGGAGTTTCATGGGCCAAACTAAGTATTTCCTGTCTGTAAGATTTTGGAACTACAATCTAATAGTTCACTGACCACTCGTCATTAGCAGGTACCTCGGGAGGTCTCCATTTTCTCATAAGAATTCCATTTTTAATGAAATAACAGACAGGTACTTCAGTTGCATCAGTTTCACTAATGGCCCTCTGAAACAAACAGGAGATCTCAGGATCTTTTTCCTGTTCGACGACAAGTGATTGTCGTTTATCACCCTGATTAGATAAAAGAGAATGAGTATTTAAAAGAGGATCACTGTGATCAATACCTTTGATTGATCCAAATTAGGAGTGAAAGTGACCTCATCAAAAGCCTGACCAATACATGTGTCAGCTAAAGGAATACTTTCCTTATCAAAATCATTCTCAAGAGCTTTCTTTGCCATAGCTCTGGTAACTGCACAAGTTGGGTATAACTCAGGGTATTCTTTTTCAATAGGAACAACTTTCTGATCCAAAGAAGGCTTGTCAGTTACAAATGGATTAACCACAACCTTGTCTCCAGCTAGGTCGTTACCTAGCAACAAATGAATGCTCTCAACGGGTAAGTAGACACGATACCGACTGTCACAGGTCCTGAAACTAAGTCTGATGACAAATTAACAGAATGGAGAGGAACATTAACAAAGCCGCACTCTACTCCCTGAATGAGAACACTCTCATTAGAACAGGACTTCTCAGAAAAAGACAAAGTACCTGATAATAAAAGACTCTGAAAAGCTCCTGTATCCCTTAAAATTTTAATAGGGATAGGATTGGCCAAATCACCCAAGAGTGATATAGAACCCTTCGACATGAATGGTTCATAATTCTCCATAATAAAATCTGACTGGGGTTTATTAGACCCAACAAATGTATTGCTTTCAATACATGACTGTGACCTTGACCTCTTAGAAATAAGAGCATTTGGGATAGGTCTATCTTGATTCTGATGCCTATATTTCAATTTAAAGCAATCAGAAATGATGTGTCCTTTTTTCTTGCAATAGGTACACATAGGAATAGACAAGGATTTTGAATCAAGTTTATCAGAAGCTCGATTTTTAGAAGTTGTGCCAGATTGAATTTTAGGAGGAGTCGTATTAGGCTGAAATACCTTTCTACCAGTAGACTGCTGAGTGAATGATTTGCCTACAACAGGAACTTTATGAGTTAAAGAATACTCATCGGCAGCAAGAGCAGCATTTTCCAAGGTTTCAATCTTATGCTCTTCAAGATGATTCTTAATATCATTAGGAACACAGTTTTTGAACTCTTCAAGTAACACAAGTTGTCCAAGACTTTCACAATCATGTTCAACTTTCTTGGCTAAGCACCATCTCTTAAATAACTGTTCTTTATCTCTAGCAAATTCGAGATAAGTCTGTCCAGCTTCCTTTTTATAGTTCCTGAATTTTTGCCAATAAGCCTCAGGGACTAACGCATAACCCCTTAAGATGCACTCCTTAACCAAATCATAATCAGAACTCTGTTGTACTTACAGGGATGCATAGATATTTCGGGCTTTGCTGAAAAGTACACATTGCAATAATTGAGTCCAATGCTCCCTTGGCAATTTCAAATTTTCAGCAACTTTTTCAAAATAGATAAAATATTTGTCTACTTCCTTTTCACTAAAAGGGGGAACTAACCGGATATTTTTTGTGATGTCAAAACTTGAATCTGTATGTGAAGTGGAATCGTGCCTGCCACTTGCCAGCTCAAATTGTTTCATTCTAAGTTGAAATTCCCTTTCATCCTTCTCTCTTTGTAATTGTAACTGTTTATCTTTCTCCCTCTCCTGTCTCTCTTTCTCCTTTTCTTCAAATTGTAATTATTTACCTTTCTCCCTCTCCTGTCTCTCTCTCTCTCTTTTTCCTTTTCTTCAAACTGCATTTGCAATTGCTTCTCTTCAAACTGCAACTGCATTTGTTCTTTCTCTTTCTGAATCTCGAGCTTCCTTAACTCTACTTCCATTTTGTATTTCAGTTTTATTTCCATTACTTTAATGTCAGTGTCTGTCATAGACTTACTGACTGATGCCAAAACACTTTTATCAAAAATATTTTTCCCCACCAAATACTGGATCAAAATATTTTTAATTTCTTGTTTTGTTAAGAAAGATTTTGCTTCAGAAAGATCGTACTTTCTGGCAAGTTCAAGCAACTCATCTTTTTTCAGACTATCCAACTGCTCCTGAGTTAGATTATAAAGAAAAGTTTCCACTTTTGATGACATTGTGAATAAAAGCCTGTTGTTTTCACTTAAGATTTCCAACGAAAATGTAAAATAGTACCTAGGATTTAAAGACTAGGGGAATTTAAATTTCAAAAAACAATTTTCTGAAATATATAACCAAAATTCTTATATCCCGGACGAGCCCCCAATTTTCTCCTGTTACGTGTAGGCTCGTACAAATGTAACAGAAGAAAAGAATGAAGTCAACAAGTTTTGTATATTTTAACAAAATAATTTATTTCCCTAGAAAACAATGTAAAAATTGATAAATAGGACTTACAGTTTGTGAATATAATGCAAAATTTGATCCTAAGAATGAAAACACAAGTCCTATCACTAAATAGTTCTATTAGAATCCAGGTTCGAATCTCGATGACATACAAATATGGAAGGCGATGACGTCAGATGTGGTCCATGTACGAATATCAACAATTCCTCAATTGAATCAGTTTTTGTTTCCGAATAATTCCAGAATAAATTTCCATGAATATCTTTCAAATTTTTTATAAGAAAGTCAACTTGTTGAGTTTTCAGGAGAATAAATTATTAAATCCAAAAATCAGATGAAAAACAAACAATCTGGCAACAAATAAAAATAACACCTTGTTCCTTCAAGATGTTAAAATGACTCTGCCAGAAGAATATTAAGAATGCGTATTTAAACCCCCAAAACATCATTTCAAGTCTCGCGAGATGGGTCATGTGGTCTCTTACTACAAGAAATCTATCACGTACACCAGTGTAGCCCCACTTAAGAACCAATAATAAATAAACGTTGTTTACACATAGTGATCACGCAATCAAAGTATGGCCCTGATACTGACCAATCATTTTAACTGCCTGTTTACAAACTTCCCAACCTAAGACGAACTAGGTTAACTAAAAATAATTCTCATGTAACACATTTTACGTCTTAGATAAACAACATTTACTGAAAGAAAATATTGAATTACTGAAAAAGAATTTCAAATCCTTTCAATAATCATTACAATAAAATGTAATGAAACAAAAAATAAAATAAAAAAGAATTTTAAAACTAACACACAAGCAATTTAATTACATATACGTAACACTATAATTCTTGGATTCTTTGGGGATTTAATTCCCAACACAGTATACTAAGTTCTTTTTTCTCATTTTCACTTTGTATTCTAGGGAAACAAATATATTTGTTAAATTTTACAAAGCTTGTTATCTTTCACCCTTTTCTGTTACTTGTTTTAAGTACATAGACTCGTAAGAATACATATATATATATATATATGGTGTCGATAAAATGTTTAATTCTAAAAGGGAACCTCTGCTGTCTATTATTCTGGACCTGCAGACTGGAATTCTTGGACTTAAATTTTCAAAACACTAACGAGAGCTCTGGCTGACATGAATATTATAAGACATAGTTAAGCTAATAAAAGGACATATTTTTCACCTATGATAGAAGCAGAGCAAGAAATAGAAATATAACTGAAATATACTCGCTTGTTGTGAGAAAACTCCAATGAATTGTTCAAATGGCGTAAGCAGATTTCATTTTGTGAGGTTTTGGAGAAAAGCATGCTTCCTACTGCATACAAAATAACAACTAATGTACAGACAATGCTGCTACCCAAAGGCTGAATACTTTTGTCTGACCTCAACCCAGGTGAGCATATGACATGTAGTACCTTTGTTCCTCAAAGCAAGTATGGGAGAGTTCAGTTTAAGAGAAATTGGTTGTACTTCTAACATATAAGAAGAAAAAATTATAGGGACAAAATGGTCTTGGGATTTATGCAAAATGCAGGGAGGGCTTGAAAGTTGGCCATCAGGTTGTATGTAAAGGTGACTTACGAGACAGGGCCATGAGCACGTATCAACTGCATTTCTCTGTGAGAAAGAGGGCACACTTTTTCATACAGACTGATGTAGTAGTCACACGTGAACCTGTAGATCCCTTCAACACAGGACACAAATGAATTGGCACCCCTCTCACTGTCAAAGTCTATCAGCTGTTATGAAAAACAAAAGATATATGTGAAGAAAAACAATTTTAAGCATGTGAAATGTTGGAAGATTTTATTTTTTGAACAAAGGATTTCTTTACTTATAACTTTATCTGACATAATGTAATTGTCTGAAAAAACATTTCAGTTTATGAGTGGTTAAAGGTCAAATATGGAGGCCTTCTACCAAACCTGAAAACCCCGTATTTCATTGTTCCTATAAATTTTCTATTGCAGAGGGTATAAATACTTCATACATCCTGCTCATATTTCTCCATCACAAATCTATCAATCAATGATGGCATCTGTTTACGGTTCCAATTTCTGTAGATGAATTTACTTTAAATGCTCTACTTCCCTCGATCTGTCTGTTTGTCTGCCTGTCTTGTCTCATTCTTATTTTTCCCTAGATGACTGACAAAATGACGTCTAAATCATTTATTCTGAAGTATTTGTGACAATCTGATTACTCATAATATAAAAATACAACAACTTAGAATGTGCAACAGGTTCTACTTTGAAAGTTCTGCATAATACTTCTGGTTTTACACGCAATAACCAGTCAATCCCTACTTATTATATTTTTCTTCACTAGGAAATTTAAAACATGAAAATAATAGCCATGTTTGTCATCACATGTTGTGACCATGTACAACAATTTTACTTGAAAACACCATTGATAAAATTCTACTAGTGATCTCCCCAGAAATTTTTGATTGCATCAGGGTAAGTGTGCAGCAGCGTCATACATGTATAATGTTTTCAAATACATATTATCATACTACAAGATAAACATTTCATATCAAATATAAAAGTACATCTATTTACACAGTACTTTTCATAACATGATTTAATATCAAAACTCATTAGTTTCTGAATATTAAATAAACCATAAAAATCCAAATTATATTTATTCCATATGTCAATGGCATAATGGGGTTATAAGTACATCTGTTGCAATTATGAAGATTGAAGACATTAATCATTCACAGAGGTTTGCATGCTATTATCTGCATTTCTGATAAGAAGATGACTGATCAGAACATGAATTAATTTGAACTTAAACAAAATTCTAACTGCAAACTAGTGGTTTATTCTTGGAAAAATATTTCAAATATAAATGAAGGAATAAGCTAACACTTTATTTACATGTTTTCAAGACAGCTAACACTGGAAGATAAATACTGCTCCTCTTCCTAATTAAATTGAAAGAAAAAGAAATTCATAGGACAGCACTCACTTACATTTCGCTGATCAAACAATATCTTTCCTTGCAGAGAGTATATTAAGGACATATGTGAGCAAGTGACAGGTAAGATGCAATTTTCATTCACAAAATTTGTGACATATGTACTGGAAATAACATGACAATAATCACAACAACAATTACTACTAATACTACAATAAAAGTAAAAATAGTAGATTTTAAATGATTGTAACAGTACCACAGGATATGTTTATTATCCCGATTCGTCCCCTCCCCCAATTATTAACTAAGCAGATCTAAACCAAACATTTGCAATATGAAGATTTACCACCTGATCATTACGTTTTATCCTATATGCCGTGTCATGAGTAGTACACGGTGTCAGATGTATTTTCAGCTGACCAGAGTGATCCATGGTGATCGTGGTCGATGTGGTACTAGCTAAAGAGCTAACCACAGAAGTTAACCATAGCAGCCATAGAGCTGAGTGAACAGTGTTGCTGGTCGAGCAGGTGATCAGGCGTTGCTGACCGAATTGGTGGGCGCTGATTGCTTGATTGACCAAGGAATTGAATGGTGGTCGGTGACTACCTATAATGATGCTTGCTTGATGACCAGTGTGACTGGTAGCCAAGTGTGATATTGACGGGAGTGTTTTGTGTTACTCCATGCATGTAATCCTTTAGCCGTGGCCTAATTTTGGGGTTTTGTTATACCCATTGTTTTGGGAGTGTAAAGATGTCTTTGTATGATATCTGTCCAATCAATTCATCATTTTACTATTTGAGTAAAACAAAATCTCATTATTTTTTGTAAAGCCTTCAGCCTCACATGTATACTTAGCATGTTACTCTTTCACTGGCGGAAACAGGCACTCTTCAAAGAAAACGAAACTTTTTTATCAGTCACATGATGTGTCACCTGAAGTGTCCTATATAAACAAGCCACCTGCATGAGGTATCTCATAGTTATTCTGGTGTTGTAGCGGAGATGTAAGTATTCTGACGCTGTAACAGAGCGGTAAGTACAATAATAGGCGCGTAGTTAGGTGGTGTTGTAGCCAGCTTAGCACATAGTCCAATCAATATGTGTTATTTGTCATCTTTTCTTTTCGTTCATTTGTAATGGCTACTGAAATCCTCTCAATTACCAACCTCGAAGCTGACTCTGAATTTTCGGGTTTTGGGCCTGAGGATATTTATTGCAGCCTTTTGCGCAGTTGAGGCAAGTTCCTCACACGAGAGAGGAGTTATGAAGCCACAAAAACAGAAAAATTGAGAGAAAAAATTGAAGTCTGTTGTGACTATAGTTCAGAAAGTGGCAAAATGCAAGCCTGTTATGGCGACCAAACAAGCAAAAAATGTCGGACAGTCGAGGACGTCCTGTCTCATAGACAGAAATAACCTGTCGGAAACAGATATTGAGCTTTTTAAAGACAAAATTGGGTCTAAATGAAATGCAGCCTGTTATGGCAGATGACAATGAAATTGATGCCCTTTTTGGTGAACGCTTACCTGAATTACATGTAAAAGTTGAAAATGAAGGGCCATATAGCGATGTTGATCTTACCCCAGCAGAGGGTGATGCAAGTAGACCACTCAAATTTCTTTGAGGAAAAAAATAAATGGGGTATTGTTTGATGCTTTGCAGCCTGATTAAAACTGTATTTCTACAAGCAATGCTGATAATATGTGGCAGTTACCCACACTGAAAACTCCCCAAACAGGGGAGCCAATACCTAAATCCTTAGCAGAACTGATCAATACTGCATGCATGCATTTCTTTATGTGCAACAGATGAAATTGTACAGCAGTACAAGATCTCAGAAAACTGTGATAAGTTGGGTCCCCCACCTGTCAAACAAGAAATTTGGAATGACCTTAGCAAAGGGAGTTCACTCTCATGACAAAGCCTTTAGGGGTATACAAAATCTTGTTGCTGCAGGCATTATGCCGGTTGTCCAATAAGCAGAATTAATAAAGTCTCAGATTGCCACTAGTGAAAAAGCAAAGACCCTAATTTCAGATGCTATTATTACCCTTATGGGTCAGGTGCAATATCATGTCTCCCTCAGAAGGAGGTATATGGTTCAACCACATTTGAAAAGGAAATATTCCGATCTTTGTAATATGCATTCCCCTATAATGTCCATGCTTTTTGGTGATGATGTGGCAAAGGAAGTTAAAAAATGTGACACTGGATTTGTGCTTGCAAAAGAAGATATTTTGCCCAGATTCACAGAGGTTTCAATAGAGACTGTGGTGCTAGAGGCGGTGGACCCATGCGAGGTCCAGATTTCAATCAGAGGGCAAGGTTTCGATTTCAACCTTATAGTGCTCAAAATACATACAGGTATCAATACCAGAATTCCAATCGAGGAAAGAGACCTGCCTATACTAGTCCCCCAAACGAGCCCACAAATTAAAATCTATGGAGGCAAGTTCTGTGGTAAAACTTAAACACTGCATTGCTATATGGAATAAGTTTACTCGTGATCTGTATATTTTGTAAAGAGTTTCAGATGAGCAGAGAACCATTATATCCAATGAAATCACTGAACTTCTACAGAAGGAGTTATAGTTCCATCCACATGTGAGAGTAATCAATTTCTTTTGAACATTTTTATGGTTCCCAAACCTAATGGAAAATTTTGGCCAGTTATTAACCTGAAACAGTTGAATAAATTTGTTCATTATGATCATTTTAAGCAAGAAGCATTTCAAATTGTTTTAGATCTTGTCCAGAAAAATAAATACTTCTACTGATCTAAAGGATGCTTATTTTCGTATTCCAATACATACAGATTATCAGAAGTTTCAAAAGTTTATTTGGAATGCTCTCAACTTTTTCGTTTTGTATGTTTACCTTTTGGGCTTTCCTCTGCTCCAAGAGTTTTCACTAAAATCCTAAAACCCATTTATGCATGGTTTAGGCAGCAGTGCATTAGGTGTTCCTATTATATTGATGACTCATTGAATTTGGATGGTGATAGTCACATTTGCTTGCAAAACACATGGACTATGATTGAGACATTAAATCTCTTGGTTTCACTATCAGTCTTGAAAAATCAGTGTTTATTCCATTTCAGTGAATTACCTTTTTTGGTTTTGTGTTAGATTCTGTACAGTTTAAGGTTTTCCTTGCTGAGGAGAAAGTGGAAAACATCCATGTTTTTGCCAAAAAGCTTATTGATAGAAGGTATGTCAGAGTACAAGAGTTGGCATCATTTATTGGTATGCTTATTAATGCCTTTTATGCAATCCTGGAAGCCCCAATGCACTACAGGTATTTGGAACATGATAAAATAAAAGGCCTTAGTGAAAACAAAAATTTTGATAGTACAATACAGTTATCTCCACAAAGTATCCAGGATCTTAAATGGTTGTATCTAAATGTTGCAGACAGGGATGGGAAATCTATCAGACAAGATAAGATTGCTTTTACTATTCAAACTGATGCATCACTCTCAGCAGCAGAGGAGGTGAACAGACCATTTTGCTGGAGACCTTATTTACAAAAAATAAAGGTTCCTACAAAGGCTGAAAAAAAGGTCAATAAAGTTAAACTGAAACCTCTAACCGAGCATATTTCCATACGGTGGAAAACAGACCACAATAATGTCAAATCGTCTGGGTTAGCTCGTTTTTTGTTACTCCATCGTTGACGTATTTTTTTCAAATTTTTATGCGACTCGTTTACTCGCCGGGTCATTCAATATTGGTCGTTCACCTCCTCTGCTGCTGCAGTAATTAAATCATCGTTATATCAATAATGGTTGGAGAACCACACTCAGCTAGATTAGCTCGAGAGCGACTAGAGGCAATTAAAAAATATTTACCTGTCTGTGATTCTGTCAAGCAACAACTACAATCACGTCAGGAATCTCAAGTTGAATTTGCAGAGGATACAAAACAATTATTTAAACCTATTACAGAAACAACTAAAGGTCTTCTTCCAATGTTAGAGAAAACCGCTGAAGCAACTGGAAAAATAGCAGAAAGAACAAAACAAACAAAAAGGATTTTACGTGGGCTTCCAGCTGATATAGCTGTTGCTCAACAAATACTTATACCTGAAGGCGCTGAAGCACCACTAGCCCCTAAACCAGCTGAATTAGCTATTACAAAAGAGACAAAAACAAAGATTAATTTGACTGATAGATTCACTGAAAAAGCTTCTGAACATATTAGGGGAATTAACAGGGAGGATTTACATTCTCTTGCTGTTGATACCTTCAAAAATAGAAAATATTTTTTGAATCCTGAACACGTCGAAAAACCTGTAGATCGTGAAGGCTGGTATAAATGGATATATCGCATAAACACAGGAGTTGATCAAGTTAGAGTAAATAATCCAGATTATATTGCGTATAAACTAGAAATAAAAAGATATATTAGCAACTCAGATTTTCAAAGGGAAAGTGCAAGGCAACAACAACTACAACAGAGACAAATAACACAAGAAGAAAGAGCACAGGCAAAACGAGCAAAAGAATTAGATAAGGAAGTAAAAAAGGAAGAGAGAGAACGTAAAAAACAAGAAAAAGTAAAAAGACAAAAACAGAAACCAAGTAAAGAAGAAGAATCTCAAGATTTTCTCCCCAGTACAGAAGAATGGTGGAGACGATTTGAAAAGAAAGAAAAAGAATCTCAGAAAGAGTTTAAAGAATCAAGACCATCAGAACCTTCTACTGGAAGCGGTCTTACTACTCAAGGAAGTGGCCTTATTACTTGTCCTAATAATGTCCTTGCTGATGTTGATCGATTAGAAATCCTCACTGGAGGAAAACGAGCTGGTAATAATTCCCCAGAAATAATTAATGAAACAGCTGATATTTGTAAATGATTATTTACAGGCGGTATCATGGATATTAATGTGTATCGGTCTCTCATTAATGAAATCACCGATGATTACCACAGTGATTAAGTATGTAATCAGATATAATGACTATAATAAGATGATCATACATAATACTCAACGTAATCCGACCATGGTCAGGGTAATAATTTCACGATTACCAGTATACAAAACGACCTACGGAGATGGACTAGGTGATGTTGTTCAGGGTCTATTTAGAAGGTTAGCCCCATAAGTAACACCGATTGCAAAGCAACTGGGAATGAAAGCTATTGATGTTGTTCGTGAAAAAGGTATTGGTGCAGTTGGTGATGTTGCTAGTAAAGCATTTTCTGCAATCAAGGATAGACTAGCACGATTAATACGACGAAAACCTCAGCCACCAGTGAAACTGGCCAGCACTGAAATGATGCCCGCAAATATTAGTAAAATAATAAATCAAGCTGCGAATCAAAAACTAGCAGAGTTGGCCGATGTACCACTATCAGAAAAAGAAAAAAATATAACCGCTCGTCTAATAGCTGGAAGTGGTCTTCATGTTAGACGATAATAAATATAATAAAGATGTTCAAACGTATATCTGATCCCGCATTTGACATGGACGCAACGGTTCTTAAGGATGAGTCTGCGCGTGATTATCAATATTTCTCTTATGACGCACGAATTCCAGATCAGTGTGGGCGAATTGAACTTCAAGTTCAAGATACAAGTAGGTATTTCTTTCCCGCTGAAGCATTCATTGAAGTTGAAGGTAAAATTTTTAAAGCAGATAATACTGAATATGGAAACGATGATGGTTTTGGTTTTGTTAATAACGGTATTATGGCGTTGTTTGACAGAGCTACGTACATGATTAACGGAAAAAATATTGAATCAATTCAAAAAGATGTTGACGTTGCAACGACGATACTTGGTCTTTCAAGATACAGCGACGATTATTCAAGATCAGCTGGTCCATCAATGATGTTTACCAAGGACACTTCTGATCATCCAGATCACAGGAATGTAACTATAGGTAATGTAAGAAATGCTACAGGACTCGTAGAAACTCCTGCAGTAATATCAATGAATGCAAATTTTAATTTAGGATTTGCATCACGTAAAGCAATGTTAAAGGACAGAATGTTTTCATGTGCAGTTCCATTATCACATATTTTTGGATTCTGCAGAAATGTTAGAAAAGTTATTTTTGGAGCTAAGCACACAGTTGTACTTGTAAGAAAAGTCACGGACGACGATGCAATATGGCACGTTGAAGGAGCTGATGATGCTGGAACTAGAGCACTTCATGGTAAAGTAATACTAACAAAACTTTCATTGTGGATACCAGTAATGACTCCAACAATATCTGAAGAAGAATGTCTACTCTCTTTTATGGGTCAGGGTGGTAAATCAATGTCATCATGGTTAACAATGACCACAGATAGTGTTCAAAGTGCAATTAATGGTTTATTCACATGGCAAATAGCTTCTCAGCAGGGTGTTTCTGCACCGCGACATATATTCATTGCGCTTCAAAATAATACACGATTAAATAATCAAGTACAAAGATTGATGATATTTGACAAACTTGGTGTTTCCGAGGTTTCCTTAAGAATAAATGGACATCAAGAACCATCTGAGGATATTTTATTGAATTTCGAGCAAAATCATGTAGCACGTGCATATCATCGTCTGATGACGTTCATGGGACGTGATCAAAATGTTGATTCTGGTTTACAAATATCACAGTTAGATTTTACAACCTCATATCCAATTTATTACTTTTCACTCGAACATTTAGATTTAACCAGACAATCTGTTGTAGATATACATTTTCGAGCTCGTGTTAATAGAAATATTATAGAAATTCATAATTACAGAGCAATCGCCATTATACTCAGCGATAAATCAATGTTACTTGAAGGTGTTGGTGGACGAATGTGAGTCACTGATGCTCCAGTAGAAAACATGTAATTAGATCACTCATAATATTATAATGTCATATAATCATGTTAATGTCAGTCTGACTCCTGGTCAGATTAAAAGGCTACAATCAGCATCAAAAGATAACTGCGGAATAAAAATATCGCTAAAAAAAAGAACAGATCGCAGGTGGTCAAAATAAATTTTCTCTTACAGAACGTCAGTTCAGAAACTTCAATGAAGCCAAAAATCAAAGAAAGGTATAAAACTTAATCTTTCTGCGGGTGCCATTAAAGATATTGTTAAATCTGGTGGTATATTTCCACTTCTTGCAGCTATACCAGCATTAATAGCCGCTGCAGCCCCAGCTGTTGCAAAAGCAGCTGCGTTATGTGCTGTTGGAACCGCTGCTGGAATGGCATTAAAGAAAGCAACCGGACAGGGAATCATGCACGCAGAAAGCTTAAAAAAAAGATCACGGGCAAAACAACACGGAAGACGTCTAAGATTATCAGGCCCAGTATACGGTCGCGGTCTAAGATTGCCAGGGACCCCATATTCATGGTACGGAAAGGGTCTAAGACTTCCCGGGGCAGTTCATTGATTCTGCCCATGTCCAATTTTGATTTACTTGATGCTCCTAAAAAATTAAAAATAAAAATCTTCAGGTGTTTTTATCCGTGATCAATTACCAAAACAACCAAATAATATTGAAACTGGTATTATTAATCTCGATAAAAACTCTGGTCATGGCACTCACTGGGTTGCACATGTAATTGATCCACGTGGAATAATTTATTTTGATTCGTATGGGTTGGCGCTACCAAAAGAATTTTTAAAATATGTTAGCAGCATGCAAAGTATTCCAATCTGGTATTCAACATTACCAACACAAAAATTAACTGATCTGCCAATATGTAGTCGTGAAGTACTTGCTGTACTTGATGCTGTATCTTTGGCACCACCAGGAAAACCACCTCATAAAGTCATGCATGAATATACTATGTTGTCACATTTAAACAGACATTAATAAATATAATGGTAGATATTTACGGAAGATCTTCTTGCGGTAAAGCTCAGCAGCAAGGTGATTTATCTAAATATGCAACTCTTGACCAGCTCAGAAATGAAATCGATATTTATTAAACATTACAAGTGTGGATCAAAATGAAGTCATTGTTTTTCAGGATATACAAGGACGATTAAAGACAAGTAATATACAACTGCCAGATGTACTCATACGAATTCCTACCGCGGTTGTTAATAATATCGTCACTTTTACTGATCAAGGTAAAATACAAGATTCTGGTAAGTCAGTTAACGATTACATCAAGAAAGCTGGTGATTCATTCACGGGTAACATTATCATGAATCGAAATAAAATTATAGACCTTGGAAACCTAGCTGCAGATACAGACGCCGTGACAAAAAAATACGTCGATGATCAAGAATCTAAGTACGTATTAGTCAACGGTGGTATAATGCGTGCATTTCTCAACATGAATAATAATGGTATTAATAATCTCAGAACACCATAATCTGATTTTGATGCTGCAACGAAAAAATAGTCGATGATAAGGAAATTCCAGTAACAACTTCGTTAGCAACAATCAATGATGGAATGACCACGCTCAAAACTGATTTTACTAATCAAGTACAACTGTTTCTGAATTTCCGCAGAAATGTAAACAGAACCATTAATGAATTTTTTGGAAGTCCACCAACTGTTGACATAAAACTCTCTGACGTTAACACGAAACTCAATGATATTGTCAGTGGAATCCCTAATATTGTTAGTAAAACTTATCTGATTAAAATTCCACACAAACAAATTAACAATATCGTGTACACAGTAGCATCAGGATCATCAACATGGACACCACGCGATAACAGTCTCAAACATACCACAGAAGTAACTGGGTTATACAGGCTGTCCATGTATGGTTTGGAAATTACTGCGACCACTTCATCATCACCGAATGTACATCATAATCCTCTACTGGTGGTGCTAAATAAGAACACCAAAGAAACATTTACGTTGACATCAATGGAAATGCCCCCGAGACGTTACTGGTGGTGTTTGGAATTTGTAGCTGAAACTCCTCAATTAATTACTTAATTAAATGACGTCATTAAGTATAATGAATCAAACCCAAGGACCCCAGTCCCACATCGACGTTCAATGTCACAGATACAATCAGATATGTAAATGTCAGATTGAATTAAAAAATATCATCGACGATTATATAGTAAAAGTAAAAAAAATATCACAGACGTATGGTTGTCATTGATATAATTGTTTACTCAGTTTCTGCTATTATTGCTGGAGCTGGATTATTATTATCAACAATAACAATGACAGCGCCTGCAGTTGTAACAATTGTCATTTCAACTTCAACGACTATCACAGGCATTCTCAGTATTATCGCTAAGAAGATAGCTACATGTACAAATGATAAATTACACGAGTATATAATAAAATTACATACAGTAACAACAGCTTATTCTAAACTATCGTCATATATTTCGTCCTACCTCAGCGATGGTAAAATATCTGATGAGTTCGCAACGATAATGAAAACCTACAATGAAGTATTCCTTGACAACAGCCAAGGCAAAAAAATGGAGAATTAAATTCCCGATTTAAAATAATAACAACAATAATAATAATGTCAGCGTCCTTGACTGAGTCAAGAGAATTACTTCAACAGATCGTCACTAATACAGCACCGTCAAAAACTACTATGATATCATTAAGTTCAACCAATCCCGAGTTTAGCGTTAACTTTCCAACCACAATTCCAGCAAAAGAAATAGCCCTAGCACAATTGCGAGTTTATCATAGCTGGCCAAATATTAGATCAAAACCATTCAGTGTACTACAACCGAATAATTCATTAGTATTTGCAAATAAGAATAAACCTGATGGAACTCCTGATTGGCAAGTAGTTAGTATTCCAACGGGCAGTTATCAAATAGAACAGATCAATGATGAATTCCAGCGCAGAATTAAATCTATTACAGGAAAAGAATTAAAAAAAGCAATTACTGCTTACAAACCAACATTATCAGCAGCGATTGAAATAAATTCTCCTGATTATTCTGTAGATATTTATCAAACTTCGATTAGATCAGTATTAGGCTGGCTTGAAGTTGAACCAGTTTATAAAGGCCCACCAGAACCACAACGATCTGATTTTACTATAGATGTTAAAAAATTTATACAAATCCCAGAATATCGAAAAACTTATCCATTTATGGAAAATCCAGCTCATTATGGTTATAAATATTATACTCATTTTATAGATTTCATTCAAGGTAAGAAAGGTACAACATCAACAATTAACGCTGAAGAAATTAACTCAGAATCTAGTCCAATTAAATCTGAACATGAACGTGTACTTAATGATCTAAGAAATTTATTTTCCAGCATCAACACTTTTTATGACGATGATTTAAAAACTCAAATAACTGAAACAATACAACATGTGAATCAAGTTGCATCAGACTTAGAATATGCAAATAAGGCTATCGTTGACTGAGAAAAAACATTAAATGCACCGGTAGATAGATTTTTTAATGGTTATATAGTTAATGAAGACGGTCCTATTCAGCGTGTAAGTTATAAACGTTTATTTAAAACAGTATTTCTTAAATTTTATGGAATTACAGAAGAACAGCTACCAACATTTGTAATTCCGGGATTTAACTCTGAAGAGCTAAAGAAATCAATTAATGATCTTATTGATGAACATTTTAAAAGAATATGTGATTCATGGAGAAAATTAATCCCACCACCAACCATTCTTAAATATAATAATGATCCACACGGTGGAGGCCGCCATATCTCAATTGGTATTGTTAATATAACATCAACAATCGCAGTCAATCTAGTATGTGACGTAATTGATGGCAGCTATCAAGTAGATCTTTCAAAGTCTAACCAGGCTCAGCAAGGATATATATTATATTCATTCAGTCCTCAAGCTCCACCTGGGTGGTTAATTGTATCTAAGCCAACTAATCCCGTTTATCTACGTGTACATAATTCGTTATTATCAAGGATACATTTCAAACTTACTGACCAGACAGGACATGTTCTGGATTTAAGAAATGAAGAGTTGAATATTAATCTGTATGTACACTCATAGAGCATTATTGTAGAACATCCGAGCAAATATTCCCTGATATAATCAGGGGGAAAAAAATAATCTGATTCTGAAATAATACATTATTTTTATTTACTGATTTTTCATAATCTGATGGGCTAAATAGTACTCTGATTAATGAAATGGTTACAAATTTCTCGATGTGATGGGTTAAATGGTACTCTGATTAACGAAATGGTTACAAATTCTTCAATCTGATGGGTTAAACAGTACTCAAAATTGTTAAAATCTGAATAAATAATCAAATTTCCTATAATAATGTATGTCTGAGGCAATTGCACATATAATGAAGTGAGATATCTCTGCCGAGCAAAAACTCTGTAGAGTAAATTAAGCGATTATCTCCCTTGTTACATCGTTACCTGTAATATATTACAAATGCAGTTGTATATATATATTTTAACCTAGCAAACGAAAACTTATACAGAAAATGTAATGTGCGATTATTTTATACAGTATATTTTATGAAGTGTGTTTGAAAATTAAAGTAAATCCATGCTACAGTTCTACAATAACTGATTTTATTCACTACGCCAAGTGTGGCATGTTATATTGATCTGCATGTACACGCTAGGTGTGGCATGTTATATTGATCTGCATGTACTCTTCAACTTCCGGACTTCCTGTGTAGAATTATCATATTTTATAAAGTGTGTTTGGAAATTGAAGTAAATCTATGCCACAGTTCTATAATAATTGTGATTTTATTCAGTATACTGCTCGTGCGTAATTTGCCTGCTTATTCAGTATTGGGTTAACTATATGATAATTTTAAAACGTATGTTTATATGAATCAGAAAGTGGTGCAGTGTTATAATGTTGGATTATCATACTGAGGGCTGCGAGTTCGATTCCTGTGGCTGACAAGTGTCGACAGTATCAGAAAAATGCCATTTTCCTTAAAGGATGGGGAGCAAAGCTCCAAGGAATTCAATAACCTCTCACGTCAAACAATGTGGTGAGTGCGTTTTGCACTTACCCCGGGGTTTGATTTGGTGGGGGGTTATTGAATTCGCAATGCCTAGACAGTCCTCTGAATCTCTAAAGTTTCGTTTCATTTAGTGATTCGCTGGGGGATGTGTCTATGCAAGCTCCTTAAAATAATCAGTTGCATGCGTGAGCTCTCTACCTCATTTAAGAGACCCCATAAAGAAACATTCAGAAAGAATGTTGCCAAAAAGAAAACTTTATCGGGTGCCAATAACAGTCATAAGAAAGACATCATCATGCAAAGGACCCCTCAAAGGAGCCACAGGCAATGAAGGGGCCCCAGTGACGGGTAACCGCTTACGATGCTACTGATTATTTTTGATACTTTTTTTTTGTTATATGGATTTAATTTAAACAAATATTTATTATATAATGAACTATGAAAATATTAACAATATTATCTCTGCTATAAAAAAATTACAACGTGACGGAATAAAGATATCTGATAATCTTGATCCTCAGAAAATTATGTGTGATTTTGAATCATTACAACAACGAAAATTCGATAATAAATATACATTACCATCTGATTATAGATTCATGAAATTAATTTATCAATCTATGTTAGAATCCTTGGCAAAGGTAAATGACACACAGGTAAAGCTATTTGCAACCTCTTGCACGTTCAATCGAAAAGATTAGATCTGAATTGTCTCACGAGTACGAAAGAAAAAAGATTGTGAGTAACCGTGTAATGCAGTTGAAAAAGATTATGTCATTTGATTCTGTCAAAAGTGACACTGAGAGCAGCAACAGTGAAGGTGGACCTTTGACTGTGGTGATGGCTAAACAAAACCCTTGGGAAAATTGACAGAGTCGAACTATACAGTAAAAAAAATATTTATTTATTGTTTTTTTTATTTTATTTTAAGTCTCATTGACCCACCTACAAGAGTACAGAGTTATCTCGTTTAATCATCTGACACAATAAGGATATATTCAAATGTTATCCGCTCATTGTATTTTTTTGAAAATGAAGATTCGTATGTTTTATTTGCGACAAATTGCACTGATTGTGGATGTATGCCAAAATATTTGGCAGCTGCATCTATCGATGGAAAAGTTATTTCTTGGCCTGTTTCTGCATTTACAGCTTTAATAGCTCTCTTTCCAAATATTTTACACTTTCCTGTAATTCCACGTGCAGAATTCTGACTCTGCGTAATAGCTTGCAGGTTACATAAATGATTATTTTTTGGATATCCATCAATATGATCAATTACAAGTCCATCTTTAATGACCCCATGAAAGCATTCATAGATGAATCTATGTGAGAAATAATTTTTATTTCCACTGGTATTGAATATAAAATAACCAAATTTATTAACAATACCGATTGGGTTTTTCGATCGACAATTTCTGATCACACCATAATGAGATGCTTCATAATTTTTAATGATCGGATGCGTTACAAATTTTTGCTCCATTTATATAATAATATTATTTGTCTAAATCATTATTTTGAAAATCTAGCAAGATAATCTTCTGCCGTTTTTACAGGAGATTCGACATTTTTTTATCATAATATCGTTTTAGTTCTCTATACTTTTTACCACCGCATTTTACACACAACTGAGTTTTTCCTCTGACTCCAACACCACACTGCACACACGGTTTTGGTCCTAGACTCCCATGTCTAATGCTTTGCATATAGTAGCCGCAGAATTCATTTATGCATGCTTTGTTACAAGGAGAAGTATATCCGATCATAAGCCAATCATATCGATTATTTGTTTGAATCATTATATATATATATATATATATATATATATATATATATATATATATATATTAAAATTCAATTTAAATATTTATTTGTCATAATTATAATAATGGAGGAATTATCCGCAATTGAACCTTCCACTGTCTCAGCAGGAGCTAGATTTGACCTCGACAAACTACAGAAATCTAAATTTAGTTTTTCGATGCAAGATCTGGCTTTAACAAATATGGATATAACTAAACGTATTCATGAAGCCAAGAAGGAATTTCGAGACGATGGTGCGGCTCATGTGTGGTCGACATTCAGGATCATGAATACTATCAATGCTAGAATGAGTGATGAACGAGGTAAAAATATTATCAACTATCTCGACAATAAGCGATATATTATTCTAGTAAAATTTATTGTAAATACAGACGAAGACACTTGGATTATTCGTGATAAGCGCGACCCTATACGCGTTACTGGAAATAACATTGTTACATTAAATAACAAATCCAAACCCGGAATACTGACTGGTATTGACAAACCGTATCATGAATGAGCGTATCCTGTGACTGCGGTTGTCCATGCAATATATCCGCTGAATAATAAACCTGACGTCAATGATCCCAAGCTGATGAGACTGTCAGAGTTAATAATAAATTGTGTAGCTGAACGAGTTACAGAACACTTCACAAACGTGATACGTGGCAATCGTTTAACGGATTTACGATGTAAAAAAATAAATGAGTGGGCAGAAGCAGTTAAAGATACCGGAGTGTCTATCAGCGACGTTGCTGAGCTGGGAAAGATATTAAAATTCCCAATAACAGTGAAGACATTAACCAGAGAGATTTTGTATAAATCGAAATATGAATCAAGAGGAGCTTCAATAGATATTATTGATCATAACGCACACGCATGGACTGTGGCAGTAACAATATTTCCACAAAACAGAACGGTTAAATTTTATGTTGGTCATATATTTGATTTTATTAGAAATATCAGCAAAAGTGACCCTGTATCTGTTTGGTTGTTTCAAAGTTCAGAATATGATTATTACGATCAGTTTGTACGGCCTGGTGGGGATATTAATCGTACAGAATCTCTTCATAGAGAAATGAAAAATCTTGCACTGAAATATACTTCTGACGATGTCAAGGTTGGACAATTACTGAATAATTCTTTTACCGTTCCATCAGTTGCTGCTCACTTTGCTCAGGAGAAAAATTCATGGAAACCGACACAATTGGAATTTCTTGAAGATGTCCAGAAAAGTTGTATTGAATATGGGCACAGTGGATTATGGAATACTAAATACAATTATAGCGATGTTATCTCAATTGATATGGTAGCGTGTTATCCTGGAAGTTTTCTTGGGTACGGAGAGTGTTCTGAATACTTTAAGAGATTTGGGCATCCATCACACGAGATGACCAGAGTTGAGATAAACAGACCCTTACCAAATTTTGACTTAACTGGATTCGCCTATATAGAATCATTTGAGTATACAGAAAATCTCCATCCGATTACTTATGCTTGGTTTGGAAAACATTTTTCAGAAAAATGTTGGGTTCCAATAGTACTATTATGATATATGCTCGATAATAAAATATTGATATCATCGAAGGTAAAGGAAGCGATTATATCGTATCGTCCACAGAAACAAGTTTGGTTACCAGAACCAGATAGATTTAATACTGATGATGTCAGGAAAGTTGTTGTTGTTGTGTGCTGGATTTTTAACGTAGCTTTAACAATTTTTCAGTCATATCGCTACGATATCTGCAGTGTGGCAGTTTATAGTGATGTCTAGCACTGGGGCATCATGCCGCAGACATGTAGCATGATGTCCCACCCAGTCACATTATCCTGACACCAGGCTGACCAGTCCTAACACAAACCTCTTAATGCTGAGCGCTCAGCGAGGCAGCTGTTAGTAACATTTTTGTAAGTCTTTGGTATGACTCGGCCGAGGATGGAACTCGCGACCACCCGCATCCGAGGCAGACGTTCTAACCACTAGGCCACCGGAGCGGTCTGGTCCTGTACCATTTACATATTTAATTATCTTAGTACTGACAATCATGACTAGATACACTGTTGATCTAAAATGATCATAAACGACACTGTACAAGATTAATTATGGACGATGCTGAACTCGATTTTATAATTGCTGATACAACAGAAAAAAACACATTTATAAATCGAAGTAATGCTTATTTATCAGACGGAATCAAACTAGGTACAATTGTGAGCTATACTGATGGCGACCCACCTCAGTTTACTCATTTAAGATCTTCGATGCTAGCGTACTTTTCAATAAATCTACTGTCAATGATAAATAGATTTTGTCGTTACACTGTCAGAGTTGCTACGGATTCATTTTATATAAATAAAAAATATACGGATTTGTTAAAACCGCTACTCGGTAATGGTGAATGGGGATCATGGAGAATAAAACAAGAAAATATACTTAGTTATTCTGAATCTGCCGACATTGAAATTAAGGAAATATATTACAAGAATAATCAAGTATCAGAATTGTCATCTGCACCATCTGTATATGACCCTGTGGCTAGACATAAGACTGTTTATCTTAATGGATGTGGTGGTTCAGGTAAAACAACTCATGTGATTAAATTATTCCTGAACAACCATTCAGATATAATTGTTTTGACACCTACACATAAACTCGCCAGAGAAATAAAAGAATGCGGAAAAAATCTCAAACTTATCATACTTTCTTCAGATGGTGTGGAGAGACATGGACTCCTGAGTGAATGGGTGAGAAATATATACCTAAATATATTATCTGGGACGAGATAGATACGGTATCGTTAGAAATATTAAAAATATTTCTTGATTGGTTATTGACAAAGAATACTGCTGTAATAATGTGTGGTGATCATGGTCAACCACCATCCTTCGTCGGTCAATCTCCACATGAATGGTTAAAACCATTTGTAGATTACTATGAAGAAATAAATGATGAGCATAGAGCTATTGATGAACCGCTGAAAGAACTTAAAAGGTCAATCAGATTACAGCCAGATAAAATACAATGTGAGATAATGCGTAAAGTAATTCCAGAAACTCCTGTGAATGATTTTTGGAATTTATGGAGACCTGCTGATTTGATAGTCGCAAGTAGAAAAATAGTTCGTGATGAACTGCAAGAGAAATTATTTCTGTTACATAAAGAAAAATTTTCAAATCTACCTGTACCATTGTGTTATCGCCCAGCAGATACTCGACGACAGAATATTGAAATTGAAATTCCTGGTGGTGGGATACAAAATCTTGTATTGAATGATATTGTTTTGGTTGCTGTTGATGTTGTTCAGAGCGCATTAAAGATGGATAAAACTACATGGAAATTAGGATACGCTATAACAATTCATTCGTCACAGGGATTAACTATTTCTGATACAAATATCTGGATTGTCGATGATCGGATCGAATCGTCGAATTTAGTTTATTTCACAGTGTCTCGAGTCAGAAGAATATCTCAGTTGCACAGGGTTATCATAGATTACGTGATAACTGAAGAAATCACCAGTGACTTTGTTGTCATAAAGAAAAAATTAGCGAGTTATAAGCAATGTGACAAAAAACATAAGCGTGACTTTGATCTTGATGCTGAATTTATTATAACACTGAAACAATAACAGAACAATCATTGTGCAAGTTGTAACACAATAATGTTGTGGCAGTATTTGAATAATAATCCAAGACAGTTCACCGTGGATAGAATTAATAGTAGTCTTGGTCACACATGCGAAAATGTAATGCTAACGTGTCTTGAATGTAATCGACGTAGGGGTGCAAGTTTACATAAGTGAAGGTGGTGGCAATTGTGTGTCTTTAGGAATTATTTGTAATTGTTCACGTACAAATCCACGTTGAGGAGCTGTCAAATCTAGTCTGTAGATTGCAGGTCTACCTGTGGATCTTACCACGCTAGAAATTTTATGTGTAGTCACACTCCAGATAGGATCAGCTGCTCTTTTTTTTACCACCTTCAAGTTCACCAGGTTCATATAAATATCTTACAATTACATTACCTAATACTGGTTGAGGGGAAGATTCACGTCATTGTCCGTAGCCATCACTACAGGGTATATATTTCTTTGTAATTGCATTAGCAGGCTTCATAGAAGATGCACGAGTAATTTCATTATTCAACACAGCTATCACACTTGGTAACCTTGCAACCCATTCACGAGATCTCTCCCCGGACTTAAAGTCAGTGGATATTTCCTTTGTATATTGATATCCAAATAACCGCTCAGCAAGTGTTCGATTAAATCGTTCAACGATTGCCAGATCACGATGAATTTCAGTGTGCCCTCGTCTGATTTTAACGTTATGTTTTTTCATCAACGATGATGTTGCACCAAGAAATTCTTTGCCAGGATCAACCTGTAATAGTTGTGGCCATCGCAAGGGTCCTCGTTGATAAATTCGTTCAAACGCAGATGCAACTTCAGATGCTGTTTTTGTTGATAGTGGTTCTGCTTCTTTATATCTACTTGCAACGTCAACGACAGTCAATGCGTATTTGTACGTGCGTGATTGACGTCTACCAATTTTAATGGTGTCATGTGGCAAAAATAAAATATCTGCTTGATGAACTTCATTAGGGGTGCTGACATCAAAATGTGCGTACTGAATTTTTTTAGGTGGTGGTAGATAAATTTGCCATATTGCCTGTCGTGCTAACCAATTTGCAGCAACAGAATGTGAGACTTTTGCTGCTTCAGCAAGTTTACTAATCGCTGCTCTGCCTCTCAAATATCCTCTTGGGCTTTAATAAATGGATTCCATTATAATAGTTATATAATTAATTACCCAGCCCCTAGCATTATTTTACCTTTCATAGCAGATTTTACTAGGAAGCTAGCAAGTTTTTCTCTTAGAGACTTATTTTTTATAGAATTTAATGCATGAATCAACTTCACATCCGCAATATGTCGTTGTTGTAAATCCTTGCTTTTATACGCAACATCATGAACATGACACGCTTGATCAATCTTATTTATTGATGTTCTCCTGGTCTTGGTTGATCTTGATCATCAAGTCAAATATCAAATCGAGTTCCAGGACCACAATAATTGTATCCTGGTAAGTGTTCTTCCCCTGGATATTTCGCCCACGGAACCCCTGGTAATTTTCCCAATGAAGCAGCAATATCACCTCCTGTCTTTGTGCTAGACGAAATAAATTTTTATTTTTTTGTGCCACACTTTTCACACTTACCTGTCAGTGCACGCATTTTATTTTTTGTTATTAGTGTTGTTAATCCAATGGTGGGGGTTGTTGCCTTACATCAAACACAATACAGACTCATATTATATATTATATGGATATAATTGACTTCTCAGCAACACGAAAACAAGAACCAGTAAGACACCATCCAGCACTACCAAATTCTATTAGAATGATAATAATAGGCCCATCTGGATCTGGTAAGACACAATTATTACTTAATCTGATAATGCGATGGCTCAAGTGGAATAAATTATATTTAGTAGCACCATCTGTAGATGATCAACGATGTTATGAAGTACTTAAAGATTTTAACAAAAATGCAAAATTATTAGACGAAGACGGAAACGATAGTATTGATTTTATCACTGATATTGATGAAGCACCATCTGTAAATGACCTGGATGGATTTATTAATAACCTCGTAGTATATGATGATGTGATGCTGGACAAACAATCAAATCCAGCTCGGATATTTTCCAGAGGCAGACACAAAAATACTGACGTGATTTATGTTACACAACGTTATACACAAATACCTAAAGTGATCAGAGACAACTGCAATATTTTAGTTGTGTTTAATGGAGTAGATAATTATACCTTACAAAATATTTATCATACTTGGTGCTCAAGGGATATGGACATGATTAAGTTGAAAAACTTCTTTTCAAAAGCACAAGCTGTTCTGTTTGGATTTATTACGATAAATCTACATGACCCAAGATCTAGGTATCGTATAGTCTGGATAAAATCTTTGGTTAATTACAGCAGCAGAGGAGGTGAATGACCAAAATTGAATGACCCGGCGATTAAACGAAACACACCATAAAATAAAAACAAAGAGTCAAAGATAAAATAACAAAATGAGCTAACCCAATTAGAGAACCTCTCGGTCAGTTAGAGGCTTTGGTTTGATGTTATTGACCTTATTTTCAGCCTTCGTAGGAACCTTTATTTTTCATAAATCAAGTTTCCAGCAAAATGGTCTGTTCACCTCCTCTGCTGCTCTCTCAGGTTGGGGAGCTTATGAACTTGATTGAAATAGATCAATCTCTGGTAGAGGGAAAAAGAGTGAGACCATTTTTTCCATAAATCATCTAGAGTTGTTAGCAATTTCTTATGCCTTACAAGTTTTTCATGCAGATAACAGAAATGTCCATACTGAGATTCAGTCTGACTACATATGTGCTATCTTGTGTATTAGTAATATGGGTAGAATGGCATCAATTCAATTGGATCAGCTAGCCAGACAGATTTGGGAATGGCATTTGGAAAGGGAAATATTCGTATCTGCAGTCCATATTGCTAGCAAACATAATATACAGGCAGATTATCTGTCCTGGAACTTTTCTGACTCCACTGAATGGATGCTAAAGAAAGAAATTTTTCAAGGATTGTGTGCACAAACTTTTGTTCCAGACATTGATCTTTTTTGCATCTAGATTAAGCTGTCAGTTAAAGAAGTTCATCTCATGGTTTCCAGAACCAGGTGCTTTTGAAATTGATGCTTTTTCTTTCTCCTGGCATGATTTAATCCGATACATTTTTCCCCCTTTTAATTTGGTTGGGAAAATATTGAATAAAATTACTGCTAATAATGTTAATAAAGCACTCCTAATTGTTCCACACTGGACATCACAATCCTGTTTTTTCCTTTACTCTCGTCCTGTTTAATTTCTCTTCCAATTAGACTTCCAAGGCATAAAAATATACTGACTCTTCCACACAATGGTCAAACTCATCCTCTAGGGAAGACCCTATCTTTAATCGCAGTAACTGTATCAGGAGATTGGTCCAAAACCAAGGACTTCCAACAACAGCTGTGGACATCATTAATAATTCATGGAGACCGGGAACAACTAAACAATATAATTTGGCATGGAAAAAAATTGAATTTTTGGTGTAAGATCAGGGAAATTAATCCCTTTTGTGTCTCTGAGATAACAGTTATTTCACACTTAGATTCTTTGGTAACTGAAGGTAAGTCTTGTAGTGTCATCAATACTCACAAGGCAATGTTACTTTCTACTTTGAGAATGTTTGATAATGTATGGTGCCTCAACCCTTTGTTGATTAATAGATACTTGAAGGGACTGTTTAACAAAAGTCTGCCAAAACCAAGATATGTTGACATTGGGATGTAAACCTAGTCTTAAAATACCTGTATACCCTTTTTCCTTTGGAAACTATATCTTTAAGATTATTAACAATGAAGCTGGTTGCTCTTATTGCTTTATCTACAGCTCCAAGAAAACAAACTCTAAAATCTTTGAATTTACATAACATGACTTGTATGGCAGATAAGATAGTATTCAGTTTTTCAGATTTGTTGAAAACTTCAAGACAAGGTAAGAATTTCCAGTAGGAACTCCTACATTACAAGGATGAGAAGCTTTGTGCTATGCATACTTTGTTACATTATCTTGACAGGACTAACAATCTTCAGAAATCTACTCAAGTTCTGGTATCATATTGTTCCTATAGAGCCATGACATCTAGTACTATTGCAAGATGGTTAAAAATGGTTTTAGAACAATCAGGAATTGATACATCTCAATTCAAAGCTCATTCTTACAGAACTGCTGCAGCATCAGCTGCTTTCAGACAAGGCTGGTCCTTACACAATATATTAAAAATGGTGGACTGGACATCAGTAAAGACTTTTCACAAATTTTATTTAAGGGATATTCAGGCTAATAGTAAGGGTTTTGCTGAAGCAGTTATTAATAGCATATAAATAACATTTTTTGTTTGATTATGGTTTACAGGTTAACATCTGTTCCCTTTTTCCTCTTGATGTTTTTAGCAGATGTTTTGTTGTCAATCTTTAAAGATGCCATGTATACATGTGAGGCTGAAGGCTTTACGAAAAATAATGAACCTCTCATCCAAGCATTTGCGAAGGATGAGGGGCATTATTGGAGTAAAGCCGGAGGCTGAGCATGTATACACCCACCCATTCTTTGTTACAGGTTGGAGTTTTTTCCCTCCCTGTATTATACAGACAACAAAACACTTCACTTTAAACTATGAGATACCTCGTGCGGGTGGCTTGTTTATATAGGATACTTCAGGTAACACATCATGTGACTGATAAAAAAGTTTCCTTTTCTTTGAAGAGCACCTGTTTCCGCCAATGACTTAGTAACATGCTACGTGTACATGCTTAGCCTCCACCTTTACTCCAATGATGCCCCTCATCCTTCACAAATGCTTGGATGAGGGGTTCTTTTTTCACTAGTTGAGTGAATACATCACTTTTACTATTGAGTAAAACCGTCATTCTTTTCATTGTGTAAAGTTACTGTGAATTGTTCACCTTTGTCCTTGTACTGTGTAAGGTCATTTATTTGTATTTATATTTGTTGCATTTTTAGGTTCGTGTGTATTATGTTGACTTGTCCAATATTTGGATCTTAAACACACATGTATTAATCAATATTCTTTTCTCATTCAAGTCATACATCAATAAACATTGTATTTGTATCACCATCAAAAGTGTTCTGTTGTAAATCTGAAATCCAAACTCAGTTATCTTGTTACAAATGGTGTCAGAAGTGGGATCATCTCGGATTTAGCAGAGCACTATTATTGTTTCATTATTCTTGTATGATTTTTTGTGTGTTTCAGACATTCATGACAAGACAGTGAGGTTAAGTAGCCATTTAACATTACTTTATTTTTTGTGCACATTTCAAGTTTTTGTTGCCTTCCGACAAGGAAAATATGGTTTATTTGTTAAAATTATAAAAATTACACCTTTTGGCATCATAGTGCACTTTAGGTTGGTCATATCAGATTTTTGAAATGTCATCAATGAAAGAACTTGTGGAACTGAGGAAACAGTTTGGCTATGAGGGGGAATCTCTGAGAAATTTTGTTTGTAAAGAACAGGCTAGGGAAAGGGACCAGAGGTTAAAGGAGAGGGAAATAGAAAGGGAGAAACTGGAGATAGAAAGGGAAGCCGCAGAAAGAAAAATAGCTTTTAAAAAGGAGAAGATAGAATTAGAAAAGCAGGCTGAAAAGGAAAAGGTAGAATTAGAGAGGAAGATAGAGTTAGAAAAACAGGCCGAAAAAGAAAGGATAGAATGGGAAAAGCAAGCAGAAAGGGAAATGGTACAACTACTACCAGAAGTAGAAGAAAGGAGATTTGAAAGGGCAAAACAAGTGAGGTTAGAAGCTTTGGAGATAGAAGATAGAAATAGAGAGAGGGAGTTTCAAAGAAATTCTGAGCTATTGCAAACCAAGAGGGAGGGGGAACATGAGTTTAAACTGAGAGGTCCAAAATTGCCCCCATTTGAAGACGACGAAGATAACATGGATAGTTATCTAAACAGGTTTGAAAGGTAAGCCACTGTACAAAAATGGAAAAAAGAGGATTGGTCACTTCATCTTAGCGTGTTGCTTAAGGGTAAAGCAAGAGACATGTATTCTCGTTTATCCGCGGCCGATTAGCTAAATTACCTTGCGTTGAAAGAAGCACTTCTGAAGAAATATAAGCTAACCGAGCAAGGGTTTCGCAAGAAGTTTAAGTACAGCAAACCCGAGAGAGGCGAGACATTCACCCAGTTCGTCAGTAGGACATGCAATTACTTGCAGCGATGGGTGGAATGTCGTGAAGACATTTGAAGGTCTTATCGATTTCTTGCTTCGGGACCAGCTATTAAAAATTTGTGGCAAGGAGTTATATTTATTCTTGAGGGAAAGGTCCTTCATGAATATATATGACATGGCCACACAGGCGGATTTATTTACTGAAGCTCTGAGAGGTTCTCAGAATGTCATCTCGCGAGACAGAAAAGGTGGGAATCTGGCTAAGGACCAAAAACCCAAGGAACCTGAAAAACCTCGTAGGGATAACCAGGGAAGGCATAAGGACAAGCAATGTTTCACTTGCAAGGAGTGGGGTCATATTTCCCCCAATTGTCCTTAACGGAAGGGATCAGTCCAGAAAGTCATGGTGGCCACTGAAGGCAGATGGTCGGTAGATGAAAAACTTGATGTTTCCCAGCATGCTAACAGTGAAGCATTGTACGAGCCAGTGGTGTATGCAAGGATCGGTCATGACACTATACAATCGATCGTCATGTGTATTTTCCCGAGGCAAGAGTACCAATGGTGAATGGTACTGTCAACGGACAATAAGTTACTGTTTTACGAGACACAGGGTGCACTAGTGCAGTCGTGAAACGGAGCCTAGTCTGTGATGACCAATTGCTTGGATTTAAATCTCCTTGTATGCTACTGGACCAAACAATCAACCACATTCCGGTTGCAAGGATAGTTATCGAAACACCTTTTCAGACCGGAACCGTTGTGCATAGCCAATCCGATCTATGAACTTACAATTGGCAATGTACAGGGATCTAGACTCCCCAACCATGTCTGACTTCCTATTCCCGATCATCCAAGCAGTGCAAACCAGAGCTCAGGTAAAGGAGGATAACAAACCTCTACGTAAATTAAAAGTACCAGAAGCCATTACTGATATCTCCCGCCAAGAATTTCTGAACGAGCAAGAACGTGACGTGTCTTTAAATGCAACCTCGGAGAAAATGTCAGGTACTGTGAGGAAGTATAAGAGGGGGGGGTCCTCTAGATTTCTACATTGTAAAGTTTTAATGTACAGGGAATATACTACTCCTGATGATAGGAAGTTCTTACGAGTTGTTCCCCAGAAATTCAGGTCTCATGTACTCAAGGTGGCATACAAATCGGGTTCGGCAGGCCATTTGAGTATGAATAAAATCACGGTTAAAGTATTGCAAGAATTCTATTGGCCTGGTGTCAATAGCTATGTAGCATGGTTTTGTCGTTTGTGCGAGGTTTGTCAGAAGACAGCCTCAAAGGAAATGGACTACATCATTGATATGGAAGGTAAGCCCAAGATATTTCACGCAAATATGCTGAAACTCTATGCAGAAAGACCTAGTCAGACAATTGATAAAGGGATCTTGAACGTAGTATGTTTAGCGGTGATAGATAGGTCATGTGACGAATCAGAATTCGTCTCCAGTATCAAAATACCCCTTGAATACCCCAGTGACATAGGGAAAGAAGGTATAAACCAGATCAATGTACGCCCGGATTTATCCGAGGGTCAGCGTATGCAGATCTTGGAGGTTTTGTCCAAATACCTGAACGTGTTCACAGACAAACCAGGTCGTACCGGATTGATTCAACGTGAGATCAAGTTAAATACCTCAGAGCCGATCAGGATTATAGGATATCCAATAAAAAGGGAGACAATCAATGAAGAAGTGGGAAAAATATTAGCCCAGGAAGTGATTGAACCTTCCAGTTCCCTGTTGTTTTAGTCAGAAAGAATGATGGGACAAACTGTTTTTGCATTGGCTTTCGGCAACTGAACAAAATCACCGTGTTCGATGCAGAGCCAATGTCAGACATAGAAAGCTTATTTTCAAAGTTGGCAGGTCATAAATACATTTCCAAGTTAGACCTTACCAAGGGATATTGGCAAGTACCAATCGCTGATAATGCCCACGAATTAATGGCATTCACGACTCCCAAAGGTCTTTATCAATTTAAAGTCATGCCTTTCGGTTTAGTCAACGTCAGTGGGTCGTATGTTCGTCTCATGCACAAACTATTAACTGGTATGGAAAACGTCGCTAGTTTTGTAGATGATATCTTTGTTTATACATTTACCTGGGATGAACATGTTAAGGTGTTAAGGGATTTGTTCAATAGATTTCACACTGCTAATCTTACAGCTAGGCCCACCAAATGTAGTATAGGATATTTTAACCAGGAATGTTTGCACCATCTTGTAAGTGGACTAGGCCAGTTGAAACCTCACCCAGACAAAATAGGAGCAATCAGAGATGCACCTAGACCAGAAACCAAGAAACATGTAAGATCTTTCCTAGGTCTGATTGGGTTTTACATGAAATTTGTCCCAAAATTTGCGGCTATTACCAGCCCATTAGCAGACTTGACTAGGAAAGGGCAACCGAATAGAGTTCCCTGGGATGTTTGCCAGGAAAAAGCATTTTATGCTTTAAAACAGAGACTGATAAGTGCACCAATCTTAAAGTTGCCTGAATTGAACAAAAGTTTTGTGCTGAGGACTGATGCGTCCGGTACGGGACTTGGAGCTCTTTTGCTACAAGAGCAAGAGGGGATGAAATTGCCCATTGCTTATGCAAGTAGGAAATTGCTTTCTAGGGAAAAAAACTACTCCGTGATTGTGAAGGAGAGCCTAGCCTTAGTATGGGGGATAGGAAAATTCCATACATACCTTTTCTGGAGGGAGTTATCTTTCAAACAGACCAGCAGCTGCTCTTATACTTGAACAAAGCAAAGGTCGCCAATGCAAGATTGATGCATTGGGCTTTGTGTTTGCAACTGTATAGTTTCCAAATCGAGGTGATTCGAGGGTCGGAAAATGTGGGTGCTGATTTTTTAAGTAGGATACATTTAGCAAATCATTTTCATTCAGTATTCAAAACTGGATGTTTTAAATAATTGTTTATGTTCGCATTCCATGATTTTTCTAAAAGTGTTGCCACTTTTTATAAGGGGGGAAGTATTGTCACGGAATTGTATAAATCCCTCTATTTATTAAAAGCATGTACTCTGGTTTTGTTTTTTGTGCACAACGATACCTGAGGGTGATTTTTGTATATTGTACAATATTTCGAAAAAGTGAGTTTGATTCATCCCTGCCGCACGTGTGAAGTGCTCTCGATGGGAAAAACTTATTTACATCTAGCACAGCTACATCATATGTATATAAATGCCTCACCATAAAGTGATATCGTCACATTATGGAACGTCTTGTCAGTAAACAATCTACTTAGGGGCTTGCACATCTTCAGCTGTAGAGGTATGTAATTTATTAATTTCTTATGTATATTATTTCTTATGTATATTGTAAGTTAGAGCTATGTACGTACTATCACATTTATTTTTGTATGTTTTCAATTTTAATTTGGCTTGCGTAGTATAACGCAGATATTTTTTGTTCTTGTTTGTGACTTAGAAATAGATTTATATTAGCAATATAAAGTTGCATTTTCTTAAGAAACGTTTAGTACCATAGGAATCTTATCGGACATGGGTTCACTTCTGAACCTGTTTATTGTTTTGTACTACTGTATCGATAATGTAATTTGTATATGTGTCATGAGTAGCACATGGTGTTAGATGTATTTTCAGCTGACCAGAGTGATCCATGGTGATCGTGGTCGACATGGTACCAGCTAAAGAGCTAACCATAGAAGTTAACCATAGCAGCCATAGAGCTGAGTGAACAGTGTTGCTGGTTGAGTAGCAAGTGATCAGGCGTTGCTGACCGAATTGGTGGGCGCTGATTGCTTGATTGACCAAAGAATTGAATGGTGGTCGGTGACTACCTATAATGATGCTTGCTTGATTGACCAGTGTGACTGGTAGCCAAGTGTGATATTGACGGGAGTGTTTTGTGTTACTCCATGCATGTAATCTTTTAGCCGTGGGCTAATTTTGGGGTTTTGTTATACCCATTGTTTTGGGAGTGTAAAGATATGTTTGTATGATATCTGTCCAATCAATTCATCATTTTACTATTTGAGTAAAAAAAAATCTCATTTTTCACTAGTTGAGTGAATACATCATTTCTACTATTAAGTAAAACCGTCATTCTTTTCATCATGTGAAGTTACTGTGAATTGTTCACCTCTGTCCTTGTACTGTGTAAGGTCATTTATTTGTATTTATATTTGTTGCATTTTTAGGTTTGTGCGCATTATGTTAACTTGTCCAATATTTGGATCTTATACACGCACGTATTAATCAATATTCTTTTCACATTCAAGTTATACATCAATAAACATTGTATTTGTATCACCATCGAAAGTGTTCTGTTGTAAATCTGAAATCCCAACTCGGTTATCTTGTTACAATAAGCCCAATTACAACGCAAAACAGATTCCTGAATGGGGGTAAAAAAATTCATCCCACTGGGAAAACCAAAAGTTTGTAACAATAAACACATGTTATTTGTCATGTACTCCAGGTGTGGCCTTGATTTCACTAAATGAATCTTACCATTAGAATGAATAAAAATTTTCTTTTATAAAGTTGTTTACTAAAAGCCTTACTGATTTATGAATCAAGGTCAGCAATTAGATACAATATTTCAACTACTGGTTGTTTATCAGGTCAAACAGAACTGAACTGAATTTATTAAAAAAAATCAAATCCAGTAGACAAAATTATCATTACAATAACATGTAATGGAATAAAATAAAAATAAAAAAATTTAAAACTAACAAACAAGTGTATATATATATATATATATATATATATATATATATATATATATATATATATACACACATACACACACACACACACAGTACAATGCCAGCAGACTCCATCATCACTGGCTGATCACATGAATGCAAATACAAAAACTGCATCAAAGGTCATGCACTGGTTTTCAGATAAGACAGTAACAAAAGATAACAGCAATGTGTGTGAGCAATTATCCTGGATTATTTTAATTACATACCCAAGAACATGTGTCACTGAAGAGAAAAGGCTTTGAATAGGTGAATTAAGCTTCCTTAACAGAATAATATCTTATGGATATGGGGAATCAATGAAGTATATCAGTTTCTAAAGTATCACTGACTAAAATGATAGTATCTCAGGATTGCTGGCAAAAGGCCCTGGGGACAGCACTGTTCTACATCAGAGGCTGATCAGCTCATTCCACAATGATGTTACACATAATGGCAAATCAAGCATTAGTCCAGGAAGGTAATACAGTTGGTAATTTTAGACAATACTCCTCATTATCAGTTAAATAGATGCTGGATAAGAGACTAGACTGTATAGAAATGTTGACTGCAGACCGCCCTGTATTCAAATGTGGACTGCAGACAAGCCTGTATTCAAATCTAGACTGCTGGATAAGATACTAGCCTGTATTCAAATGTTGACTGCAGACAACCCTGTATTCAAATGCAGACTGCTGGATAAAATACTAGCCTGTATTCAAATTTAGACTGCTGGATAAGATACTAGCCTGTATTCAAATTTAGACTGCTGGAGAAAATACTAGCCTGTATTCAAATTTAGTCTGTTGGATAAGATACTAGCTTGTATTCAAAGTTAGACTGCTGGATAAAATATTAGCCTGTATTCAAATTTAGACTGCTCGATAAAATACTAGCCTGTATTCAAATTTAGACTGTTGGATAAGATACTAGCCTGTATTCAAATTTGGGCTGCTGGATAAGATACAAGCCTGTATTCAAATTTAGGCTGCTGGATAAAATACTAGCCCATATACAAACTTAGACTGCTGGATAAGATACCAGCCTGTATGCTGGATAAGATACAAGCCTGTATTCAAACTGCTGCTGGATAAGACACATGCCTGTATTCAAATTTAGGCTGCTGGATAAGATACAAGCCTGTATTCAAACTGCTGCTGGATAAGACACATGCCTGTATTCAAATTTAGGCTGCTGGATAAGATACAAGCCTGTATTCAAACTGCTGCTGGATAAGACACATGCCTGTATTCAAATTTAGGCTGCTGGATAAGATACAAGCCTGTATTCAAATTTAGGCTGCTGGATAAGATACAAGCCTGTATTTAAATTTAGGCTGCTGGATAAGACACATGCCTGTATTCAAATTTAGGCTGCTGGATAAGACACAAGCCTGTATTCAAATTTAGGCTGCTGGATAAGATATTAGCCTGTATTCAAATGTAGACTGCGGACAAGCCTGTATTCAAATTTTGACTGCTGACAGTGATGCCAACCTGTACAAATGCTATCAAAATACAAGTGTTTAGAATCTACATAGCCTGACCAGAATGAATAACACAGCCATTAAACGTAAGAAACTTCCATACAAGCATGATGCATCTATCCTGTATACTTTCCTGTTTACTCAGTAACACTTCATGTACCCTCATAAAAATATGACCATATCCATTCTTCCAATGACATTTCATTTAATTCCTTCAACTTTTTTGCCAAACCAAGTTATCCTTGAGAATCACCTTGTAGCTGTGCAAATCATTTCTCACGTTAATCACATCGTACCAATATAATTCATTTTATAATTCATTACTCACCCATTTAACAGTTTAATAGACTGGTTTCTTGTTGTGTACATTGTTGATTGACCTTGACAAAATGTATTCTATTTACCAGTCCAAGCCATTGGGATCGAAGTACTTTTCTCCCTATCTGTGTCCACATAGAATAATCCTGTTTAAAAATATTTTGGAATGCAGGATTTGCACAAAATATTTGTAATAATTCTGCAAGATCCAAAATTATTGGCATCTCTTTTCTGATCAAGATAACCAGATTATTATCTGACCTGTGTGCCTTCATCTCTGCGGATCATGACTCTCCACCACTTCTTGCTCTCCACCTCCTTCAGGCTCATGTCAATAGACAAAAGGCTTGATATTGGTGCATGAAGGACCACTTCCTATAAAAAAAAAAAAAATGTGTCACATCTCATATGCAGGGAATGCTATACTGGTGCATATTATGATCCCCAAAAGTGCCAATGGCAATAAAATTTCTCAGAGAGAGATTCATTTTAATAAAACAAACATATTTGGTGCAAGATCTGAAAATTACAGTGGGTCAAGGTCCAGGTCATACCTTTTTTAGGCAGTGGATCTGTTATATATTACCAGCACAATGGGAACTTTAATATTTCATGGTTGTTTAATATTTCATGGTTTTTTAATATTTCATGGTTGTTTTCTAGTTGTTTCTACAGCATAAACTGAACAAAACCATGAAGATTAATCTTCAAAGCATCTTAGACGAGTCAAGTGCAAGAAAATTGTTCGATATTGAGACTGGAAATGCAACAAATCACCAGAAAGTGGTACAATATACTAGCACAGATTATGTACGATTATCTGTGTTTGACTTATCACTTATCCAGCCCTGAGCAATGAAAGGTGATCCTGGACTAGCAAATCACAGAAAAAATTTTCAAATCCTGTGGTGAACTAAAATTTAAGGGCCTTTCCTACCATCTGCAGATTTCTGCCTTAAAGTTGCTGATGTCTGACAATGTAAACTATTTTCAAGGATGCATACAAGACATTAGGACTCAACAGGTTAATAAGTGACGTATGCATAAATACATGATTTTGTAGCAAATCAAAATGTTAGCTTTAAAAAACATTAAGAAAAAAGGGAAATTATAAAAGAAAATACTTTTATCATACATGCAGGTTTATAAAGTTACTAAAACACATATACACTGCCATAAAAGATTCAGTGTGTATTCTAAAATACTCCATTTTTTTTCCATGAATGTTTCAAATTTCAGAGAGGTCATCTAGTGATGTGAATTGCAATCAATACCATAGGTAATTTTAAGGGTTGACGGGGCAGCTGCTAATAAAAGAATGCAACTTTTGAATTTAGAAATACACATCTTTAACTATTCAGAAAAATATACAGTTCTATTACATAATTTGAATCCAAGAAAACAAGAATAATTATGTATATGATTTCATCTAAAAATATGATTCCATGTTTAAGACACCTTATGTACATGATCATTTTTATTATCAAACTAATGTTCATTGAACCACTTGGCTTGAACAGTAATATAAGTTGTAGGGTCAAATGCCACCAGAGAAGACCCATGCTATAAAGGCATCTTTCCAAAAAGAAGTCATTTTTTTTGCTGTGTGACAAAGTTTATATCTATAATAGTTTAGTATATTGTGTCCACCTATCTCATGTAGCTTCTCAAAACAAGAATACGTTTCCATGGGGTGAATTGAAATGGGTCATGGATACAGATTGAAAGCACCAAGGATTTAATGACAGTAACTTAACTATATATCAAAGATGGCACAAAAATCAATTATGCAGTAGTTTTGCATACTATTAGTTTCATTAATTAATTTAATTAAGTTTTATGAACCATAATCAGATCAAAGAAAATTCGAAGTAACTTGAATTTGCCCTATGATTACTGCATACGTTTCTCTCTGATAGCAATTCTCTGCAACATTTTTACTGACCTCCAAACCATATTGCTTGTGTTTTTCCAAACTTTACTTAAACCAGGACAATCTCTGAATTTATGAAGAAAAAGGGAGGAATCATCAGCTAAGTGACTTATTAAAAACTCTGATTTTTTATTCCAGTAATATCTGGATGCTTTTTAAAAGAGTTAAACAATTCAACAGAAATTATAAACAAGTATGGAAAAAGAGGTTCCCCTTGTCTGACTATCCCTTGAACTGCAAGAAAGGTGATATACAGCAATTATTGGTTGCACAGCTCTGTATATCTGTGTAAAAGGTTTTAACTTAATGTATAAAGGAATTACCAAAGATGAAGAATTTCAAAGTTTTGTATACGAATGCCCAATCTAAAGAATCAAATGATTTTTCAAGACCAATTATTAAAGAAAGACCTCCAAATGTCATCAACTTCTGATTTTACAGTTTTAAAATAGTCTTAATGTTATTCATAATAGCATAGGATGCAATTTAAAAGTATGACTAAGCCAGGAAAGGCTGTCACGTACATAAAACAGAGTTATCGTTCCCATCTTTTGTTATGCAAGTAATATTTCCTTGTTTTTGTGTAATGGATAGTTTTTCTTGCCTGTAAGTCTGATAAAGCAATTTAAAAAACCAGCTACTAGTTATATCATTCAAACATAATTTTGTAAAATTCAGTTACTGACCCATCTAATCCTTGACTTTCTCCATTTTTTATTTGTTTCAAGATTCAAACATTTGAAGTATGGAAGTTTACCTTCTCAGGATTTTTTATTCAAGTGTGACCCAGGTGTGTGATCGATCAGTGCACGAGGCACGTGAACGGCAGTGTTTTATCTACCCAAGCATCATGCGTCAAATACGCAGACTTTTCGGACTTGACGCACAAAAGTCGTCGATGGTATGTAAATTGATGCACTCCAATGTTATATTTTGCTGATTAAAACCAAAAACACAGGTTTGGTCAAAAAATCGTCGCCAGTATGTAAACTGACACACACCAATGTTATGCTTTGCTGATTAACACAAAATAGAGGTTGCTTTACTGGCTAGATTACAACTCTTCCAAACAGGGAAAACATGCGCACATCAGTTCTTACGCTGATGTTGTCATAATACATAGGGTTACAAGTGAGTGTGGAGCCTGGAGCTGACCTTATGTGACCTGTAACTGTTGCATCATTTGTAGCAACAGAATGTTAGAACCGTATAATCACCACACACAAGAAAGAGGCGGAAAATAAACACGTGATTTTAAAGTGATTCTCACGAAAAACTATTATTTTATGCACATCCTTGTCATGCAACGAAGCAACAATTTCCATTCGTTCAATTGTTCCAAGATACCATCAGTGTTCGACTGAAAATGGCATCCAAGGTAAACAAATTAAAATAGATCCGAAATAAACGAAATTATTATTTGGATCGTGTTTTTACAACCGACCGTCGATAATAGTATTGTTATCGAACCAGTGAAGCCTTTATCATCTAAAGATGAGGTAACAGTTACTCGTAAGATAAAACATAATTTTGTGCAGCAATAGCTGAAAACATACAGCTGGCTATGTTTTCAAAACGTTAAGTCAAGTGAAGAATGTGACAGTGAAGACGCCTTTATGTTTTGCCATATATGTACAGAGACTAAAAAAAACCTCCATGACCAAATGTGCAAAAAACAATAACTTTCAGAATTACACTGGCAAGGCATGCTGGGTTACCAGAACACAAACTGCTGATTGAAGGTCCACAGTACCAGGCAGATTTTAATGAAGTTTTACAAACAAGACATAGCAGTGAAAGTGCTACTTAAGTGTGTACATTGGCTGAGTGTAGAAGACATCCCTTTTTTAAAATACAAATCTCTTCCTAATTTAATACACGACTTAACAGCTGAAGAAATTGATGCCATTATCATTTTGAAGAATTCTGCCGTTCAGTATGACTCAGCTACTACCTGTTCAGAGGCACTGGAGAGCCTGTCAAACGTTGTTGAGGGCAGTCTTATACGTGACCTGCAAAATTCATCATTTGTGACAGCGATGGCAGATGAAAGCACTGATATATCCAATAATAAACGCCTTGTCATATATATTCAGATTATTTCTGATGACATGAAACTATCAACAAGATTTTTAACAAATACAAAATGTTCAGATGCTTCTGGCAAGGGAATTGAATTATTGGCTTTAGTCACATTATGTAACTAAAATTTTTGTTGTATATTTGAATAATATGATTATTTTTTAAAAACTACTGAAGACTGATCATCGGCTTGAATAGGACTCAATGGTTAGGATTCTGACTCACTGTTTTTTTGCCTTGATGAGTCAAATGACTTGCATGAAGCCATTTGTAGATAAAACACTGGAAAGGGACGATAACGTAGAGTGCCATGCACTTAATAAATGCCCTAGGCGCTCGTTGTATCATCTCTGGACTAACAACACCTTTTTCATTGTGTCTACGCCAATGGTGATGAACACAATTCGTGAGAATTGTTATATCTGAATGTTTAGGGTCTTCATGTCTGGCAAGTTGTCATTTTTATATTATCGTGTTGCTATATATTGAAATACCCACATGCGGGTTGTCTGTAGTATTTGTTCTGTTCTATTTTAGCATCGTATATTAAGTATTTATTCTGTTTCATTGTAGATTTTTTTTCACTGTTTTTCTTTTATCTTGTATAGTTAACGCTCAATAAACCCCATGACCGAGGGTGTTGTGTTCATTTCTTCTGTACGATGCCTGGCTCACAACGGCACCCACCATGCAGTCACGACAGGACGGCAGGTGGCAGATAAACAATTACACCACAATTAAACCAGACTGAATGACCACTACCAGTGTAGACTGAAGAGTGCAAGTTAAGAAGTGGAAGTTGACGCTTCTCCTGATGATTCAGTGTTTTTTCCAAACTGAACAGAAAAAGGAAGTGCACCGACATAGTGTTTCTTGTGAGGACATAATTATCTTCACAGTTAATGGACATGAAACAATTGTGTGTATAGAACTCATAAAAATTTGTTTAGTGTTTTGTGTTCTGTGTTAAGATTATATATTTTTGGAAGGAAGGATTCTTGATACTGTAAGTTAAATTTTTCATTTATTCTTGACTCATTAAGTACCGTTAGTCATCATAAGATGTCCTTCAGTGAAAACCCCATGCTGATATGACCGACCAACCCCATGCTGATATGGCCATTTATTCAGAAGTAATACTGACAAGATGACTTGCAAGATGGCCCCAATTGCAGGTGTAGCAAATGTCTTAATGGCACCATCAGGACCAACCAGACATCTTAAGAAGTTACTCTGCAAAAACACCTTGTCAATATGTCCATCCAATCAGCTGGAGCTGTGAAAACAATATTTTCAAGATGACATCCATGCAGGTCATATTTGACATCAAATAAACACCATTTTCATTTTAGACCAACTAAACATTATAATAAATCTTTCAGTGAAAACTCCATGTTGATATGACCGGCTATTCAGGGTAGTGATAGCAAGATTTTCAAGAAGGCCAATGTTGCAGCCATATTTACGTAAGATCAGTGCTATTTTCATTAGGACCAACTAGATAGCAAAAGAAACGAATTTTTTTTTCTAGAAAAATATGTTTCTTCTTGAATACTTACCCAATCATAATACCATAGGAGAACTACTACTACCTTGCAAATCCAACCCTCCCATGTAAAACTTTTTAGCTAAAAGAACTAAAAGTTATCTGCACACTTAGGTGGTGGGCAGGCAGAGTGATCTCCCCTTGATAAAGAGATCAGTGACAAAACCTATGAATATTAGTTACTACTGGAGCATAAGGAATGTTCTCTATATGGATGTAACTGGGAAGACCGGGAGAGTGTATGTGTATTATAATTAAGTATTTGCCAAGAAACATATTTAACTAGAAAAAATAGGTTTCTTCTTCAAATTCATTACCCAATCATAATACCTTAGGAGAATTGGTAAAAGGTGGATAGAGGTACATTCCTTTACCCTGGAGATGTGATCTCGTCCCCTAGCTGAGACAGCTTCAAGGTAGCTCAACTGGAGAAGATTCCATCTGTCGGGGCACAGCTTCAGAAAAGGAAAATTTTCCCTACTGCAAATCCAGTGGAAGTCATAAAGCTACATCTTATGAAACTCAAACAACCCCTAAAGGTGACCTGTTGCACCATGGCTATAGGCCCCAGCAGATCAAGCTGAATCCTTTGGGATGTGAGATCTCTGGGGTAGAAACTGGAGAATGTTGACTCACTGATTCTATATGCCATCGCTAATGTGATAAGGAAGCAGGTCTTGTATGAAAGGTAAGCTAAAAATGCCCTTGAAAGCAGTTTTGGTGTTTTGTTCAACCATGTTAGTACCCATGATAGGTTTCACTTTGGGCACAGAGTCAACAATTTTGACTGTGTATCATCAAGGCTGGAGAAGAGGTCAGATAGGTCTTTGCTTTGTCCAATATCCTCTATTCTGTGATGATAAAAGGTGTCAGCAATCATGGAGCAGTAACAAGTTTTTTTAATTGATGCTCAGCACCCTATGAAATTTGCAGTTATAAATTTTTTCAAATTCCATTGTCAGAAATTTCTTATCTTTTCCAGAACAATGCAGGGTTTTGAGAAATTTCATGACTTTTCAAGGCCCTTGAAATTTAGAGTCTAAATTCCAAAACTTTTCTAGGATTCCAGGACCCACAGGAACCTTTACATAAATCTGCATGATCAATTAAACTTTAAGTGAATAAAGTATATTACAAAACTGTTCTGCTATTAAAATTTGATTAAAATTAAGTTCAGAGAGTTCTGTTCTTTGTTGGTTCATTTTTCAGTTCAAGGTCTTTTATCTACGCAGCTCTTACTTACAAATCTAATTCCAAAACCATTCTCCACCAATCCAATTATCTTATATATATATATATGTACATATATATACATGTTTTTACTCTTCTAGTTATATTTGCACTCTAGCACTTTCTTTTCTTGTCATTCTCACATCTATCTACAAGTAGTTTGTACATGTACTAGTTACATATATCGTTTTGATAACTTTAATTATCGGTAGTGGTATAATACTTTAAGGTCCAATCAAAGATAAAAAGAAAACAAATTCTTTATTGTCAGATAAATATTATGTAATTTCCTTCAAATATCCAATGATTTATTTCTTTACCATAGTTGGGATAGTATGTTATCATATTTTAGAGCAAGCTAAAATCTACCAACTTAATGGCAAGTTCAAGTTTCCAGTCAGCTTGCCCTGACTTTTAATAACATGTGTGTTACATATATGTAATTTAATTACTTGTGTGTTAGTTTTAAATTTCTTTTTATTTTTTATTTTTTTCATTACATGTTATTGTAATGATAACTTGATTCACTGAATTTGACATTTTTCCGGAAAATTCAGTTCAGTTCAAGTAAATAACCAGTGTTGCTACATTGTATTTTCAGCTGACCTAGTTCCTGACCTTGATTCAGAATTGGTAAACAACTTTTTTTTATTCCTATCCCAGAGTGAAAATCATTGGTCGTAATCAAGGTCATATTTGGCTTGCATGTCAGCTCTGTTATAAACAAATTTTTTAAAAATTTTTTTATTATTGAATCTTACAGTAAGATTCGTTAGGTAGAATCAAATTCGTCCATGGCATATGTGTCAATCAGCCTATGGTCTTACTGCGCCATTCGAACTAAGTGACCATGTGACCCATCACGTGGTCAAAAATTGCGTTTAAAACTAGCGTTTTATAGTGATTCAATTCAGTCGTAAGTTAATACCTTCGGAGCTCAAAGGTATTTTGTGTTGTGACCAGTTTGAGTTAAGTTTTTTTAGTTTTCGGAATTAGAAATTAATTTCTCTGGAAAACATACAAGTGCTCTTCTTCATCAGAATTCTTGGACAAAGATATTTATTTGAAATTATTCGGAATTCTAAAGCCGGAATATTATTCTTGATTCATAAAATTCATCAAGGAACTGTTGACACAACAGCACAAAACAGGATATAGAAGACGTCATCACCTTCCATCTTGGAACTTCATCAGGATTTGAACTCTGATTCATTTAGAACCTTTTTAGTGATAGGACATATATTTTTAAATTACAGGATTAGTTTTTGGATTAGATTCACAAGCCATAAGTCCTTTTTCATATTTTTACCATGTTTTTCTAGGGAAATAAATTATTTTGTTAAATTTACAAAGCTTGTTGGCTTCACTCTTTTCTTTGTTACTTTTGTACGAGCCTAGACACATAACAATGTGTAAAACCCTGTCTTAAATTCTTTTTGAAGATAAAGCCATAATTAGCATGCCCAGTCTCTTGCTCATGATCAAAGACATTTGAGATCTTGAGATAAACCCATTTCAGCCTTCTCATAAGCTTCTAAAGTAGCCGATTGATAATTGTCATAAAAAATGTAAGTGTTGTAAACATAGTTGACTCAGCTGGAAAAATAGATGGAACTTTCATTGGTGGCTAGTTGATAATAAGAAGGCTGTCATTTACCAAGTTTATTAGAAATTGGATGAAACAGTCTCTAAATCTAGAGATGAAACAAGTTCAACCAATCAGATGCAAGATGTCCCGAAATTATAATGTATACCTATTCCATTATTGAACTCAATCAAGATCTTAATGATATAAGCATATATTCCTAGTCTGAACTGGATCAAAAATATGGCCTCCAGAGTGGCAAGTCTGCCAATAAGATGCCAGATTACTCATTACTGTAGTATGCATAGATTTTACTCAGTATCAAACTTGTTCAAGATCAGCAAATATCCCAAGTCTAATAAAAACTATATCAGAAAGGTGGCTTCCATAGTGGTAACAATACTAGCTGATAATACGCAATACCACCTCATCAATATCAACTGCTTGGATCTTACTCATTATCTAACTTATCTGAAATCCTGATTACATAATCCTAAATTTCAAGTCTGATTAAATCCAGTCAAAAATATAGCTTTTAGTGTGGCAAGATCACCTCATTAGTATGCATGGATTTCACTTGTTTACAAACTCAATCAAAATCTTACTGATTCAAGCATAAATTCAAGTTTTATTAAAATGGGATCAGAAATATGGTCTCCAAAGTGGTAACAACCTCTTTCTATAAGATCAAGAGTATTTTGTTTATATATACTTATCTTGCGTATTATTAAACTTGTATTATGTGACTGATTAAGAAAAATCATTAATACAGAACTCCTCCAAGTTTCTGATGAAACAGATCCATATTCCCAGCCTGCTTAAATAAAACCAAATTCTAAACATGGATTCCAGAGTGGAAACAAGCAATTACTGATAGATTGATGACTAATAATATATAACAGGTGATACCCTATGCTCAACTGGCTTTATGACCAGGTGGGCTAAAACAAAACCAAAAGAAAACATATAATTCTATTAATTACATCAGCTAATTAAAGTTAATACCAACTGTTCTTAATCAAATTCTATCTATTACACAAACCTCTTTCACTGACTTTTGACTGTAGCGTGCAATATGCAAAGATGGATGGGTTTCACATCTCTGTTCATTTCTCTCAGCGAAGTCAACAACAATTATCACATCTCTTTTGGATAAAATGTGCAATGCTTCTTCCATTTTATTATACATGGTGCCCAGTTCAAGCTCATGTGCCTCATAACGTTCCTGATACAGACTGGTTGGTGCCTTTGAGAGAAGTTTTGTAACATAACTTGTCATCAAGGACTGCGTTTCTCTTTCATCCTGTGAAGGATGTTGATTACGCAAGTTCAAAAGTTTATCCCTCATTCCTGATTTCAGAAGAAATTTGTCTGTAATACTGATGTTGGACAAAGAATAAGGAAGAAATTTATTCACATCATTTAAAACATCATTTACATTTTCCTCGCTGTTCCTTGTCTGTTTTCGTAAGAAGATCATCATATCAAGAACAGCACAACCGTACAAAACTGCTCGAGCTGAATCCCTGATATTATTATCCTTACCATCCTTTCTGAGACAGGAGGGATCTGTGAATCTATCATGAATAAAATCATCGCGAACTTGGAAATACAAGTAATTGAATCCAACAACATCAATGTTTAAAAGCTGATTAAGTTTATCCTCAAGTGGAATGTAACGTATTCTAAAATAAAATTCTTCAGATGAGTGTGTTTTTCTCACAGTGTCCTGTGGACTCTTCCACAAAAAGGCATGTTCCTTTTTGTTCTTCACAGCTATGCCAAATAATTTTGCTACAAGGGGTGATATTTTAAGACGCTTTGCAAGAAATTTACAAACTATCTCAACAGATAGTGGTTCCAGATAGAAGGCTGATGTTTGAGACGAATCATCATTTTTTAAACGCAAGCTTTCCACATTTACAGACTCGCCATCATGTCCACAGTACAGATGTATCCAGACTGGTTC